>OY821741.1:14205196-14793510 GCA_963682055.1 Primula veris
GATGACTTGGGTACGTCCTTGTTGAGCTCTTCTAGTTTTTCCCCCCAATGTTTATCTTGGAAATTTCATTTTATTGGGGGAGAGGTTAAGCTGGTAAAGGCTTTGTTTGAGACGATTGGTAAAATGCAATGTGGGGGGCTTTAAAAACTGGTTTATCGTGGATTTTTACATCCATTATTTTATAAATAAATGAAGGTGCTCTTGGATCCACATTATTCATTGTTTTTCTCGACTCACGAGAAACCCTGTTGGGTTGTAATAGAAATAGTTGATGACGGAGCTCGAGTAGAAAGTCTGGACTCATTTCTTAGGGGCAAAGATGCAAAGTTCTAGGGTTATGGCCGATCAATAATATAAAATAACTTTGCAGGTATATTAATAGAGAAATCGAAAGGGTTTACCTTTTGAATCAAAAGCAAACTACTTTTTGGTTATGGACCATTTTTGTGTCGACTGTTTGGTTTTCAGTTATGTTTTACGTAGTATTTTAGCTTGTATTTGCATTTTCTCCATGTCAAGGCACTAACTCAGCCCTTCACATACGATAGTCATTAGTTGGTCTAGGTAGGTTCCAACAAGGTATCAGAAGAGGCCAAAATTAAATGTGATTCCAGACTATATTTTTTTCTATAAGTTGTAGGAACAATGGGTCTCCAGTCATTTCTTGTAAGTTGTAAATCGCATCATTTGCGTATTGCACATTGATTCTTAGGCCTTAATTTGGGGCAAGTGTGTTTTTACTGAGAAGTAGGAAAAGGATTAGTTAAGTCAGGTTATTACAAATATTGTAGTAATACTTGGGGTACCTGGAAGACATGAAAAGCTGTTTTAAGTCTTTTGGAGGTTCCTCTCCAGGACAATGGTGGTCTAATCGGAAGGTCTTGTCGTATTGATTTGGATATGGTGATTGGTTGGTTGTGGTTTTGTTCATATTTCGCAAATTAGGAACTACTTTTTTGTTGCACTTTGATATTTCACTTTTTAAGGCATTGCAGTGGATTAGCCGCCACTTTGACCATTTATTTGGTGCAGTTAATTAGGGTTCACTTGGACAGTTAATTAGTTGATTTGGTTGTGAAATCTTGTTATCTTGATTATTTTTTAAGGGGGATGAGTTTAGCATCTCCATAAGCTGTAGGAACTCTTGCTGCTGTTGCTTGTAAGTTGTAATGTAGGATCATCTGATTCTAGAATCTATTTTTTCTCGCCTTTAGATTATCTGACATGGAGTACACCAGTTAATTAGTTTAAACAGGATAAGTTGTAGGGATGTAGTGTGATTACATTTGTTTACATGAATTGGGCCTCTCATGTTGACACGTTTTGGTTATAACCTACGTTATTAAGTAGTAAATTTTCATTTTTTTGCACTCTGCAATATTATGCGAGATTAGTCTTTAGCAATTGAATGTTAGAGAGCATGCTCTACACAACCGTTATTAGTCTGTTTGGATTATTACTAGCTAGCATTTCAAAAGTGATGTTTTTGTTATACCCTACCTTATAATTTTGATAGTTTTTTTTTGTTTTTTTGCACTTTACAATATCATTGCCAGATTCCTCTTTAGCGAAGAATGCTAGAGAGTAGAGAGCATGCTCTGCACAACTATAATCGAGTATACCTCTCTTTGAACTATTAGTAGTTAATTGTTAGCATTTCAAAATTTGATATTCTTTTATGCTGAACAAGCATTCTGTAGACCAGTATGTGCATCATTAAGTTCTGATTCACTGAAGATTGCATTCAAGAATGCGTTCAGTGAGTTCTTTCCATACAGATTCGACACTCTTTTCCATGTATAGTTTATAATTTTCTCAGGAAAGTGCGTCTGATGAATGAATCATTGCAGTAAATGTCTTTTTTTTCTGGCAAATGCATATGTGCAGATTATTTTTATCTTTATAATGCGTCTGTGGATTGCGTTTTGGCATCTCTCATCTTTATAATGCGTCTTTGTATTGCGTTTTGGCATCTCTCTTATGTATCAAGATTAGTTAACATTTCTTCACATCATTACATACCAAGATTTGTCTTTCGCAACCCTGATCCAGTTTTTCTCTCTTTAGAATAGTGGTAGTTAACATTTCAAAGTTTGTCGTTCTTATGCTAAACAATGGATGAATGGGCAACCGTGAACCAGTAGATGTATCATTTAAAACTGGAGTATTACTTAAGTGTACATGCAAGTATACATGCAGTAACTTATCTATACATATGTGCGTATACTTTGTTGGTATTTAGTTCTCAGGTAAGTGTTTCTGATTTATGACAATAATGATCATCGTTCTGGCTTTGTGATCTTGATTTGTTCGAGACACCCTTAGATGCATTGAAAAAATGTAACTGGATGTTTTAGCATACATGCAATGGCGATATCCTCAAAAGTTTTTTTTAGCTACAATAACAACTAAATCAATTATGTGCTTGCTACCATTACCACTGGTTAAGAACTAAATAAAATTGAGACTTGAATTAGCTTTCCACCTGTGCTGCATTCACTAGCTGCAACTTAAAAATATACCTTGTGTTATCCACCATACTTCAAACCTCTCCTTTGAAAGCGGCCATGGCAGTCACCTATAAATTCCATTACTAAAGAGTATTCTTGCCGAATGTTGAGTATCTGCTCAAATGGTATCCTTTTCTGCATAATATATTATTTCGTTTGGTTTTCTATGTTAAATATAAGTTGGTGCTGAACTTTAGTAAACCAAGCGGGAAAGTGCACACTTGTAGGTTTTTATTGGAAACATTTGGAGCTAAAAAGAAGAGCTTATTGAGATGAAACAAAGTGATTATACTTCAAGCATCAAACTTCATTATTAAGTTTATGATACCTTAGTTGTTAAGTATGTCATGAAATCAAGTTTAGACACAGATATAGAATGATCATATAAAGTGTTTCTGTCGATACTTTTAAATTTTTTCATGTTCATTTACACTTCAGCTTTGTGCTGTCGGTGTTTGATTATCAGAACGGTCTACTTAGGCCTTTGTTTTATTACACTTTGTATATATATCTTGCTTTTTTTCGGATTTGCATGTAATTTTTACCTTCCATTGTGCCCTGTGATTTTGATTATACAAAATTCCAATTGCTTATGCTGTTTTTTATTTATCTATTAAAGTTTGTTATTTTAGAACTTTAAGATCCTCAATTGGCCTTCAGATGTTGGTTGTTAACCATCATTTCATATGTATAGAATCTTAGGTACATTGACTAGTCATCGTTAGTAGGTCTCTAAAGGCTATTTTTTGTTTCAGGGCCGAAACTGAGGAAGAGAAGATTTTGAAAGAGGAAATAGACCGTCTTAAAAAGGAACCTGCAGACCAATCTGTTATTACAAGTAAAGAAAGGGATTTGGAAATGCTAATTCGTGAGCTAGATGATAAAGTCAGATTTACCCCTAGACCTGGTTCTGGGGCAGGCAGGGTATCTGGACCACACTCTCGTTCTGAGTCATTCGACGAACACAGAAATCCGGAGTTTGTGGAGAGATCTCGATCGCATGGGCATGTGGATATGTGGAATAGGCAAACTGAAGAGAGAAGAGGTTTTCAAGGGGGAGAGAGAGGATTCATGGGTAATAGGGGAATTGACAGGTATGGTATCTTGACTTGTTGCTTCTTGCTTGTCTATTTTGCGTGTTGCATTCTTGCTTTAGAGAGACAAGGAGAGAGAAAGAGAGTAATAAATATTTATTTCAGTCCAAGTCTGATTACTAATCATTCACCCATGCCCTGTTTTTAGGTCAGTTCAAGGAAATGTGAAACTGTTGAGCTCCTAAAATAAACCCTTATTATTTTGGAAAAGTACTTGGTGATTGAACTGAAACCCTTCATAATCTAAGTTGAACATCTGAAACCAGGCAGCTTGTTAGTTGTTTTTTCTTCTTCCGAAATAAGTTTTATGACAAAGACCTCCATTTTGTTCTTCTTGATAAAATAACCATGATTTATGTCTTTGGATACTGCTTTGTGGGAAGGATATTCAGCATTTACCACCTTTTCCTCTTATATCTCATTTTGAAGGATGACAACATAAATTGCATGCCCATTTTTCTAGGACATGTACTGTGGACGCAATACAATGTTTTTGATTTCTGATGAATTAAGTTTTGGATGTATAGTTGCATATATTAGTCACTAGTGTGAGATGGCCCAATAAATGTTTGCCTCAAAACTATAAAAATACATTTCCAGTAGCTCTCACATCATAAGCTTATGCTTGGTTGCCCTTTGGTTTCTTACCTTTATACTTAGATAAAAGCATACATGCTCTAAAGACTATAATTTTAAAAGCATAGATGTTAACTTTTGTTTGATACTCTTTTACAAAACGGTTTTTTCAATCTACACTAATATCAAACTAATTTTCACCATTACAGATTATTTATTTTATTTTTCTACCAAACACGCATAAGTATTATATTAAAGTACATATTTTACCTTCACCAAAAGCATATGCTTTCATACTTATGAAATACAACCAAACAAGCTCTTTATGCTATTTATTGAAGATTGCGCCTTCTGCTCTTTTACCTCCACTGAGGTATGGCAGGGGAATAAATTCTTGATGTTTAGCAAAAGATTGTTGAGCTTAATCTACTAGTTCCCTTTGCCTTTGTTTCTTGAACTATCATGAGTTAGTTCGTCCTATAAATAGGGCACGTTCAGGGGTACACTTAATTAAAAGCAAGTGAACTTGTGTTGGTCATATAGATGCCTCAACAGCTTTGGCTTTTTAAAATAAAATAAAATCACTTTCTGTAGTGTCTATTTTATTCATTACTATAGTACTGATATTTATACATAAATGATTGGTTTGAGTAGAGCCTTATGCTCTAAAACGGAGTATGTCTTAGGAACACTATGCTCTTCAATATGTCACTTGTCGAGGCTCTCAATAGTAGAGCTTTATTAGATTAAAAACTTACTATGCTTTCAGAAGAATTTCGCCATCTTGCGATTAAGAAAGGAAACATATTATCGTTGCTGGTAAATTTTCTTTCTGAGGTGTGCAGAGAGCTTTTCGTGTGCTCTCTTTAGGCTAAAAGAGCATTTACTGGAAATTATTACCATGATTTTCATAAATATTATTTTCTTTGTATTGTAATTAAAGAGGAATTTTTTTATTTCCTGGTTAAACTTCTTTTTTGGCCCTTGTTCAGAGCTTATCACTCCTCTCTTTAGGCAAGTAGAGCTTTAAATCAATTAAAGTTCACAAGGCTTTTTATAAAGAATGTCTTCGTTATCTATCAATTGGTAGAAAGCTTCTAATATTTCTTGGCAAATCATTTTTTATCATGCCTGTTGAGAGCTTATTATGTCTCCTTTTGAGACCCGTAGAGCCATTTCTGGATTAATATATCATGCTTTTCATATTGGATGTTTCCTTTTGCTTGTGATTAAGAGGGTACTTTTATTATCCTTGATAAATATTATTTTCTGGAGTTTGTCGAAAATTAATTTAGTTCACTCTTGAAGCTTTTGTTTGGATGCGAATCCCTTAATGTGTGTACTAAATTACTGGATTTCTAGGAAGGCAAGTAAATGTTAGATTTGAGCAGCAGCATTGCTGCCTCCGACATTAGTATTTCAGTTATTTACACTCTTAAGTTGTATTTTTTGATGAACCGTCTTCGGTGGTTTCACAATGCTGCTAATGATTGTTATCTTGTTAACTTGCAGGCCAAGGTCGAGGGATAATAGATGGTGAGCTTCAACTTGCATGGTATATGAAGATCTTCATATCTAGTTTTGGCATTAGAGGGAAATAATTATTTTTTCATGTTTATTATGGTTTGCTCGACTTTGCTGAGCAACATGACTAATTGTTGAGTAGTGGCACTGGGAGCTTTTGCAGCAAACTATAAGCTACAATTTAGAAACTATGTAAATCTGCGAATTTTTTCTCCACCTTTTCCCGTTCAGTTTATGTCAAAACAGAAAGAATGTTATGTTCATTGTTTCCAGAACAAACTAATTGTGGTAATACATTTTTGGCCTTGTTGGTCTTCTACTTTCATGGCTCATGTATGTAAGTTCATTTGTTTTGCTTAGATGGAATACCCGAGATTAATGTGTTCTCTTGGTTTATTTTCACTTGGCATTAATTGTGAAGCCAATGAGATGTTTGCAAAAACTTTTCTGTATAGTTCTGAAAGTGTAAGACTGAATTGTATACTTGTATGTCATTGTGTGATAGGTGCATTAGATAACTTATCAATGTTTATCTTAAAAACTAAACTCATCAATGTTTACAGTTTGTGCTGTGACGCTTTGACTGGTAAATTAATTTGAGCAACAAGTTTCCGTGGACCGATGGTTTTGACCTTACACTCCTGAATAAAAATCTTACTTTCCACCAAGTGATTCAGAATTTGGTGCACTCATGCTACATTTTTTTAACCGAACTCATGTTACATCGTTGCACACAAAAAGTCGAGCTATATAACACAGGTGAGAAAATAAGGCGGAGCTTTTAATTGATACGTTATTAAACTTATTTGTTAAGTATCATCTTGGAGGTAAAAATCTTCACATTTTGTTGAATGTCGAGTTCTCTTCGATTTTAAAACTCTCTTACGCATTAACTTAGAAATACAGAGATGCCTTAGACGGAGAATTTTTTTCTTATCTATGAAAGAACAATTCGGCAATAAAAAATATACTTAATTGCTCCGGCCTTTTTTAAAATTTAAATATTTAATTAAATAGAAAAGAAACCTCCCCAACAATTATTCTGAGGTGGAGATGATTCGTTTGAGAGCAGCAGAACCGGATTTTACTTGCCTGATTTGGTCTAGGGTGACAGAACCCCTTTTACTCTCCGTTTTGGTTTTAGAGAACAATATCAGTATGGGATGTTTAAGTTTAAAAAATAAACTTTAGACATCGCAATGTAAGTTTTAGGAGGAAAAAAAAAAGCAAATTATTAAAAGCAAATAAAAATTTCATTAAAGTAATATGTTCCGATGACCTGACCATTCTTTACCTTCTTGAAAAATATGGTGATGTTGGCGATTTGAAATGGTGTCAAATGGAGGTCTTTGTCATAAAACTTATTTCGGAAGTTATTGACTGCAGTGAAAAATATGGTGATGTTGGCGAGTTAAAAATCAAACAAATATAATATCAAATTCCACAATTATAGAAATATATTCTTATGTTTGAATTGTTTAGAGGATATATTAAAAGGTGTTGGAATCTTTCTGTTGCTACTTTGGTTAGTTTAATTGATTCTTGTCATATTATGATTAAATTTTTTAAGGAACAAGATTTTATTGATGCTTGGACTGGATTTTATTGTGATGTGGAAGGTTATAATTTTAGGCTTTTTAAATGGCAACATAAATTTTCCTTTCTTACTGAATCTCCTATTGCTGCAGTGTGGTTTAAGATTAATTGCTTCCTTTGAATTACTGTTATAAATCGTTTCTTAGAATAATCTGTCAGCCTATTGGAAAATTTTTAAAAGCAAATTTTCCTTCCATTACTCATGCTATACCTACTTTTGCTAGGGTTTGTTTAGAAGTGGATGTTTCTCGTATTTTTTTTTAATAAAATCCAATATTTTAAAAATCGCGCTATATAACGCTATGTAGCACGAAATAGCGCTTTTTGGGAAAAAAACGCAACGAAAAACCACTATTTGGCTGAAATTACGCTAAAATCGCGTTATAGTGGACCAAAAGCGCAAAAAGTACGAAATTCTTGACCAAAAGCGTAAATAGGGAGTTAGGAAAAAAAAACAGCGGATTTAAATAATTAATATGTATTGTGTAATTTTCATAAAAGTGTGTAAGTCTAGATGGTTGAGATAATGCTGTAATTTTCAGCAGACCCAAGTTCCAAACTCACCTACACGAAATTTTTTTTTCAATTTTTTTTTTATTACTATCTAATATATAACTATACCTTTCTTTTTTTATTGTTATATATTCTAAAATTTAGTGCATATTTAGGCCAAAAAAAAATACACCGTAAAGCGCTATGTAGCAACGCTATTAGCAGTTTTAGCGTTTTTCTCGAAAAAACGTTACGATAGCGATAACGCTATTTAAAATATTGACAAAATATAGATAGGTCAATATTTGAATGATGGTTTTTGGCAAGATTTTATTTTGGAATTTTTTTTTATCCTTAATGCAATATTTGTTTACATAATGGTCATAATAGCTCTACTTGTGGTACAGTGTCTCATAAGATGTCTCAGAATACCGTTGTTAAGAAAGATCATGCTGATTTAAAGAATAAGTCTTTCAAGAAAAGACTCGTGTTTGTTAATAAATGGATGCCCAAGAATAATAAATCTAAAGAAAAATGATGTTTCTCATTTCAACTCTTTAGTTTCTTAAGCCACTAGAAAACATACTCACAAAAAGTTTCATAACAAGAAAAGTAAAAATGTTTGGAGACCTAAAAATCGGTGCAAGTCTAACTATGATTATATTCAACCTGGTGTTTCTGATAATGTTCATGTAGGTATGAATGATAATTCTGATAAAGCTGCTGTATTTTCAGATATTTTGTCTTTTAACAGCCCTTTTGATTGGTCTAAAATTGCTAAATCTTTCATCTCTTATGTTTAATATTCTAGGGGATAATACTCATTCTGCTATTAGCATGAATAAAATAGAGAATCATTCTGATGCTGTTATTTCTCCGGAGAACTCTTTTAATATTTTGACTAATTTAGATGAGTATATAGTTTCTACTAAAGAACCTCCTTTTATTGAGTGTTCCTATATGGTAGAAGAGGAGGAAGCAGATTTGGATAATAACTTAGATAATTCTGATCTTGACTTTTATTGCATGGTTAAAAGTGACAGGAAATCTGTTAAAAAGCAGACTAAAAGTAGGAAGGTGTTTCACCCCACCGGTATAGTTATCAGGAGGGGTACTATTTTATCTTATCAATGAATAATTTTCTTACTTGGAATATTAGGGGAGTGGCTAATACTGCTTCCTTAGTACAGCTTAAGAAATATGTTACACACTATAAGATTGATTTAGTTGCTCATTTAGAATCTATGGTAACAGTTGATAAATCTGGCCCTATCGATCAAAAGCTTAACATGGACTGTATTATTTCTAATGCAGGGAATGGGGGTAAAATCTGGATTTTACATAAAAGCAATGTCATTGTCAATTTCTTAGCTTCTAGCCTTCTATTGAACAATCTCTTACTATTCATACTGTTAAGAAAAATGGTTTTGTTATTCTTGAAAGATTAGATAGGGCTCTTTGTAATGCTTCTTGAATTCATTCTTTTGCTCATTCTACTTTGTCGCATTTAGAAAGATCGGTCTCTGATCATGCTCCTCTTTTATTTTCTTTTAATAGTTTTAAAACTACTGGATTTTCTATGTTTAGATTTCAAAGAATGTAGACTTTAAATGATGATTATGATGCTTTAGTTTCTGTTAACCGGAATAGAACCTACCATCTTCATGGATTGGATAGATTTATTTTTAAAATAAAACGACTTAAATATGCTCTTAAAAGCTGGAATTTTGAGGTTTTTGGTAATATTTTTAGTAAAGTAGCCATGGAAAAGGACCTTCTTTTGTTTGCTGAAAACAACCTTAATTCTTATACTTATTTTGCTAATCTAGACTTCTATAATTCTTGCCTTACTAATTATAACAATACTATTCTTCAAGAGAAAATTTTCTTAAAACAAAAATCTCGGGGGAAATGGTTGACGGAGAGTGATAAGAATACTAAAAGTTTTCATCAAATGATTCAACATAAAAGGGCTAAAAATAAGATCACTCAGATTACACTAGATGATGGTACTATTTCAGATTCTATAGATGATATTAAAAATGGTGCGGTTAATTTCTATCACTGTTTTAAAAAACTCGCAACGTTGCGCAACGTTGTGCGATATAGTGGTTTTTGAAAGAAAAACACAACGCTATTTACGCTATTTGGATGGAAAAACGCTAAATTTGCGCTATATGAACGCTATTTACGCTATAGCGGGTGCAATCCAAAAAAAAAAAAAAAAATTATTTATTTATTTTTATTTTGGTCAAAATTTTAATAAAATTATTGGAGATTAAAGTGAATCAAACCCTAAAACTCTTGCAAACAAATTAAATACTCTGACATCTCAACTATAATCATTTTGTAATTATTAATTATAATTTTTTTTATATATTTAGTTAATTTTTATTAGATGTTTTGAATTTAATGCTATATTTATATGTATTTAGGAAAAAAAAAATACACGGCAGATCGCTATGTAGCAACGCTATTTGTGCTTTTAGCGTTTCTCTCGAAAAAACGATACCGTAGCGATAACGCTATTTAAAACACCGATTTCTATAAAGACTTGCTCTCTGCTTCTAGTATCTACCAACTCGCTCAGCATTGCAGATGTTATTACTTCTTTAGTCACAAAATAATATAATGATTTTCTTGAGGCTATACCCACCTTAGAAGAGCTAAAACTTGCTAATTTCTCTATTCCTTTAGATTCTTCCCCTGGTGCTGATGGTTTTAGTGCTAGCTTTGATATTAAATCTTTGAATATTATTGCTGATGATTTATTTTCTGCTGCAAAAGCTTTTTTGAGGGTAAAACTATCACTATTAGCTTTAATGCTGCTATTATTACTATTTTACCTAAGGTCAGAGATCCTATTAACTTTGCGCAGTACTATAGACCTATTTGCCTTTGCCAGACTTTATATAAGATTATGACTAAAATCATTTCTAATAGATTAGCTACTTTACTTCCTAAACTCATTACTACTCACCAAAGTGGCTTTTTTAAAGGTACAGTCTTCATAAATTCTATTTTTTTAGCTCAATAACTTTTGAAACATATTGGAGATATTGTTAGAGATAATAACATTATTTTTAAATTGGATATGGCTAAATCTTTTGATAGAGTTAACTGGTCTTATCTTAATACTGTTCTTTCTTCTTTTGGTTTTAGCTCTAGCTGGATTAGTTTAATTTCTGTCTTTCTCAAGCCTAGTACTCTGTTAGTGTTAATGGTGATTTATCAGGGTTTTTTTTTACTGCTTCTTGAGATTTGAAACAAGGGGATCCTTTGTCCCCTTTACTGTTTATTCTCTCTGAAGAGGTCCTTAGTAGAGGGCTAACAAAATTGTTTAATAATGGAACAATTGATCATTACAAACTTCCAGGTATCGCTCATATTTCTCATCTCCTTTATGCTGATGATGTTTTAGTCTTCTTAAATGGTTATAAGTCCAATATAGATAAATTTATGGCTTTTATGCATGATTATGAAAGCATCTCTGGTCAAAAACTTAATAATAGCAAAAGCATTTTTTTAGCTAAATGTCTTAAACCTCATAGGAAAGACATTATAAAAACTGCAACATGTTTCTCGGAAGGAACTTTTTCTACTACTTATCTTGGAGTACCTCTACATCACACTAGGCTTACTACTAACATGTATGAACCTTTAATTCAGAAAATTTGTAATAAAATTGCTAGCTGGAAATCAAACTTTCTTACAGTAGGTGCTAACGTTACTTTAATTAAAATTGTTCTTGGTTCTTTTCCAGTACATATTTTAGCTGTTACTAATCCTCCTCAATTAGTTATTAATAAAATTAATAAGAGTTTTTCGGATTTTTATTGGGGTAATTCTGAACATAAATTGAAACATCACTGGATTAATTGGTATAAATTATAAAATGGAAACTCCAACTGAGGAACGAGGCATAGGTGTTAGGAACATTACAGAAGTTATGAATGGCCTAGCTACACGCTAAGTTAGCTTGGAAGTTATTAATGAAAATTACCCCCTGAACTTGTTTTATGTATCAAAAATATCTTAGTCATAGCTCTAACTGGGGGGAACCTCGTATCCCTACTAACAACTCTCACATGTGGAAAGTTATTAGCGCTTATCTTCCAACTCTTGTCTCTAAAAGTAACTGGGTTCTTAAAGAAGGTTCTATTAACTTTTGGTATGAAAACTGGAGAGGTTCTGATCCTCTTTGGAATAATTTTACTGTTATTCAACCTAACATTCTTCTTAATCAGGTTCATAATGGTAGCAATTGGAATAATGATGTAATATTAGAACTAGGTGGCAATGCTCTTCTTAACGAGATAAAAAATTATAAGTTTTGCTTAAGAACAGGTGAGGATATTAGGTATTGGCCTTTCTTCACCAATGGTCAGCTTACTTGTAAAGATGCATTTCATTATTTCAGAAATAAGTTACCTAAGAATTATATTTTTAAATGTATGTGGAATAATTTATTGCCTATTAAATTTTCTTCTTTTTGTTGGAAAGTTTGGAATCATGCTCTCAGTATTGACAGTGATTTATAGAAGATGAACATTAATATAGTCAGTAAGTGTATTTGTTGTACTAATCCTACTACTGACAATGCAAATCATTTGTTTTATAAGGGTGATACTGCCTACTAAGATATGACATTTGTTCAGTAATATTTTTGGTTTCAATTTATCTCCTGCCTATACTTTAAATTCTCTCTTTCATGCTTGGTGTATTTTCTTTAATAAATCTTTCCATGTAGATAAGATAGCTAGATTAGTTCCTTTTCTATAGTCATTTGGGAAATTTGAATTAATAGAAATCTTTATATTTATGAAAACTCTTCTTTTAATGCTGATATTATTATTGCCAAAGTTCAGAAATGGATTAGAGAATTGAATTTTTTTGATTAAAAATGTAACTCCTATTACTAATTTTCATAATATCACTTTATTAGCTTGTGGTGTTCCTTTTATTATACCTTTAATTAAAAGGCCTATAGCTATGGCTTGGAGTCTACCTCCCAAAGGCAGACTTAAATTAAATGTAGATGGGTCCTCAATAGGCAATCCTAGTTCTGCCGGTGGTGGTGGCAGAACTAGGGATGAAATCGGTAATATAATTTTTGCCGTTTCTATCAATTTGGGTTCTAATGCCAATACTTATGCTGAACTGCATGCTCTTTTATCTGGTCTTTCTATTTGCTATAGTTTAGATTTACATAATAATGAGATTGAAACCGACTCTCTTATCATTAGTAACTGGTGGCATAATCTGTCTAATCCGCCTTTACAATTTCATAACATTTGGGAAGATATTTGTACTTTTAAAGATTATATTAGTCTTGACTTAATTCACATTTTTAGAGAAAAGAATGGTGTTGCAGATAGTTTAGCCAAATTAGGATCTAGTGGTATCACTAATATTTTTAATGGAATCAACGATCTACCAAATGTTACTTATGCTATTCATATCTATGAGACCTAATTTTAGGTTTATGAAATAAGTCTTTTTTAACCTTTACTTCTGTTTTGTTTATTTTAAATGCAAATGATGGTAACAGATGCATTTTGGTTTGCTAATATCTTTTTATAGCTTTTATCAAAGTGGTTGCAAACAATTTGATTTTTTGTATGGAAGCAAGCAGTTTGATTTTCTGAGTTTGAATTTTGGGTAGAAACTGAGTTGTGTGGAAGCTAGGTGGTTTGATTTTCTATCAAAGTACTGGTCGGTGATTTTTGGGAGCTGACAAATCCATAACTTTGGTCGGTTACGTTAGGCTTTTCAACAATAATATATAATGAATTGACAATAAACGATGAACACTTCTTGATCTTTATTATTATTCGGCAATTGCCCTTGTTCGGACTACAACTTCTATCACTATACTTATGCTCGGATTCGCTGTTTGATCCTGAATGTGATCTTTCTCTTCTCTTCGGTGCTCGATTTTCTACCTTGCTCGGTTAGGCTCTTGAGGTGATACGTTCTGACTAGTTTTTATCTTTTCTCTCATTCTCTCTATATTTTTGAGATATGTTTTCTGGTCCCTTTATTAGGGGGGATACTTGGCTATTTATAGGCAATTATGCCTCCTGGGATGTTGACAAATGTCTCTATCTCATGAGATTTTTCAGACATGGGTCCCTTGTTAAGTGGGCTTGGTCTTTTAGTGACATCCACTCTTATTCTCAAAGAAAGGCATGTGATAACCCATTCAAGCATTAGATACCCCTCTATGATGGGTGGGTCGATTCATATCCGAATAGATATATTCGGGTCCAATTTTTATGTTCTATGAGGAGCATTTTTGGTTCACTAGCAATCTCCCTGGCTTTGAGTTTTCTGTCAAGTTTTATAAAGAATGAAGGCTTCTGTAATTTTGAGGCTCAGTCGACTCCCTTAGGTTTCTTGTTTTATGACCGTTGTAATGCAAGCAATCGCCTTGATTGTTGTTACTATTATGTCTAGCTTTTAGTTTTGTGCTTTGTTTGACCTTATCCTTCTCAGTTAGGTTTCATGTTTCTACAGCCTAGTGCAGTATTTGTTGTAGGTTCTTTCACTGATATGTAAGCTGGGTTTGGTCCCGTTTTATATTAATGAAGTTTGTTTTCCAAAAAAGAAAAGAAATATATTCTTATCTTAACTGTGACAATGTTGACCTGCATAATATTCTTTAACCTCATATTTAATCATTAAAATACCAGATCTTTTATAATCTCTAATAATATGATTGAATGAGTGATGCTACATCTACCTTAAGTGAAAATCTGACAATGCTCTAATGCTTTATTTGCATTCACGCATTTACTTGAATCCATTTTTGTGCACATCAGCTGCTAAAACAATTCGTTTATTGTATGCCATAGCTTATCCTTCCTTGACTTTGTAAAATTGGTATTTAGTTTTAAAGCATCGTTAATTAGTTCGTAGTTATTTAAACTAAAACTCTAATTATCTTTGTAATACAAAAGTTAACATGGACATAAACTAGATACAACATCTATATATAGTTCGAGGTACGACACATAGGGACATGTATTTTTTTTTAAATAATTAGTGGGGATCCCACAATTTTATTAAAATCGGACTTAGGAGGAAAACTCCTTAAAACGAAATCATAGGTATTTACAGGAAAAATCTCTACTAAAGAGATTTAAACGAAATAAACACAAACTATTACAACCAAATGAATTGATTGAAACTTAAAATCAAATATTCTCCTTCTTAGGACTCAATAGTATGGTGATTGAAACTTTGGGCTCATCTTGGAATTAGCTGTATAACACCTGTCACTTGTCTCTTGCACCTCTTCATTTCCACTTTGTGAAACCTAACAGAGAGAAACTCTCTCTCTCTCTTATGCTCCATTTTCGTCTCCTTTTCACTTCCAACTTTAACCAAAATTAAAC
The DNA here is from genome assembly GCA_963682055.1 of Primula veris. Taxonomy (NCBI): domain Eukaryota; kingdom Viridiplantae; phylum Streptophyta; class Magnoliopsida; order Ericales; family Primulaceae; genus Primula; species Primula veris. The sequence continues at coordinate 14,220,389 of OY821741.1, forward strand.
AGCTAACTTCCCACCTTCCTCATCATCCAAACCTTAAATTTGACAACCCAATTGCTTCTGTTAAAATAACCCCCTTTAAAACCTGTGGAAAATCATCCAAGTTTGAAGAAATGGTGGTTCCCTCCCAATTCGTCAGTAGATCTGCTGTCTTATTGCCTTCTCGCTCCACATGCTTAAACTGGTAGTCTCCTTCCTTTATAAGATTTTTAATACAGTTGAATATATCTAAAACTTTCCATGGGCATGCTTGTTTACCTTTGATGATATTGATTAACTGTAGCGAGTCACTTTCAACTATTAGAAGACTTTTTGGAGATATTTGTAGGCCATAATATAAAGTTATGAACTCAGAATAAAGAGCTGAATAGCTTGTAATAGCTCTAGAAAACCCTTTGATAAAAGACCCTTTATCATCCCTAATTATCCCCCCAATACCATTAAGAGCCTCAAAAGGTTTATAACAGCCATCTATATTTAGCTTTAGATAACCAGATGGTGGATTAAGCCACTTAATAAGAATGGCCTTTTTAACAGTCCTCTTTTCCCTGTAATTAGTGTAAGAAAATTCTCTTTTTATAACCTGATTGAATAATCAATTCTTCAGTAAGTCTGATAATATTGCTAGCCCTCATTTTGATATTCTCAAATTTGCATGAACATCTGGATTTCCAAATAACCCAAATAAGAATAGAAGGAAGAACCTGACAGATTTTTCTTTCAGAAAAGTATTTTTTCTTACTAATAGATGACCACCAGCTGTTAATTCTTCCAAACAATGAGTTATTTTGAATAATAATACCCCATTTACCTTCAAAGAAATTCCAAATCTCATTTGCCACTATACCATTACTAAAAATATGATCAATAGGGACATGTATAAATCAGAAAGTATGATACTTTTAAATTAGCAAAAGGAATACTTGTTACTGTAATATTTGCAAAACGAATGTATGTCTTTACCAAAATTTACATGGTCAGTAAAGATTAATTTCATTTTATAACCTCGTATACTACTAATATAAAGTTTTACGTTCAATAGCAACACTCTTTTCTCATCCTGATCATGTTTCTGATTTGAAGCGACTTTCTCGGGTAAAATATATTATCTTCCTATGATCCATTGTTTATGTTAAGAAAAATGTTTCAATTCAATTTGTATTCTGAGCTTGTTATTGTTAAATACTATCAGTCATGTGTCTAGCTTCAAGAAAAATCCATATAGATTGTGTATAAGTAGAACCTAACCTAAGACAATTATGAGCAAAGTGTTGTAAAATTATTGGACTCTTGGGCTTTTACTGATTGGGTCCAAGTGGGCTTATAACCCTACCCCTCTATCTATATAAAGAGTGCTAGGGGTCTTGTATTTTATTCATTCAGATATTCATTCATATACATTCTGATAATAAAGACCCTGTTGTTGTCTCTCTCTATATTCTCTCTCTATATCTATATACATATATATGTGAGCTAATATGTCATACAACACGTTATCAGCACTGCTCTCGGAGATCGAAGTACGGTTTCTAGATTCAATAAACCTTGAGGTTTATCCGGGTTTTATTAAGTTATTGCTATATCGACCTTCACCAACATACCGTGCGGAAGGTACATAATTTTTCAAAAACCTAATTTTTTTTCTGTGTAACTCTACCACAGCATGCGTGTAATATTAATATAACCTATCATGTGTATATTGTTATTGCATGTTAAAAAAAAAAAAAAATGTGAAATCTTACTCTGTATGATAAAAGACTATTATATATGGACATGTAGTTAGAATATATAAATATATTATGGTTTATGATGGTTGTTTGTGTACGAAAAAATATCTAGGCTAAGATTATTGCCATCTAATCATTGACGTAAACAACATATTAATAACACTGTGAACAAGAAAGATTATTTTTATTTTTTTTGGCTTTGTTACGCAAGATATGTTTGAAAAACATATAAAACCATATGTAGACAACTGCATGTTAAGAAAATAGTTTGTTGTTTAGTATTGAATTTAGGACTGACTCTGTAATAAGACTAAAACTGAATTTAGTTTACAGTAATTACACATGTGGTCCCTCGAGTATATTACATGTATAAAAACAGTATATATGTGTTATAAAAATGCAATATTCGGTCAATATACACACACATGCATATAATTTTTTTTATTAAAAGGCAAGTGACTAAAAATTGCATGTTAATTGAATAAATTGATATGTTTCCATGTAAATTTAACCTCTTTGCATGTTAAAATATTTTTTTTACCATATATAGAATTGATTGGTAAATTGAAAATATATTGCTTGCTTGTATGTTAAAACTACCATGTATAGAATTATTCATATGGCGATAAACATAGATAATTGATTGATATCTTGTTAGCATAATCATATCTTTTGGTAATACCATATATATAAATATCAAATATGTCAGTAAATTATTAGATTAGATCTAATTGATTTGATTTGATTTGGTATGATATAATCTTTGTGATTGATAATCTTAAATTGATTTGTTTATAACACCAAATCTACTGCATGATTAGATATATCCTGAAATATATTTACTGCATGTTTATATATATGTGGTTAATCTAGATAGATATTGTCTATACTGTTAATATTATTGCCATATATAAAATGCGAAAATCGTATATATTCACATTTAAGTTGGAAAAATTATGAATCTTCCCCAAATAGGCTCACCTATTTGGATACGATGTCTAAGAAAGATAAAGGCGGAAGTCGTTCTCCTAATGAGGTCGGTTTTTAAGAGGCATTCGTGCCCACCCCCCTCACCGTCTTTCCTGGTCGTGTTCAAATAGAGCTACCGAAAGGGGTTGACTAAATAATAATTTTCCCGAGTGTGTTTATATAGTGATGTATGTTTCGCCAAATTGGTGTCTCTGTATCGACCTGTCGTTCGATCAATGAGAACTTATTCACATTAAAAGCAAAACTATTTTTCGAACCTGTCGTTTCGAAATAAAGTTTATGCTTATGCAAACCATAAACATATAAACCAGTCGTTTTATATGATAAATAATCCAGAACTCCCAACACATGTTGGATGCCATCTATGATGAGAAAAATCGTAAAAACATACTTGCGAAATGACTGTTTAAACATTGATTTTAATCCGTCACCACATGTTACTCACCCTGATGTGTGAAAATGTGATGCCCAAATTTTTTTTTTTGATGCCATCTTTGATGAGTAAAACACGAGTTCGTTGTTACCATTATGATGAATGCTAAGGCGTTGATTTTATTCCGCCGCCACATTTGAGACGTGATGACGTCTATGGTGAACAAATGTCTGAAATTGACATATTGGAGCAATCCTTCACCAAAATACTAGCTTGGAAATTGTATTCCATAAGCAGTATCGTGAATTTATATTCACCATGTTCCTTTATCGCCCATCTGTTATTGGATAAGAAAATTACCCCGGTGAGTAGTTTTAATCCTATTGGGTCAATGGCGAATTGTTTGCCTGATATTAATGCTCTTCGTGTACATTTTTTTCCACGAATCGAGAACCGAGACAAGTGTTATTTGTCTCGAACTGTCGCGATCCCGATGAATCGCCTAGCCAAGAGAGATTTTAGACAATCGTCAAAATCGAAAACCTGTGGGTCCAAGACAGTAACTGAAAGGAACAATATGGCCCGTTGTCACAAAGCAAGAGATAATGCTCAATGAGCCAACTCTATGCTATAAAGACAAAGGTCATGCACGATTACTCCTTAAATAGTTCACAACTATTATAAAGGTGGAAAAACCAAGGCTAATGTGGTTAAAGTTAATTGAAATGAAACTATTGAGACCCCCGATTTTGTGGCTCAAATGAGGTTGATACCTTTCTTTATTAATTTTGATAAATCATTGAGCCATTTTTTTGCTCATCTGGATTATGTTTTCCATTTGAATTATTATTTTTCCATTTGGACATACTTTTGGATTATGGTTTGTCTATTTACGAAATTTCTTGAAATAATTTAAAGTGTTTTGAGCAAATTCCTTTGACAAATGTGACCAAACTTTAAATTATGAAATTTTAGGCAATACTTGTGGTGTAGTTGCTTTTCTAGAAATAGTGGGTAACAGTGTACCACATAATTTCACCAACTACTTGCCTAAAAAAAGTACTCAGTGACAATAATTCTGGACCTGTCGTTCCAAAATCGAAATCTTTGGTAAAACCAAATTGATTTGTCAAATATGAGGTCTTATACTCATGTAGGTCCTGCCGTACCTTGTTGAGTTATAAAATATTCGAGAAAACCAGTGTTATCTGGTAATAGCTCATGAAAGAATTAAAATTTCTTTACATAGCCTCCATTCAATATGACCAAAAGCGTATTTTAGAGGAGTTAAAATGTCTTTCAAGTGGTTGCTACCACATTCTTTAAAGCATTTAAAGTTACATTATCATTTCACCTGTCGTCGAATGATAAATGATTTAGATGCTAAGACATGATTTTTTGTACTGTCATTCGCCTGTCGTCGATTGATAAGAGCATTTTGATATTGTGGCATTGACAGGATGAGATATTCCCAGGTCAAAAGACGATGCTTGATTATAATCGCATCGCATTTGAATTCTCTCTGAGAATATATTTCGTGATTAATCCGAAATTCATGCCACTAATGCTCACTTTGAAAGACTAGTATGTGTAAAGATCACGAAATGAACTCGTAGAATTCTTGTAAAGAATTGAAGGAGTTATTGTGGACTTATCCAACCATAAGACGGACCATAAATATAAATGGTTATGGTTGATGCATCGACAATATGGTCACATTTTAATGTTGTCCACATAAATGCAGCACTTCCCAAACTCTTAGCCTTATCATTAAGTTGATGGCTCATGATCCGGATTATCCTGAAAAGTCTAGTCGACTTGATAATTCCGAAGAGTAAAAATCGAAATTTCGATTTGAATTACTTGAGTTTGGAAATTGAAATTGAACATCCTGTCGATTATGTTTAGACCCAAATGGACTCATGGAAAGTTTGATGATGCGACTGCAAATGATTGCACGCATTTCTTGGTCTTGCGCAACAAGATTTATATTTCCGTGTTGGGTTATGCTATTTTGCTGCATTGGTCTGTCATGAGGCCCATAGACACTCAAATACCATATGCGTACCAGCTGGTTACTGGTTATGAGCCAGAAGTCTCATATTAACGCGTGTTTAGAGTGATTAATTAATATTTTGATTGAGCCGCTATAGCGTTCAAAATATGGACCTCTGAAGGGGACATAAGTCGATTATGAATCTCCTGCCAATGATAGAGTAACCTTGGCAAGCGATCTCTTTACCGCATGATATCAAAAGTGACATCGCTAAGACTGTTCTCCCCGTCGTTAGGGGGAGATTTGCATGTTACCGTTGATAAGGAATGACGTGAAGTAACGTGGCATAACCCACTCGGTCTTAGCTTGATCCCCAATACTGCACTTAGTGATAAGTAAGTGCATAGACTACCTCAAGTCTAACTAAATGCCATACGCATTTAATGACTTTATGAGATGTCACGAGATCATTTATACCTGCTGCAAAATGCTTGCAAGGATAGACGTCCCTGTCGGACGCCGTGTTCCTGTCGTAACACGTTGCTTTGGCCAAACCCGCCAAGCAAAGGACGCTGCCGTCAGCCGTCAGTCTGTCGTCCTTCCCAAGATATGAGGAAGTTGACCGGTTCTTAATTCGTTCAGCCCCAGAGGTGGTGAACTGAAACTCGTTTGTCACACGAGATTATAAAGGATCAAGGAGATGTGTGGTTTCCTCCTCATCCTAAGAATCTCGAAATATCCGTCAATCATGATATCTTAGACGATATTGAAGTGAAACGAGACTGTCATTAATTACTTGTTCATATATTCGGTGACGACTGATAATATGAACAAATTATGACAGAGAACCATATACCGTTGCCTGAAGTCAACGTAGAATAGACTGGACTAATGGAAACTTGCAATCCAAGTAGACTCCTTAGTGAAAGTGTGTTTGGACCTGTAGCTCCAACACCACCAATGTTAAACGAGTTTGTTTATTTGGTTATTCGTAAGGAAAAGTGATGAGAATAATGAGATTGGAGAATGCTCGCCTAGTAGCGCAAGGCTTCTCTCACATCTTGGAATTAATTACGAGATGGTTGATTTCCTCATAATGGACATTATAACGGTCCCCTACTTTATCAGTTTAGTAATTTTCGAAAAACTGATTATGCAGCATGTGATTGTGGTCACTGTTTTATCTCTATGGGGATTTAGACAAAGAGATATAGATGAAGGTCCCTGTGTGACTTCATAATGCTTGAATCAAGTAGTTCCTGACTACGGAACACGGTCTCAATTAAATGAGACGTTCACTATATGGATTAATATAATCCGAGCGGATGTGGTATACCGCCTAAGTGAGTACTTGATTAGCTTGGGATACTTGAACAAGTATTATACCCTTGCGTGTTTTATTACGCGATCCATTTTTGGATTTGCCTTCGAGATGAAGGGTCTTGGGAAGAAAAGGTAGTGACTCGGCCTGATGATCGACTCCCGTAAAGATTGAATCTAAGTCCATGATTCAGACTACACCCAAAAGGTGTTATGACGTTGTAGTCATCATGACGCTAAGTCGTCAGATTCTCCCATGATCGTTCGATCACTAGACATTGATATAGACCCAGTCCGTCCCTGATGAGACGATGAAGAGATAATGAACCATGATGTTCATATCTAAGTACAATAAGCGCATCATTGTACTTGGTCTAATGTTCTAGGACGAACATCTCGTCTGCTGTGAATGGTATAGCTCGACACAGCATCGCGCTAACACGCTGCCATCGAAATGGCATAAAAGACATTTTTCCCAATACCTTAAGGTAACTGTGGATGAGGGCTTGTTTTATCCCATTTGCGTCATCGAGTGTACCTACCCCCTTCGGTACTCAAATTAACGCAACCCTTTTTCGGTTATACCGATGCCGGTTACTTATCAGACCCGCATAAGGGATATTCCTAACATGGTCTGTCTTTACCATTAGGAATAAGGCAATATCTTGGAGGTCTTGGAATGACTCCAAATGAATCACTCTGATCTACTCGTGCTCTATGAGACGACTAGAGAGTGTATATGGCTTCGAGCTCGTATTAGCCATATTTGAATTACATATGCTCTGTCTCACGATCCAGATAAAACACTTGTCTTATTTGAGGACAACTTGTTGATTTCGATCAAGAGAGATATGACTAGATTATGCTATTTAGCATTTTTCGCCGAAATAAATCTTCACATATGAAGTTTAAGAGCATTCAGTTGAATGCTCGTTCTATTACACGTTAGATTTTCTTGCATCCAGTCATGTGCAAGTAAATGAAGCATCCAGTCGAATGCTCGTACTCTTTCTTGAAATATGAAATCCTTGCACCCTGTCATGTGCAAGTGAGGGGTAGCATCCAAGTGAATGCTTATTGCACTAATTACTACTTTGTCGAAATCCTCGCACCCTGTCGTGTGCAAGTGAGGAGGAGCATCCAGTCGCATGCTCGTGTACTCTTTTTGTCCTTAGACCAAGGTTTTTTCCCACTGGGTTTTCCTTGGCAAGGTTTTTTTAGCGAGACACGTTCCCATCATATCTCACTTAAGATTGCCGAAATTATGGGGAGTATCCTGTTGTATATTTCTTACCACTGTGTACTCTTTTGTCCTTCGACTAGAGCTTTTTCCCACTGGGTTTACTCTAGCAAGGTTTTGATGAGGCACCTGTTTTGTGGTTGATCCCATACTACTATCACTGTTGCACTCTTTTTTCTTCGATCAGAGATTTTCCCATTGGTTTTGCTCTGTCAAGGTTTTGATGAGGCACACTGTTTTGTGGTTAGTTACTTACATGATATTTCGGCCTATATCATTCGGCTACACAGTTTCTCCTAGGTACCGGTTTTGTCCCACACTGGGTTTTCCGTCCCTAAGGTTTTTATGTGTTTAGCAATGCGAATGAACTCGACTCAGATCGACTGTATGAAGACGAAGAATTCAAGACGTCCAAAGGGGGAGTGTTGTAAGATTATTGGACTCTTGGGCTTTTACTGATTGGGCCCAAGTGGGCTTATAACCCTACCCCTCTATCTATATAAAGAGGGCTAGGGGTCTTGTATTTTATTCATTCAGATATTCATTCATATACATTCTGATAATAAAAACCCTGTTGTTGTCTCTCTCTATATTCTCTCTCTATATCTATATACATATATATGTGAGCTAATATGTCATACAACACAAAGAACTATCTTTATTTTTTTATAGTCCGAAGGGAGCTAAAACCCCCACATTTTGTGTGATCAGTGTGACATTCCGAACTTTCAAACTCATATAAATATAGTCTTTTTCTATTTCCTTTATCAAATTCTAAATACACTAGTTAATTATACATTAGTTATAATGTTTACTTTTGAAAGATATGTTGATTTTTTATTTAATTTTTTGGCCTTTTGGGTTTTAAAAACCTTACGAAATACAACTAAATCCAAAAAAAATAAAAATCATAAGAAAGTGAAATTTTTCGAAACAAAAAATATGGACAACTAAATGGTGTATATGTTGCTTGCTTGCTTGTTTTTTTGTTTTTTTTTAATTAAGAGAAACTATCATTTTCATGGATTTAAATGCTTGAAATGTCTCATTAACAACTAATTTGGAGGTGTTAGCCTTCCTTATTTGCGGTTTTATGAGCTTGAAATTAGTATGGTAAAGCTTGTTAAGTGTCTACATATGTATCATTGACTTGCAACATAGCATATGATCAATGTACGTTTCACATGTATTAAATACATGTTTACCTTCATCTGCCTCGATCATTGTATGTTATCATAGTCCTTCCGCTAGGTCCCCATGAACATAGAGCAAAGAATGATCTCTAGCATACTTATTATATCTCTTTTTATAGTTTTGGCATTTTGATCTATTCTAACAACGATATCCATTTGCTTTGATCTTGTATGTGTTTGGAAAGTATGGCATTGATTTAGACCCTTCATTTCGTCAATCGGGGTGCCCAACTAATGAGAAGAACATTGTTGATTACATTAATAAATGTTTTCTTAAATCAAAATGTAATTATTGAACATAACATGCACGTGACCACCAATTTGATTTAGACTTATGTATCATAAATCTTGAGATCTCTCCCACTCCCAATATGCTATCATAATCCTCTTAATAGCTTTCACTAGCATTAATTGATGGTCTCGACTCTCTACTATACTCATATATTTCCTTACAATTTTGCCATTTTTCAATGATTCACATAAATGCGTGAATGCTATTTATTGAAAGAAAAATAATTAATGCATTATAGGTCCAATAAGTTTGTTTTTCATTTGGTTAGATGTAGCATCACTCATATAGCGCTATGTCTCTACATAACCCTTTTTAAAAAAAATAAAAAATGGTTAATTTGAAAACCAATAAGGAAATATATAAGTATGGGGTTTTTATACTGTGAGTCGTTGCTTATCCTTACTTGACTTTTTTAAATTTGCAAATGAATATGGGTCGTTACCAAAATTTACATGGTCATTGAAGATTAATTCATTTTATAACCTCATTTACGACTTATTTTAAAGTTTTATGTTCAATAGTAACACACCTTTTTTTATCCTAATCATATTTCTAATTTGAAGCGACTTTCTTTGCCAAAATATACATCTTCCAATGACTCCGTGTATCATATTAAAAAACTAGAATTGTTATAGTTCAGTTCGTATTATGAGCTTGTTAAATAGTATCAATATGTGTATAGATCGAACCTAACCTAAAACCAAAACTAGGACAATTGTGCGCCGACAAATAGGAGAACAACTATCTTTATTTTTTTGATAGTCCGATAATTTTGTGAGCTTTAAATTAATATGGGAAAAAATGTGAATTGTCTACATATGTATTATACGTATTACTCCCTCTGTTCTTTTTTAAGTGTCCACTATTCTTTATTGGGCTGTTCCAAAATAAGTGTCTATTTTCTCAATTTGGTAATTAAAAAGTAACAAACTTACTATTTTACCTTTTAAATAAAAGAGAAAATTAAGGATTGGTCCACGAAAACAAAAGTATTTAAGGATTGGTCCGGCTATAAAATTCATTTAAGGATTGGTCCATTATTTATGAAACTAATTAAGGATTGGTCCAATATAAAAACTCTCCCAAATCTATTTATCTAATTAATCATTCTCTCTCTAAAAAAAAAAACTCCCAAATTTCAACAGAAAAGCCCAGTAATTTCTCTCCCAAATCTCTCTCTCTCTACATACACACATACATACACATATACATATACATATAATATATATATATATAAAGAGATGAAAATATTACCCTAGATCCTGCGGAAACCTCGGAACCGGAGTGATGATGTGGCGGAGGACGAATCGGGTGAAAATCATAGCTTGGAACAATCTCATCATCGTCGTCATCCTCATTTTTCCTATTATTCTCGCCAGTTATTTCATCTTCCTCCTCGTTATTAGGAGGATTATTATTATTATTAACATCTTTAATAATAACTTGATCGGTATTAATATTGGTTTGGGATTTGGAGAGATCCATTATTTGTTTGTCCATCAGCTCTGAATTAACTTACCAGTGCCAACAGTAAGAACAAAAAACAATGTAATAACGACTGTGATTCATAAGGAAGATCACAAAATTCTGGCATAACTAAGGAAGAAAACAGTCTGAACTTTTTTTTAATTTTTCAGACTGTTTTTTTTATTTTTCAGACTGTTTTTTTTTTTTTTTCAGACTGTTTTTTTTTACGTTTTCAGACTGTTTTCTTTTACGTTTTCAGACTGTTTTTTTTTTTACGTTTTCAGACTGTTTTTTTTTTACGTTTTCAGACTGTTTTTTTTTACGTTTTCAGACTGTTTTTTTTACGTTTTCAGACTCTTTTTTTTACGTTTTCAGACTGTTTTTTTTACGTTTTCAGACTGTTTTTTTTTTTTTTCAGACTATTTTTTTTTACGTTTTCAGACTGTTTTCTTTTACGTTTTCAGACTGTTTTTTTTTTTTACGTTTTCAGACTGTTTTCTTTTACGTTTTCAGACTGTTTTTTTTTACGTTTTCAGACTGTTTTTTTTTTTACGTTTTCAGACTGTTTTTTTTTTTACGTTTTCAGACTGTTTTTTTTTACGTTTTCAGACTGTTTTTTTTTACGTTTTCAGACTGTTTTTTTTTTTACGTTTTCAGATTGTTTTTTTTTTTTTCAGACTGTTTTTTTTACGTTTTCAGACTGTTTTCTTTTTTTTACGTTTTTTGATTTTTGTTGATTTTAGATTTTTGTTGATTTTTTGGGATTTTTTTGATTTTTTGGGATTTTTTGGGATTTTTTAAAAAAAAAGTCGTGTTTTTTCGAGGTTTTGCCTCTTTTATTTTTTTTTGGATTTTTTCATATTTTTTTTATTTTTTCATTTTTGCATTTTTATTTTCTGAATTTTTTTCATTTTTTCTGATTTTTTTACATTTTTATTGGTTAGTTAAGGGAAATGGACCAATCCTTAATTAGTTTCAGTTTTATGGACCAATCCTTAAATACTTGTGTTTTCATGGACCAATCCAAAATTTACCTTTGGATTGGTCCATGAAAACACAAGTATTTAAGGATTGGTCCATGAAACTGAAACTAATTAAGGATTGGTCCATTTGCTGACATCATTAAAAAATTGCTGACGTCATCATAACACAATTAAAAAAAACAGAAAAACTTTTTTTTTCTCTCTCTCCTCTCTCTCTCATCTCTCTCTCCGAAAACCCTGAAACTTTCTCTCTTTAAACCGCCAACAAATCCGGCTATCAAACTGAAAAACCTCTCTTCGTTGATTTCAGAAAACAACATGGTGAAGGTAAGTTTATTAATCGTTGTTTTTATTAAAACAGTCTGAAAAATATATAAATTTAATTAGGGTAAGTTCAGTGACATTTTACATAAATTAGGGTTATTAATTGTGTTTACCCATTTTATATATAAATTAGGGTTCATACTCTATTGTTCATACTCTATTTTTAAATAAAAAATGCGATTCTAATAATATTTGTTGAAAATATTATTCAGACTGTTTATATTCAGTTGTTTTGGGAATAAAAACATAAAACAGCCTGGAAAAAAGTATTCAGACTGTTTATATTCAGTTGTTTTGGGAATAAAAACATAAAACAGCCTGGAAAAAAGTATTCAGACTGTTTAGTGATTCAGACTGTTTAGTGATCTATATGTAATTGTTGAAAATATTATTCAGACTGTTTATGTTTAGTGATTCTAATAAAATTCGTATTCAGACTGTTTATATTCAGTTATTTTCGTAATAAAATTGGTAAAAACAGTATTCAGACTGTTTATGTTTAGCGATTCTAATAAAATTGGTATTCAGACTGTTTGTATTCAGTTATGTTCGTAATAAAATTGGTAAAAATAGTATTCAGACTGTTTTTATGTTTAGCGATTCTAATAAAATTGGTACTCAGACTGTTTATATTCTAATAGGATTATGTTGGAAAAATACTCAGACTGTTTACTTTCTCTGTATTTTAATATGTGCATGAGTTTACACAGACTGTTTACATACTTTTTGTTATTGTTTTTAGAAACATATTGCCATCAAACATTCGACAAACCCCAAAAACCAACCATCTGACACCACAAACACCAAAAAAGGCAACATACAGTACAAATCAAACCTGGTTACTGTAATCAAGTTCTTTGTCGAAACAAATTTCAATCCGGCACAACTTGAATTAGTTAAGCAACACTGTCCGTTCTGGGAATTGATCAATGCTTCTAGAAATGGAGAATTAACCACTAACCAGGCTAGGAAAAGTGATAAAGAATTGTACCAGATGGCCTTGAGGTACGACCGAAACTCACAGGCCCTTAAGCTAGGTAGATTCACAGTTCCAATAGAGAGAGACCGTGTGCGTGACATTTATGGAATTTCTGGTAATGCTGAAAATCCAATAGCTCTCACAAGCTTTGCTAAAAACCAAGAAGCCTACCACAGCTTTGTTGAAAGATGCTTTTCAAATAAACTCAACAAATCCAACCTAACCAAAACAGCTATCGTAAAGGCATTGAACGAAGCATTGGTATTAACAACAAAAGTTGGTAGAGAGGACGTCGTCCGACTGGTAACATTGTACATGCTAAATGCATTTTTCTTGACGGTGAGCGGCATGACCATAGCATTGGGGTACTTGAAAATAGTTGCCGGTGACATCAAAGAGATAAAGGAATATGATTGGGCAACTCATATACATGAGAAGCTTATGGAGTCGCTCAACAACCAAGACCCAAGATCACTGTCCACGTGTCTACTCACGATACCGGTACAATAAAATTACTTCTCAAGACCTTTTTTTATTAGTTCATACTCTTTTTTATAAGCTAGTACTCTTTTTATATGTTCATAATGTTCTTAAGTTGTTTATTATTACATCAGACTCTTTATTTATTTCCATTATAAATCAGACTGTATTATTACTATCATAAATCAGACTGTATTAAATCTCAGTATGTTTAAAAAATATTAAAAAATCTCAGACTGTTTTTACAAAACTGTAAAAACAGTCTGAATAATACTAAAAACAGTCTGAATAATATATTATTAAATCTCATACTGTATTGTTACTATCATTTAAGACAATATACTAAAAAACAGTCTGAATCATTTAAAAAACAGTCTGAATCATTTAAGACAATATATTATTGCTCTATCTATCTCAGACTGTTTTTACAAAAACTGTAAAAAGAGTCTGAATAATACTAGAAACAGTCTGAAAATAGATTATTAAAAATCACACTGTATTGTTACTATCATTTAAATCTCAGACTGTATTCTTAAATACTGTATTTCCATCTGTACAGTATGTCATCCTTGAAAAGTTCAATATTTCAAACCCGGACATGACAAAAGAATCTCAGACTGTTTTTACAAAACTGTAGAAACTGTCTGAATAATACTAAAAATAGTCTGAAAATATATTATTAAATCTCATACTGTATTGTTACTATCATTTAAGACAATATACTAAAAAACAGTCTGAATCATTTAAAAACAGTCTGAATTATTATTTTTCCATTTGGACATACTTTTGGATTATGGTTTGTCTATTTACGAAATTTCTTGAAATAATTTAAAGTGTTTTGAGCAAATTCCTTTGACAAATGTGACCAAACTTTAAATTATGAAATTTTAGGCAATACTTGTGGTGTAGTTGCTTTTCTAGAAATAGTGGGTAACAGTGTACCACATAATTTCACCAACTACTTGCCTAAAAAAAGTACTCAGTGACAATAATTCTGGACCTGTCGTTCCAAAATCGAAATCTTTGGTAAAACCAAATTGATTTGTCAAATATGAGGTCTTATACTCATGTAGGTCCTGCCGTACCTTGTTGAGTTATAAAATATTCGAGAAAACCAGTGTTATCTGGTAATAGCTCATGAAAGAATTAAAATTTCTTTACATAGCCTCCATTCAATATGACCAAAAGCGTATTTTAGAGGAGTTAAAATGTCTTTCAAGTGGTTGCTACCACATTCTTTAAAGCATTTAAAGTTACATTATCATTTCACCTGTCGTCGAATGATAAATGATTTAGATGCTAAGACATGATTTTTTGTACTGTCATTCGCCTGTCGTCGATTGATAAGAGCATTTTGATATTGTGGCATTGACAGGATGAGATATTCCCAGGTCAAAAGACGATGCTTGATTATAATCGCATCGCATTTGAATTCTCTCTGAGAATATATTTCGTGATTAATCCGAAATTCATGCCACTAATGCTCACTTTGAAAGACTAGTATGTGTAAAGATCACGAAATGAACTCGTAGAATTCTTGTAAAGAATTGAAGGAGTTATTGTGGACTTATCCAACCATAAGACGGACCATAAATATAAATGGTTATGGTTGATGCATCGACAATATGGTCACATTTTAATGTTGTCCACATAAATGCAGCACTTCCCAAACTCTTAGCCTTATCATTAAGTTGATGGCTCATGATCCGGATTATCCTGAAAAGTCTAGTCGACTTGATAATTCCGAAGAGTAAAAATCGAAATTTCGATTTGAATTACTTGAGTTTGGAAATTGAAATTGAACATCCTGTCGATTATGTTTAGACCCAAATGGACTCATGGAAAGTTTGATGATGCGACTGCAAATGATTGCACGCATTTCTTGGTCTTGCGCAACAAGATTTATATTTCCGTGTTGGGTTATGCTATTTTGCTGCATTGGTCTGTCATGAGGCCCATAGACACTCAAATACCATATGCGTACCAGCTGGTTACTGGTTATGAGCCAGAAGTCTCATATTAACGCGTGTTTAGAGTGATTAATTAATATTTTGATTGAGCCGCTATAGCGTTCAAAATATGGACCTCTGAAGGGGACATAAGTCGATTATGAATCTCCTGCCAATGATAGAGTAACCTTGGCAAGCGATCTCTTTACCGCATGATATCAAAAGTGACATCGCTAAGACTGTTCTCCCCGTCGTTAGGGGGAGATTTGCATGTTACCGTTGATAAGGAATGACGTGAAGTAACGTGGCATAACCCACTCGGTCTTAGCTTGATCCCCAATACTGCACTTAGTGATAAGTAAGTGCATAGACTACCTCAAGTCTAACTAAATGCCATACGCATTTAATGACTTTATGAGATGTCACGAGATCATTTATACCTGCTGCAAAATGCTTGCAAGGATAGACGTCCCTGTCGGACGCCGTGTTCCTGTCGTAACACGTTGCTTTGGCCAAACCCGCCAAGCAAAGGACGCTGCCGTCGGCCGTCAGTCTGTCGTCCTTCCCAAGATATGAGGAAGTTGACCGGTTCTTAATTCGTTCAGCCCCAGAGGTGGTGAACTGAAACTCGTTTGTCACACGAGATTATAAAGGATCAAGGAGATGTGTGGTTTCCTCCTCATCCTAAGAATCTCGAAATATCCGTCAATCATGATATCTTAGACGATATTGAAGTGAAACGAGACTGTCATTAATTACTTGTTCATATATTCGGTGACGACTGATAATATGAACAAATTATGACAGAGAACCATATACCGTTGCCTGAAGTCAACGTAGAATAGACTGGACTAATGGAAACTTGCAATCCAAGTAGACTCCTTAGTGAAAGTGTGTTTGGACCTGTAGCTCCAACACCACCAATGTTAAACGAGTTTGTTTATTTGGTTATTCGTAAGGAAAAGTGATGAGAATAATGAGATTGGAGAATGCTCGCCTAGTAGCGCAAGGCTTCTCTCACATCTTGGAATTAATTACGAGATGGTTGATTTCCTCATAATGGACATTATAACGGTCCCCTACTTTATCAGTTTAGTAATTTTCGAAAAACTGATTATGCAGCATGTGATTGTGGTCACTGTTTTATCTCTATGGGGATTTAGACAAAGAGATATAGATGAAGGTCCCTGTGTGACTTCATAATGCTTGAATCAAGTAGTTCCTGACTACGGAACACGGTCTCAATTAAATGAGACGTTCACTATATGGATTAATATAATCCGAGCGGATGTGGTATACCGCCTAAGTGAGTACTTGATTAGCTTGGGATACTTGAACAAGTATTATACCCTTGCGTGTTTTATTACGCGATCCATTTTTGGATTTGCCTTCGAGATGAAGGGTCTTGGGAAGAAAAGGTAGTGACTCGGCCTGATGATCGACTCCCGTAAAGATTGAATCTAAGTCCATGATTCAGACTACACCCAAAAGGTGTTATGACGTTGTAGTCATCATGACGCTAAGTCGTCAGATTCTCCCATGATCGTTCGATCACTAGACATTGATATAGACCCAGTCCGTCCCTGATGAGACGATGAAGAGATAATGAACCATGATGTTCATATCTAAGTACAATAAGCGCATCATTGTACTTGGTCTAATGTTCTAGGACGAACATCTCGTCTGCTGTGAATGGTATAGCTCGACACAGCATCGCGCTAACACGCTGCCATCGAAATGGCATAAAAGACATTTTTCCCAATACCTTAAGGTAACTGTGGATGAGGGCTTGTTTTATCCCATTTGCGTCATCGAGTGTACCTACCCCCTTCGGTACTCAAATTAACGCAACCCTTTTTCGGTTATACCGATGCCGGTTACTTATCAGACCCGCATAAGGGATATTCCTAACATGGTCTGTCTTTACCATTAGGAATAAGGCAATATCTTGGAGGTCTTGGAATGACTCCAAATGAATCACTCTGATCTACTCGTGCTCTATGAGACGACTAGAGAGTGTATATGGCTTCGAGCTCGTATTAGCCATATTTGAATTACATATGCTCTGTCTCACGATCCAGATAAAACACTTGTCTTATTTGAGGACAACTTGTTGATTTCGATCAAGAGAGATATGACTAGATTATGCTATTTAGCATTTTTCGCCGAAATAAATCTTCACATATGAAGTTTAAGAGCATTCAGTTGAATGCTCGTTCTATTACACGTTAGATTTTCTTGCATCCAGTCATGTGCAAGTAAATGAAGCATCCAGTCGAATGCTCGTACTCTTTCTTGAAATATGAAATCCTTGCACCCTGTCATGTGCAAGTGAGGGGTAGCATCCAAGTGAATGCTTATTGCACTAATTACTACTTTGTCGAAATCCTCGCACCCTGTCGTGTGCAAGTGAGGAGGAGCATCCAGTCGCATGCTCGTGTACTCTTTTTGTCCTTAGACCAAGGTTTTTTCCCACTGGGTTTTCCTTGGCAAGGTTTTTTTAGCGAGACACGTTCCCATCATATCTCACTTAAGATTGCCGAAATTATGGGGAGTATCCTGTTGTATATTTCTTACCACTGTGTACTCTTTTGTCCTTCGACTAGAGCTTTTTCCCACTGGGTTTACTCTAGCAAGGTTTTGATGAGGCACCTGTTTTGTGGTTGATCCCATACTACTATCACTGTTGCACTCTTTTTTCTTCGATCAGAGATTTTCCCATTGGTTTTGCTCTGTCAAGGTTTTGATGAGGCACACTGTTTTGTGGTTAGTTACTTACATGATATTTCGGCCTATATCATTCGGCTACACAGTTTCTCCTAGGTACCGGTTTTGTCCCACACTGGGTTTTCCGTCCCTAAGGTTTTTATGTGTTTAGCAATGCGAATGAACTCGACTCAGATCGACTGTATGAAGACGAAGAATTCAAGACGTCCAAAGGGGGAGTGTTGTAAGATTATTGGACTCTTGGGCTTTTACTGATTGGGCCCAAGTGGGCTTATAACCCTACCCCTCTATCTATATAAAGAGGGCTAGGGGTCTTGTATTTTATTCATTCAGATATTCATTCATATACATTCTGATAATAAAAACCCTGTTGTTGTCTCTCTCTATATTCTCTCTCTATATCTATATACATATATATGTGAGCTAATATGTCATACAACACAAAGAACTATCTTTATTTTTTTATAGTCCGAAGGGAGCTAAAACCCCCACATTTTGTGTGATCAGTGTGACATTCCGAACTTTCAAACTCATATAAATATAGTCTTTTTCTATTTCCTTTATCAAATTCTAAATACACTAGTTAATTATACATTAGTTATAATGTTTACTTTTGAAAGATATGTTGATTTTTTATTTAATTTTTTGGCCTTTTGGGTTTTAAAAACCTTACGAAATACAACTAAATCCAAAAAAAATAAAAATCATAAGAAAGTGAAATTTTTCGAAACAAAAAATATGGACAACTAAATGGTGTATATGTTGCTTGCTTGCTTGTTTTTTTGTTTTTTTTTAATTAAGAGAAACTATCATTTTCATGGATTTAAATGCTTGAAATGTCTCATTAACAACTAATTTGGAGGTGTTAGCCTTCCTTATTTGCGGTTTTATGAGCTTGAAATTAGTATGGTAAAGCTTGTTAAGTGTCTACATATGTATCATTGACTTGCAACATAGCATATGATCAATGTACGTTTCACATGTATTAAATACATGTTTACCTTCATCTGCCTCGATCATTGTATGTTATCATAGTCCTTCCGCTAGGTCCCCATGAACATAGAGCAAAGAATGATCTCTAGCATACTTATTATATCTCTTTTTATAGTTTTGGCATTTTGATCTATTCTAACAACGATATCCATTTGCTTTGATCTTGTATGTGTTTGGAAAGTATGGCATTGATTTAGACCCTTCATTTCGTCAATCGGGGTGCCCAACTAATGAGAAGAACATTGTTGATTACATTAATAAATGTTTTCTTAAATCAAAATGTAATTATTGAACATAACATGCACGTGACCACCAATTTGATTTAGACTTATGTATCATAAATCTTGAGATCTCTCCCACTCCCAATATGCTATCATAATCCTCTTAATAGCTTTCACTAGCATTAATTGATGGTCTCGACTCTCTACTATACTCATATATTTCCTTACAATTTTGCCATTTTTCAATGATTCACATAAATGCGTGAATGCTATTTATTGAAAGAAAAATAATTAATGCATTATAGGTCCAATAAGTTTGTTTTTCATTTGGTTAGATGTAGCATCACTCATATAGCGCTATGTCTCTACATAACCCTTTTTAAAAAAAATAAAAAATGGTTAATTTGAAAACCAATAAGGAAATATATAAGTATGGGGTTTTTATACTGTGAGTCGTTGCTTATCCTTACTTGACTTTTTTAAATTTGCAAATGAATATGGGTCGTTACCAAAATTTACATGGTCATTGAAGATTAATTCATTTTATAACCTCATTTACGACTTATTTTAAAGTTTTATGTTCAATAGTAACACACCTTTTTTTATCCTAATCATATTTCTAATTTGAAGCGACTTTCTTTGCCAAAATATACATCTTCCAATGACTCCGTGTATCATATTAAAAAACTAGAATTGTTATAGTTCAGTTCGTATTATGAGCTTGTTAAATAGTATCAATATGTGTATAGATCGAACCTAACCTAAAACCAAAACTAGGACAATTGTGCGCCGACAAATAGGAGAACAACTATCTTTATTTTTTTGATAGTCCGATAATTTTGTGAGCTTTAAATTAATATGGGAAAAAATGTGAATTGTCTACATATGTATTATACGTATTACTCCCTCTGTTCTTTTTTAAGTGTCCACTATTCTTTATTGGGCTGTTCCAAAATAAGTGTCTATTTTCTCAATTTGGTAATTAAAAAGTAACAAACTTACTATTTTACCTTTTAAATAAAAGAGAAAATTAAGGATTGGTCCACGAAAACAAAAGTATTTAAGGATTGGTCCGGCTATAAAATTCATTTAAGGATTGGTCCATTATTTATGAAACTAATTAAGGATTGGTCCAATATAAAAACTCTCCCAAATCTATTTATCTAATTAATCATTCTCTCTCTAAAAAAAAAAACTCCCAAATTTCAACAGAAAAGCCCAGTAATTTCTCTCCCAAATCTCTCTCTCTCTACATACACACATACATACACATATACATATACATATAATATATATATATATAAAGAGATGAAAATATTACCCTAGATCCTGCGGAAACCTCGGAACCGGAGTGATGATGTGGCGGAGGACGAATCGGGTGAAAATCATAGCTTGGAACAATCTCATCATCGTCGTCGTCCTCATTTTTCCTATTATTCTCGCCAGTTATTTCATCTTCCTCCTCGTTATTAGGAGGATTATTATTATTATTAACATCTTTAATAATAACTTGATCGGTATTAATATTGGTTTGGGATTTGGAGAGATCCATTATTTGTTTGTCCATCAGCTCTGAATTAACTTACCAGTGCCAACAGTAAGAACAAAAAACAATGTAATAACGACTGTGATTCATAAGGAAGATCACAAAATTCTGGCATAACTAAGGAAGAAAACAGTCTGAACTTTTTTTTAATTTTTCAGACTGTTTTTTTTATTTTTCAGACTGTTTTTTTTTTTTTTTCAGACTGTTTTTTTTTACGTTTTCAGACTGTTTTCTTTTACGTTTTCAGACTGTTTTTTTTTTTACGTTTTCAGACTGTTTTTTTTTTACGTTTTCAGACTGTTTTTTTTTACGTTTTCAGACTGTTTTTTTTACGTTTTCAGACTGTTTTTTTTACGTTTTCAGACTGTTTTTTTTTTTTTTCAGACTATTTTTTTTTACGTTTTCAGACTGTTTTCTTTTACGTTTTCAGACTGTTTTTTTTTTTTACGTTTTCAGACTGTTTTCTTTTACGTTTTCAGACTGTTTTTTTTTACGTTTTCAGACTGTTTTTTTTTTTACGTTTTCAGACTGTTTTTTTTTTTACGTTTTCAGACTGTTTTTTTTTACGTTTTCAGACTGTTTTTTTTTACGTTTTCAGACTGTTTTTTTTTTTACGTTTTCAGATTGTTTTTTTTTTTTTCAGACTGTTTTTTTTACGTTTTCAGACTGTTTTCTTTTTTTTACGTTTTTTGATTTTTGTTGATTTTAGATTTTTGTTGATTTTTTGGGATTTTTTTGATTTTTTGGGATTTTTTGGGATTTTTTAAAAAAAAAGTCGTGTTTTTTCGAGGTTTTGCCTCTTTTATTTTTTTTTGGATTTTTTCATATTTTTTTTATTTTTTCATTTTTGCATTTTTATTTTCTGAATTTTTTTCATTTTTTCTGATTTTTTTACATTTTTATTGGTTAGTTAAGGGAAATGGACCAATCCTTAATTAGTTTCAGTTTTATGGACCAATCCTTAAATACTTGTGTTTTCATGGACCAATCCAAAATTTACCCATAGATTATCATGTTAAGATCAGATAAGTTGGTGTGAATGATCGAGGTCATCATCTTTGAGTAACAATTGACTATTGGTACTTGCTAGTAGATCTAAGAAGGACAAAGGACTAAATCTTGTCTTTCACTTTTATTGATGCAATAAAAGAACACACAAACTGATTTGTTGTACTATGTTTTAAGGATGAAATAACACACCTTTGCCCTATTCAAACAACCAATATAGTCCTCGCTTTTCGGAAAGGAGGATAGTTTGAAGGGTACATTGATTGACAAGCAATTAAAAAACCTAAACCCCACGCAACATGTGAATTGTTATAGGAGTAATAAACAAAAGATAGTGGGACATCATAGGCTACTTCTTTGTACTTTACTTTTAAACTCTTTCATTACTTGGCTTGTATTGAGTGATAGTAATTGCACCAAGCGGGAGCGGGGAAGCGGAGGGTGTAGAAGTGATAAAGCGTGGTTGGAAGCATCTAGGAATTTTTTTATTTCTATAGTTTTATGCAATAAAATACTATCAAACGATAATAATTCTCCCAATACTTAAAAAAAATATTAAAGAAAAATGCAATACTCTTTCAGGTTAGCATAGGCATATGAGTTGATGTGTTAGGGTTGGGTTATATATGGATGTGGAAGTTTCCACGAGCTTCCGAAGGGCGGAAGAGAGCTTCCGAGGCCGAAGCGTCGGCAGTTCAGAAGCTTCCTGCAACTAAGAGTGATACTATCAAACTAAGAGAATATTCAGTTAAAAGAACAAGTTAATTCTTTTATGTCTTTTGATAGCTCTTAAAAGTGATTTCACAGTGAGATGAATCACTTTCTATCTTTTTTTTCATTAAGCATCATGTATTTAATACATGTGTCATAAATAACAATCATAAGACTATAGCTGAATGGTCAAACTTAAATACATTAAGCTGCCCTGACGAATCAACGATCTCACTAAGTTTTTTAGCAGCAGCGGATAAAGTAGTATCACTTTTGCAGAAAGCGAACCTGATATATCGCTTCTGGTATCTGCAATCACCTCTTTGTATTTTATCTGAATAATTGATCTCATGAAAAAATCCACATCCTGGTACAGCCACAACGCCCGCTTGCTTAATAAGTTGCTCGACAAATTCCACCTGTACATGTTTATCGAATTTTCAGTCATACTTGAAATTATTAAAACAGTAATTGATCAGCAGGAAATCATCATCATCGTCATCAAACTATGCCTTTATCCCAAAAACTTGGGGTCGGCTATATGAAACAATGTGAGAAATCATTCGTTTTCGCAGAAATGACGTTGTTCAGTAAGAAATTAAAGAATGAAATCTATCACCCAAAAGAAAGACAAGAATCGAAAACAGGATAAAAGAATGACTTTTGTATTTTGCCTATCCATAGTGGCTTGTCAAGTTGAGGTGAAGGAGAATCTTGAGTTACTAATCTTGATTAATATATTCCTTATCCAAATAGCAATTTTTTAATAACATCTATCTATCGAGAAGTCAGTAGCAAAATTGGAGAGGCAATTACAATCAATCAAGTGCTCAATGAAATGCATTTGAGAAATGTATTTAATCATACCATAGACTCAATCAATGACAAGGGGAGACTTATATGTTACTAAAGGAATAATTTTGTAGGGCAGGAACAATTATATCTAAGAGAAACTTTAATCATTTATATGACTAGATAAAGAAATGGTAAAACGTACATCAGATAGGACACAATTGTCAGGAAGCTCCACAAATAGGAAAAAAGAACCTCGAGGCTTAAATTGAACCTTGAATCCAAGCCCGGAAAGCAAGTTGGTTGTATAGTCTCTTCTTGATGCATAATCCTGATATATTAAATTTTCAGATTTGCATGCTGTGATAGGGACATTTAAAATATTTGTGCTTTTGAACACTCACTTTTTTCAACAATTCGTAAAAATCAAAAGGGCTCTCCAAAGCAGATAAGGCAGCTTCCTGGAAAGGGGCGGGAGCTGAGTCGGTCACTTTTATATGTATATTTCTTATTGCAGATGCAATATTAGAAGGAGCTATTGCCCACCCAACCCTCCAACCTGATTGAGAAAACATAAATGGTAAAATAGTTCAATAACGAACAAGTGCAGTACATTAATTCATACTCCCTCGGTTCCCATTTAATTGTCTACTACGAAATTACGTGCAATTTTGACCGCTTTACAACTTGTATCAAAATTATCGAAATGATTTTTTTTTTAAATCTAATCATAAAATTTAACATTTGAACTATATGATCAACATTTGAAAATTTTCATTCCGACAATTTTGATACAAGTTCTTGGGCGGTCAAAATTGCACGTAGTTTCGTAGTAGACAATTAAATAGGAACGGAGGGAGTAATAAATATGCATCAAAAGAATAAGTGTCTTGATTCTATCTTCACTTTTTACAATCCCTTAAAACGTGAGACTGTAGCTAAAGCGTTTCGCAAGAATTTCACTAAAGCGTAACCTTTTCATCTTCGGTAGCTCATAAAAAGCATAAGCTCTTTGAGCTTTTCAGCAAAACCTTTTTTCTGGCTTATATAAGTAAATGCGAGCTTTAAACCGCTTTTCAAGCGAGTTTTTCAAAACAGAGATATCGCACGTTTAAAACATTACGTCAACGAAATTCTGGTCCTATTTTTACTACAGTATACATCAATTCATAAAGTTATCTTAATATAGTAATTAATGCCTCTAATGTACTTGAATAATTTCAAATTCTGCTTTCAAAACTTTTGATGAGCTTGAATTCATTGTAATACTTGCGGAACTTAAATTTACAAAGGTTTGTAAAGTATTTCAAATGTTACCATTTCGTTCAAAAGATGATAAACCCACACCGGATATTAATTTAGATTTGGAAGTAACACCTACCTGTAACACTATAGGTCTTTGACAAGGAAGATGTGATAATAGTTCGTTTCGCCATTCCTGGAAAAGAAGCCAACGACATATGTTTCTCTTTGTCATAAGTTATATGCTCATATACCTGCAGATAAGCACAGGACACATCAAGAATAGTTAAGAAATTCAAAAAGAAAAAAAACCTTTCTTAATAATATTCAAGGTTGTTGATCATGATAGGATTTAAAAAAAAACTCGACCTCCCATTATGATGCTAACTGTTCAATGAGACAATATTATAATTTCGTCAGGTTTCCCAGGGAAATAAAAGAGAAAAAGGCTTCAGCAAAGTCAAAAATCATATGCTATTTCTTTTTAGGCACATACATAAGCATCGTACAATAAAACAATTTTTGTTCCAAAGGAAAACAACAGAACCCATTTACGAAGTGATCCCAGAAATTCTACCCATTTCACTAGAGGAAAGTAAGTGCCAACTGCAAAATCTCTGCTGATGTAATTAAGTTTGAGCCTCAAGTTCATTGAATAATTCGCAGAATTTGAACATCATCTCTTATATTTCTCTCAGATAAACTGACATGTGACAAGCTAAATTTCAACATTCCCCTGATATGTAAATTCAGGGATAGAAATCCATTCTTTCATGTCTTTCTAACACTCCAGAATTCAAATTCAGTCAACATAACAATCTAGTTGATACAATAAAATCACACAAGAGTTCAGCAGCTTTACTTTCTCTTCTTTCCCCATTTTTTTCTACGGATGAAATTTGAAAAGTTACACATAATTTATTGTCAAACCCGATGTCACCAAGTTCATAAGTGAAATTACAAACAAGATAAACCTTAATTTCCTTAATTAACTCCAATAATTTTAAAAACGAAATCAAGCAATGAACCCAAAAAGCTCAATGAGATGGATGTTTTCCAATTTATGAGCCACGCGAGGAAACAATTTCATCTTTGTCATGCTGAAATATTCAAGAACGAATTAAAATTTAGAATAAACATTTTTTAAAGAAATGGTGACCATACTTCATCTGTTATAGCCAGGCAATCCCTACCACAGCAAGCTTTTGCAATTGCTTCAAGCTCATCCTTGGTGAAAACTTTTCCTGTTGGATTATGAGGGCTGTGCCATTATATGTCATTACAGTGGGCACTAATAACCCTATAAATTGAGATATCATATTTTTAAAATATAAGTTAAATTACATCAATTCTTCAAAAGAGTTATGCTTGAGCTTTGAAGAATCAATCATTTGTTAGTGCTGGTGCAGAAGGCACATAAAGTTTAATTGGTCTCTAGGATCATTTTTTTAAATAAAGACATGGAATAGCAATAAGGATATGGCTGTCAGCATGTCAACACAACATCACTTGAGAAAACGGACTTCTAATCTCAACAATAGTTTATGTATTTGTCAATGAGTATATATCCTACTAGACACGAAAAGTGAATAATCAATAATCTGAAGCAACATTTTATTAAGTAAGAAAAATAATAATAAATTTCGCACCTGTTTACTACGACAGCCTTTGTTCGAGCGGTGAATGAGTTATTGAGTTTCTTCGGATCCAAATTCCAGTACGGAGGGTCTAGTGGCACATACACCTGTTCATTTAAATATTTAATTGTAACTACCAATCTTTATTTAAGAATTCTATATATATAAAAAAAGGAAAGCTTACAGGTATACCACCAGCTATGGTAATGGACGTTTCATATGTTTCATATGCAGGATCAAACAGTATCACTTCATCATCTCTATCTATTACTGTTCAACAGAAAAAATAATCACAAGTAACCCATATTTTCTACATAATATACAACATAAAGTGCAATGTTTTGTCAAATCATAAACAGAATAGACAAGGAAACGGACCAGAAAAGACTGCAGCTGCAAATGCCTCAGTCTGACCACAGCAGATAGCTATGTCTGTAAGAGGGTTAATATTCAAGCCATGCTTATGATTCATCATATGTGCCACACGGTCACAAATTCCTTGTACATGCCTAAAGGACCAGTAAGAAAACAATTTTACTCGGCCAAAATAGAAGAGATAATATTGAGGGAGAATGTGGGTCTATATGGTATATACTTTTGTTAGTTTCAGCCTTTCAGAAAATTGTCGTGGGTACACAATGTATAGATTGGGTTTGTAGAATACATAAACATTTGTTAGTTTCACGATATAAAATATTCTCTTGGATCTTCTTTTCTTTGTGTTGGTATCATAATATTGCCGTGGGTACAAAATGCATTAACAACTATGATGAGTACGGAATCCAAAGTATGGGGAGATAGGAAGTTGTTGTGGTAAGTCTAGG
Organism: Primula veris; assembly: GCA_963682055.1. NCBI lineage: Eukaryota > Viridiplantae > Streptophyta > Magnoliopsida > Ericales > Primulaceae > Primula > Primula veris. The sequence continues at coordinate 14,247,400 of OY821741.1, forward strand.
GTTTGGGTGCGAGACATGGATGTTATTTTCCACTTTTAAATAGGTGAATTTCATTTGAAGTGCAAATCACTTCGTAATGTGGTATAGTAAGCATCAACACTAAAGCCAAATCAAAAGATGCAAAAGTAAATAATTCTACAAGCAGAACATATCCTATAAACAATGCAAATGGGAATGGAACAGCTAAGTTCAAACCAAGCTGGAGCTGAAAGCTGAAGATCATACAAGAAACTGAATATGCTTTGAAACCAAAAAAAATACTAAGTGCATAAGGCTGTATTAATAAAAAGAATCTGAAAGAAGCTGGTGTAGAGTTAGGAACTCGATTCATGAACGAATCATTTTATTATTTTTACTACTGTGTAAGTTTTACCCATAGGCATTATCATTTTAAAGGATCTTAATGTATTACAAACCTTTAACTTAAAGGAACGGAGAGGCGGAAACTACTCTTAACAGAACCCATTAAATTACCGATGACAACCTAACAACATCTGGATTATTTCCCCATTTATAGTCTAAATTAGGAGTTAAGACTACAAACAAGCTGTAGATTCTGCTTGGCCTCAGCTTGTTTAAGTAACTAAACCCATTACTGATTACAACCGAAGAACATCTGGTTTATTTCCCCATTCATAGTCTAAGTTAGGAGCCAGGACTATAAACAAGCTGTACATTCTGTTTGGCCTCAGCTTGGTTAACTAAACCAATTGAGTTTGGCTCGGTTTTGACTCATCATTTTAGCCCATTTCAAATAAATTAGCAGCAAAAGTGAGGCATCAAACACTAAAAAAGAATTAACCTGTTCATCGAGCAATTCATTATGAATTAACTAAAAGACTACTGATCACAAGAAATTTAACTAGGAAATTAGTGATAGTTGTCATATAAGATAAAAAGATATGATACTTTCTAACAGTAGCCCAATAGATTATAGGAAAGATTCGCATATGTGATTATCTATTCATATATGCACATCAATACACATAAACAAATCAGTATCTGTAGATACTTTAAATTTAATGATACAAGTCAAGAACTACGTAGTACTCAAAACCAGGCCTTAGTATCAGTCAAATCATGATGTGCTGACGAGCCAAGAGGCACTAAAAGAAAGCTTCAAAATAAAAGGCTAAAAAAAATACTCCTATGTCGTTTTAATAAGGTGGTTTGAGTTCGGTTTTGTGATATGTTTTTAACCAGAAATTTTGTTGTACTATGAGTGACGCAACATTTTGCTATTTTGGTAGGCGAATTTTCCCCATATACACATTGTTCTTTTCTTTTCGCATAAAGTTAAATAGGCGATGACAATTTGACTCAGGTGCTAAATTGTGAGGGCCAGCCCTGCCTATACCTTTGCTCAAAACTAGTATCAGCTTTAACAAGATGACGTCTATCTAGCTCATTTGCAGCCCTAGTCCAATTTCCACTTTTCTATCCGCTGGTCACATAGTAAATTACAAGCTAACTATCAAATTGATGCAAAATAGGATTTGAATTTGGGAAAACCTAAGTTAAGGATGTTAGGGTTATGTTTTAGAATGTTTCATATAGTAATTCATTAATAACATTTACTTTACTTAAGTAAATTACAGGAAAGGGAGTGCCAGACTCCCCTCTATAGGGAGAGTACTCAAACTCTTCGTGTTTCAGTCGTTGGATATTTAAAAAAGTATCAAACGGTTACAATAAAAGAGGATAGCAAAACAAAAAGGGGTTACAGACTATGACTCTCTCTCTCTCTATCCAACGAATATTTGGATGATGATGATAAAAATTTCTGTAAAACACATTTCAGATTTTATAAAATCCATACTAACAAACCCATTCTTTCTTGTCTTTAGAAGATCATGATAGCCCTAATTAAGATTCCTATCTCATTTTGTTAACACAAACCCATTTGAAAAGTAGAGTGAACTTTGATTCTCTAAATTTGATTAAATCAAAGCAGATCTATCACAATTGAGTAAAAATTAGAAGAAAAAATCAGAAATTTAAATCCCAATATCTTATCAAATTCATTTTTTTTTTTTCTCTAGATTAAATAGCTACCACATGGGTTAATCTGATACTTGATTTTTAAAGCTAAAAATCAGACTGAGATATGAAAGAAGGCAGCGTTGGGCCATGGCTCCAAGTAGGGAGAGATGAAAGAAGGATTAGAAGAAAGCGGGAGTTTTAATCCAGTGTTTCTTTTCTTTTTGATATGTAGCTTATTATGACCCTCAGATTGTCCTGCTATATAATCTAACGGTTGAGACACGAAGAGTCCGAGTACTCCCCCTATATAGGGGAGTCTGAGCCCCCTTTTTGTAAATTACATACATATATTTGGTAATACTATAATGTTATGTTAGTATACAGAGTCCAAATCTTCTACCCCCTATTCTCTACCCCTTCCGTGCCCCCTTGCTTATTTTCACTCAAAATTTAAATTTTCATAACTTATACCGCAACTTTATAAACTTTTATATTATATTGTATTCAAATTTTAAAACATTTGAATATAATATTGTTTTAGACAATTTTTTTAATATTCAATGTTTAATTTACACTAATTTATACATTTATTCCAAAACAATTTTTGTGTGGATTTTCTTTTAAAAATAATTATTGGAATGTATTGATACATGTATTAAGTAATTGTACAATTTTTTTCAAGTTTTTTAGAATTTTTTTTTTTGATAAAATAAGCAAGGAGGCACGGAAGGAGGTAGAGAAATGGGGTAGAAGATTTGGACTCTAGTATACAAGAATCATATATTATAAATACAACTACTTTTGTATTAAATGCAACTTGATTTTGGAAAGTTATTAAATGGTTAAACGATGCCCCGGGGACACTCGTTGGCCAAACCGAATCAATTTTTCCTTAGTGCTAATTAGTGAAAACTATATAAAGCTTTGATTCTATCAAAATACAATAAATAAATAAAAAAGGGACGGGGGAACAATCACCGTATTACTATCATTTGTCACACAAGGAACAATCACCGTATTGGCATGTATCAACACTAAAGCTATTTACAGAGATGGGTGGCATGACGGCAAGAATGAAGTGATTCGATCGAGGAATGAGTATCTTTTCATTATAAAAGCTAATTTAACTAAATTTGTAACATAATAAGGTTTAAAATAAAAATAAGAAGGGAAATGAAGAATGAGTGATATACATGTACTGGTTAAAGTCGGAGTTGATAGCGGAGATGGCGGCGAGTTTGATGTGATTAGGGGCGGGAAAATCGGGAAAGCCTTCGGCGAGGTTAACGGCGTTAGAGCTCTGTGCGAGGAGAGAGAGTTGCTGAATCGGTGAAGGAGTTAACTTCTTTGCTACTCTCGATAGCTTCCCCTCCATTGCTTTCTCTCTCTCTCTCTCTCTCCTTATCCGGATTTACTCCATTTATCATTCTACACGTACAAACCGTCAAAAAATATATATACAAATACACCCGTGTTTATGATTTATCCACTTATCTGTTACCTTTGTTTTTTCGGAAATGATTATCCGTAAACGATTAACCGAGCCTGTTTCCATATTTTTTATAAAAAAATATAAAAAATTGGAAATCATCTAGAAAAAACAAAAACTGAAAAAATAAATTTAAAAATTTAAAAAATCTAAGAAAATTTGAAAAAGATAAAATCTAATTAACCAATAAAAATAACAAAAAATCTAAAAAAATAACAAAAATGGAAAGAATAAAATAAAAAAATTATGAAAAATTTAAAAAACCCCAAGAAAATTTGAAAAGTCTAAAAAAAATCAATAATATCTTCTGTACTTCTAATTTTATAAGAGATTGAAAATTTATAAGTTATTATAAGTGACATATACGAAATAAAAAAATGTATTTAGCTAATGTTTCATATATATTAGATTTTTACCAATTATTTGTTAAAAAAATAATTTGTAACAAAAAACTTGAGTTTGCATAAAATTTTCGGTGAAATTTTTTTTATGCACCGACCGCCCGTAAATGAAAAACAAACAAAAGTTTACAGTGTAAAACTTTCTCATGTAAATATTTTCCTTATATGAAACTTTTACTATGAAACAATCGAAACTGATAAAGCCATAACTTTGGTCGGTCGCGTTAGGCTTTTCAACAATGATATAAGGATAAATCAATCGTGAATAAATGATACTTCCTGATCTTTATTATTGCTCGGATTATTGTCCTTGTTCGGACTATTACATTTGCTCAGATTAGTATTTCGGTTCTACAATTATGCTCGATATAACTACTTGATCTCTCGTCTTGATCTTTCTCCTCTCTTATTCGGTGCTCGGCTGTCTTTTCTCGGTTTATTTCTCGAAGTGATATGCTTTGGTTAGTTTCTCTCTTTTCTTAACTTCTCTCTATATTTTTTGGATAGATTTTCTGGTCCTTTTCTAGGAGGGGTAGTTGGCTATTTATAGGCTACTGCGCCTTCTAGGATATTGACAAATGTCTTCATCCCAGGGGTTTTTCAGACAAGGGTCCCCCTTTGATTGGGCTTGGGCTTTTGGGTAGTAGCACCTCAATTCCTATAAAAAGTATGAGATGACCCATTTAAGCGTTGGATACCCAGTTATAAAGTGGGTTGATTATGACCCGAATAAAATATTCGGGTCTGATTTTTATGTTCTATCAAGTGCTCCCTGACTTCCTCGGCTTGGTTTCCATGTCGGGGGAGTCATGTTCGGTTTGTCGAGAACGTTACTTCGGTCTTGTTTTTCCCAATGCTTCATCGAGAAACGCAATAGACTCGTGATGGTTCCCAGGGGGGCACATTTAATGTTTCCTATCCTAATATCTTTCTTCGAGGAAAACTCCTATAAAGGGGGTGTGCTCCCTCCATAATTAGGCATTTTACTACTAATTTGCCCGTGACATAATGGCTTCTTCTGGTTCTACTGGTGAGAGCTCCTTTAATTATATTTCATATTTAGAAACGGAAATCAAGAAATTTCGTACCGCGAATAAGAAACTCGTGGCCAAGGTTTCAAACTACAAGAAAAGGTTGTCTGACATGGATTCTGATCATCATGTGACGATGGCCGATCGGGATTGGGCCTATGAGCATATAAAGAAGCTCGAGGCTAATCTGGCTAAGCAGAAGGCAGCAAAAAGGGCCTTTAAGCTTGCCTTCAAGGAGTTGCATGCTCGGTCCAAACCGAGTTCGGATGACGATGAAGAAGGCTCTTCCTCGAAATAATTAGTCTTTTGTAATTTCTGTCGTAATTTCTCTTGAATGGGGAGTCTTCTCCTCAGTTGTAATCGAAGTTTTTGGAATTAATAAAATATTTTCCTTTCCTTGTTCTTGTCTGTTTATCTTCTTGATGTCTTTTTGGATGACTTTAATTGGATTTGGAACTGTGGTTAATTCGCCTTTAATGCTCTTGGGAAGTTCAAGAGGTTGTATTTATTCGAGATGACCTTTGACCTACTCCTTGTTTCTTCTTATAAAAGGGGACTGTCCCAGTATTTTTTATGCAGTTCATTCTTTATTAACGAACAAATAGCTTCTCCTCTCGAAAAGTATGGTGACAACCTTCCTGAATACGTTGCCCGTCTGGAAGAGGAAGTTCAGAAGGTGCGTTATCTCGAGAAGAGGGTTGCCCGGCTGTCGGTGGAAGCTCGTCGGGCCGCCGAACTAGACGAGCGATTGGATGCCCTAGAGAAGGAGCACCAGAGGTCTTTGCTCGACAGTATTCGTGCTCGTGCCCGGATCAAAGAGCTCGAGGCCTCCAGAGATAGGCAGCTTGCTTCCAAGAGGGCTTACAAATTGGCCCTTAAGGAAGTGTATGCTCGGTCGAAAAGGAAGCCGAATGACGAAGCGGGCCCTTCTATGAAATGATTTTATTGTTTTCATTGTATTTCCTCTTTGTGTTTCTTCTGTAACGAAGTATCAACCAATCAATAAAGATTTCTTTTTCTTGTTTATATCTGAATTACTTTCCCAATGCAATTTATTTTGACTGCGCACGCTTGTGGCCTCATTAATGCTTTTCTTGGGCCTGGCGTTTGATCTTATCCATTGGACCTTCTTACTCTTTATATCTAGGGATTAATAGGATTTCTTGAGCCTTGTGCATATAAAATCCTATTCACCAGAGTTTTCTTGAGCCTTGCGCAAAAGATCTGGGATATTTATTTGAACCGCTGCTTTTCCCAAAAACGACGCGTGTTTCAATGCCATTATTACTTACTCCCTTTAAATATTGGTAAGAATCCAAACGTTTCTTGAACAGGAGTGGCTTTTAATTACTCACGCTCTTTAGAGTCTTTTGGGAATCCAAACGTTTTTCTTGAACAGTCACCTCTTTTGAGTGCCATCGCTTCTGAATACTCATTGGCGAATGGTTGCGACTCTCAATCCCAGCCCTCATACAATTGATCTATAAATACCTGCTTACAGCATGGTTACATCCACACTTCTCATCATATTATTTTCCCCCATATATAGACCCTCATCTTATAATTTCCCTAAGATGTCTGGTCCTTTCACCCAATCAGCATTAGCTTTGCAAGTGGAGGCCTTTGAAGCCTCCTATAACCATGTACAAAGGCTGTTGAGGGATGCCGAGTAGGAATTGAAGGTGATGCGATATCACCATACCGAGATGGTTCGGGAATTAACTTGGCTAAGATCCGAACTGGCTTACTGCCGACGTGCTCGTTAGGCTCTAGTCGAAGAGAATGAGATGCTAAGGGGGAACCCGACACTGAGGGACAGGGATGTCTCTGCCGGGCCCTCTCATCGATACCGATCGACTTCCCCCTAACCTTCCCCCTTCTTTTTCTCTTTTTCTCTGCTCTTTCCCCATCTCTTCCCATCTCTTCCTTTTTCTTCTTTTTTTTTATTTCTCCGTTTCCATCATTTCTTCCTCTTCCTCTCTTGTGTTTTTTTTTATACTCTGTTTTCTCGTACTTTTTATTCTTTTCTTTTTCCGTTTCTTTTTTGTTTCATTGACTTCCTTTTTAGTTGTCGGTCTCCTTCGTCTCTTTATCTTCTTCTCATCTGTTTTTCTTCTGTGCCTCCTCTTTCTTTTTCTTCATCTTCTCTCCCATCACTCTTTTTCTTTTTTCTTTTTTTTGTGCACCACTACGATGTAACAATCAGCCCTGTGATCCAAAGGGTTTTGTGTTACATTTAGGGTTGGTCATTTTTCTTTTTGACTCTTCTTTCTTATCACTTCTTTTCTTGCACTCTTCTTCTTTTCCTCTTCTTGCTTTTCCTTTCTCTTTCTTCTTACTTTTTCTTTTTGGCGTCTCCTGCTCACTTGGTCAGCTGATATAGTTGATCCTTTGCCTGATCTTCTGTACTAGCTCTTCTCGGATGTAATAGATCTTTTCGGATGTAATAGGTTTTATCTCGGATGTAATAGATTTTCTTTTCGGATGTAATAGACCTTGATGTAACAGAGCTCGATGTAACAGAGCTCGATGTAATATTGTCTATTGATGTAATGAACAATGATGTATTCCATCTTCATTAATGAAAAGTATTTTTGCCCTTTTCTTTTTGCCTTTCTTTTTATATTGTACTTGTGGTTTGTTGTTTGTCTGGGATCTAGATCTTTGAATATCTCGTCTTTATTTCTTCTGCACTGTAGTCACTGTCAAACATATGTGCATGCTCCCTAGTAGGTCAGGAAATGTACATGCCCCCCAGCATGTCAGGAAATATGCAATTTCCCAAGTAAGGTCATAAAATATCGTACTCTTCGTTCTATAAGTACTTCTCTTTTCTTTGGTAGTTTATCATCTCTTTTTTCTTTTTGCTTCTCTCTTCCTTAGCCCTTTATTTTCTTCCGTACTAAACAATTTCCCAGAATGTCTGGACCTGTGGTGAGATATCATGCCCAGATGAAGGGCTTGGATACTGAGGTATCTCGGGTCCGCCGTCGGATGGCAAGGCTTGAGAAAGAGTATGGCGTTTTGGCCTTGAGCTTGTTCGGCTCTTATCCCGAAGAGACGGTGAAGTGGACCGAGATCTCGGCACTGAGTCGCCAGCTCGATCACTTGTTCCTGCAGAGAAACCATATGGCCAACTCCTGGTATGATGCCGAGGAAATTTGGGACCATTCTCAAGATGAGTTTGACAACTCTCCTCAAGGTCTAGCTAGCATAATGGTAAAGAATGCTCGGCTCGTGGAGCGCGTCAGGGTTCTTACTACGGAAAACAACAGGCTCTCCTCGGAGAATGACGATTTGGTCGCCATGAACGATTCCTACCAAGCTCGGTTGAATTGTTCTGCTCGTTTTGCTTTCTCTCGGTCTGGCAGTTCGGTTTTTCCACCCATTGATCCTTAGATTGGGCTGGTTTTCTTTTGTATTTCCCCTTTTGCCATTTGTGTTTTATCTTCTGTATTTGATGAATCAGTTGTATCTTTTCGTGTCTCGTGCCTGTCTTGTGAACCATTGTAACGCTTCGTATTTTGTGCCTTTTGATTCTCTATAAATGCTCCCTATTGCCTGTATCTCATTATCAATTTCTACCTCTCTTGTTTTATAATTTGCTTTTGCGTGAGATGGCTCCCATCACTAGGTCTGCCTCCAAAAAGAAAACCCTTATGGAAGAGGAGCCTACCTTTTTGCTACCTCGTCCCCCTGGCTTTGGGGAGGAGGATTTGACTCCTCTTCAACTAAAAGAAATTGAGATGTCATGGCTGAAACATGATCTCATGTGTGCTCGGACTGAAGCGAGGAGGTTTAAACAATATTGGGACGAGGAGGGCACTGCTCGTTTCAAGGCCGAGCAAAAATGCGAGTCTCAGTCTTACGCCTTGAAACAGGCTGAGATGGCGATTTCTCGTTTGGTTAGGGAGAAAGAGCGTCTGGAGGAACTTTTGGCGAAGAGGGATGTTGCTATGGGGGATAGTTCGAAAAAGTAGGATGGGTGTATTTTCTTTTTCTGTTGTATTGTTTGTGTTTCCCCCTTTGTGGATGAATAAAACTTGTCTTGCATTTGATTCTGTCCTATTTTATTTCCTGTTTGCTTCTCTTTTATGTTTCTGATCATACACCGAACAATATGCCCGGTTATCCCCCCGGAGAGCGTTGTTAGACTTGATGCTCGCTGCCATCAAGCTAGAAACGGTCTTCGTCCACTTTGTTCGGTGTGCCCTTGTGTTAAGGATTGGTTTGGGAGTCGAGGAACTTTAATCGGGGGATATTCTCGGTGTGATAGTAGTGGTAGCGTATGTGAGAAGCTTTTCGTGGTAGGGTCCACTGGCCGTTTATTTAGGTCTAATGATGTGAACTGCCTTGGGTAGTGGGATACGCGCTGACGTGGCGAAATCTGGAGCGTGTATATGTTTAAAAAGAGCAGCGGTTGTTGACTTTCGTATGGTTGGAAAAAGGTAAACCTCTGTTACACGAAAGGACGGTTATTATTTTATTCCTTTTGTGACTCCACTCCTTTTTATTGTGCCAAGTAATCCTGTTTATTTTTATCACAGAATTCGCTGAAGAAAATATCGTTCTCTCTCTAAAGCATATTCTTCCCGCCAAAAAGGAAAAGAGTTCGGCCGCTTGATCTAGGGTTCCGTGGTTTTGTTGGAAGACTTGCTGCTGTTCGCGCTTGCTTGCTCATAATGATTACTGTAAGTGATTTTTTTGTTCTCCCCCCTTCCCTCTTTTAGGAGTTGTATTTGATTTGTCGTTGTGTTCATAGGTGTGTCGTTGGTATATGGTTCAGGTTATCTATATATGTCTGATGATTCTGATGTAATGTGCGTGGGGGGGGGGGGTGGCTCTCGTTCTATTGATGTGGTTCTGGTTTGTGTATTTGGTTAGTATATTGATGGACTTTTGATGATATTTGTATAGGAAATTTTGACCCAAAGTGTGGCCCAAGTTGGCACATTCGTGGAGAAGGATTTTAAAGAACTCGCCGGAATACCTGACAACATACATATCCGGCTTCCTATCTCTGACGAGGAGGTGCTGGGATTTGTACCTGCCGGCGAGGTGGCCGTGCGTTCTTCGGCATTCTTCACTGGGGGTCTGCGACTGCCCTTTACAAACTGGGTGGCTTCGTTCTTTGAGGCCGTCCAAATTGCTCCGGCCCAACTGGCCCTAAATGGTTACCGTACTCTGAATGCTATCCAAAGGCTATCGGAGTTGTCCGGAATACCGATTGAACTGAAGGACGTCTTTGGAGTCTATAGTCTGAGCTTTGAGCGTCGCAGCTCGTATTTGAAGACTCTGCGTGCCTTTTGCCGTCTCGTTATCGGTTTGCCGGATACCAATAAAGAGCGTAATCTTGGTATTGTAATTGCTTCCGGTGCATGGGGTTGTGCAGGACACCAGATTCCTGGACCGGCGACCAATGCTCCCATCATGTCAGACCTCGGCGCCCCCATTGTAGAGGCTCTGTTAGCTCTTTTGAAATGGTGGGGGCCTGGACCTACGCCGGATCCTGCGAGTCGTACGGCTCCCATGTTGCTCGGTTACCCTATGGGGTCGGTGACCAAGGGAAATCCTGCACCCGAGATCCCCAAAGAGCCCGAAGAGGAATTCTTAAAGGTGGTCCAGGCTCGATGTGCTACTCGGCTTGGGAAAAAATCCGTTCGTTCTAAGCGTCGTGCAGCTGACCCTGTCGTTGAAACAACAAAGAGGGCTAGGGGAACCGATACAGCGGTTACCGAGGAAGATGCTAACGTTGGCTCGGGCGAGGGGGTGTGTGCCGTTGCTCAAGGGGACACCGCCGAGGATGCCTCTGCTCCGGGCGAGATATGTGTATATGTATTCTGATTTTCTTGTCTTTTGGTTGTTTGTCATTTGGTTCGCTAGTGCTTTGCTTTATTAGTCATCTTGTTTCAGCTACTGACTTCTCCATTGGTTACCCTCGCTCTTGCCCGGTCTATGGGTATTATTGTGTTTCAGGGGTCGGTCGACGATGTATTCGGATATATGAACCTCTTGACGAACATGGGAGAGGGTACGATGACTTTGCCGGTCATCTCGCCTATCCCCACCGAGGGTCCGATAGATTTGTCCGTGTGCTCGCCCCTCCGTAATGAGGAAGAGGTCGAGCATAGGGCCCCTGAGATTGAGCAGTTGGAGGAGGACGTGGGGGTGGAGATGGAAGGCAGCGAAGAGAATGCCGGGGATGTTGTGACGGGTGTCGAGGATGAGGCTCTCGACGGATCCGAGAAGGTGTTGGTTGACGGGGTTGCAATGACCCGGTACATTGACCGATGTAGGGGTGAACTGCTGGATCAACCGAGAACACTGAAGATGGGGTATACGGCTCTGAAACCCCTTGTGTTCAAGAATGCAGAAAAACTATCTGCCCAACCTACAATGTCAGTTATAGAGCAGGCCCACGCGGATGCGCTGAGGGTACGTGGGGCTCGTATTGCACTATATAGGTTTGGTACTTGTATGTTATTTGGAAACTAATGTGTTGAAGTGCAGATTGCTGTGAGTGCCGTGGCGCTACGGGATCAGCTGGGAGCTCTAGAGGGTGAGAAAGAGAAGCTGGTGACCGAGAAGGATAATCTGGTGGCCGAGAAGGAGAAATTGGTCGCCGAGAAGAAAACCCTGGGCGAGAATTATGACAAACTGTCGGTGGACTTCCTGCACCTGACCGAGGATGTCGAGAAATTGAGGGTGGAAAAAGAGAGCATGGCCGCTAAGTACGGCGAATTAGAGGAGGAGAACTTGCTCCTGGCTGAGGACGTGGAAGCCGAAAAGGCTAAGGTGTCTGCCCTGAAAACGGCACAGGCGGAGGAGCGGAAAAAGTTAGCGATGATGGCCAACTTTTTTGTATACTGCGCTCATGTGCGGGCGCTCAATTTCGCGAATGTTCCTCTGTCGGATAGGGCGTGGTCGGAGTTGGTGTATCCGTGTCCGCATGGTGCACCGCCGAAACCCTTGGACTGGGCGAATCTTCGTGAAGAAGAGCTTCCTCGGCTACCAGGGCAGACAATTTCGACAGCGCTGCGTCCTCACTCTATGTCGACCGCGTCCACTCCTCGACCGGATGCTACTGTTGTTCCCCCACCAGCATCTCCTCAGGTGGAACCTTGACTATCTTTCTTGCATTATGTATAATTTTTTTTTTTATTTTTTTTTTATTTTTTTTGTATCTAGAAACAGATTCTTTTGGGGAAGTGATAATATAGGTGTTGTGGTTTCTTTCTGTTGGGCTTGCTTGGGTGAATTTCTTTTGATGGTCGTTATATTTTGAAGGATATGAAAACAAAATATTGTCAGGTACCAAATAACCCCCTTGCCATGGTGGTCTGGACCTCGCCTAGTCGTAGTGTAGGTGACGTAATGGAGGATTTGGAAAGGTCTAACGCGTCCCTTACCGCGAAATTGACTTGTGCCTATCAGGAAATCGAGGGTCTGAATATTCATATTTCCAACCTGGCGATCCGGTTACGTGATTTGGGAGAGAAATTTAGTAAAAAGACCGCCCATTATACGGCAAATAAGGGTAAAGCAAAGGAACTTCTCAGTGCCCTACGACGTTCTCGTGATGAAGCCCGAGGTCGTGTGACGAGCTTGAGCTTGGTCCTTGGGGCCGTTTTCGAGGACGCGGATCTGCTGCTATCCTTTGCCAAAGCGTATTGGGCCCGAGCTCGCGCCTTAGAGGTGCTGGAGCATATAAAAGGAATGAGTGGTGTGTCCCGGGCAGAGCGCATGGTGGATGCGAAGGCCGGGGTAACTGAAACCACTGTTGTCTTGAACCGAATCGAGGCGGTCATTCGTGAGCGTTTGGGGACGCAGATTAATTCATTGCGAGATATTCATTTTGCCGATGTGGTAGAGGCTTCGGCGTCTGTTGAGGGGTTGTCGGATTAGTAAAATAGCTTGTTTTGTTGTTTTCTTTGTAGCTTGTATAAAAAAAAAAAAAAATCTCTCGCTTCTCTTTTTTTTTTTTTTTTTTTTTGGTAGCCTTTTTTTTTTTTTTTTTATTCATCTCTTCTCGTTCGTCTCCCCCCCTCTTTTTTTTTTATAGGCACATGCTACTATGTCGCACCAGGCTGGTTCTCCATGCCTAGTTAACCCGGGGTTAGGACCTACTGGTGCTGCCCGGAACGAGGTCTCATCTGGTGTGGCTAGTGAGGTGCCTGACAGGTGGCCCTACATTGTTTTGATGAGCAAAAATGTCAAATTGACCGACCAATGTGCTCGACTGCGGACCAAGCTGAAAACCCAGGCGGCCTCTTTTCGAGAATACGTTCGCCGTGCCGAGCATGCTGTTGAGGTTCAGGAGCGTCGTTTGGATCGATATTGGCGTGCAAAGGGCGAGTACTTCGGCAAATTAAAGTTGCTTGTGACCAAGGCCAACGTGTTGGTGAAGTATTTCTGTTTGTCCCGCGCCAGATACGATGCTTCCGCAGCTGTGATTAAAGCTCGCCGTGACCTCTCCTTTGACGATGATCGCCGTAAAGCGGCCTCGGATGCTCACGAGTCCGCCAAAGAAGCCGAGTTCAACGCGCGGCTTCAAACGCTGACTTGTGTTGGGGCTCATACGACCAATTTTGATGCCCTCATTTATGAGGAGCGTTTTGATGGTGATGAGTCTGATGGGTACACAACGACTGATGACGAAGAGATTGAGCTCGGTCAATTACCGTCGTGCTCCTCCTGCAGTAGCTCTTCTTAAATGAATCTCTTTAGTGTCGTTGATCTTGTTGTTGCCTCCGTAATGCGGGCGAGGACTATATATGTGATTTCTTTATTCCTGTTTTGTACCTTTCCATTGCCGTATTGCTATTTAATTGATTGGATCGATTTTTCCTTGCCAAATCATTTGTTATTTCGTTATTCCTGTTTTGAAGATGCTTCTTGTTGATATTTTGTTGTTTAGATTGATTCTCCTTCATTGTTTTAGCCAATTTATATTGCATCGCCATCGTAAAGTGGACCTGAATAATACCTTGCATTGTACCTGCATATAAATTTCATAGTATTCCTAGGCGTTCCTTCGGTAACACGCCATGTTGGGAATTTCATAGTATTCCTAGGCGTTCCTTCGGTAACACGCCATGTTGGGAATTTCATCGTATTCCTAGGCACTTCGGCCATGTTGGGAATTTCATAGTATCCCTAGACGTTCCTTCGGTAACACGCCATTTACGGGATTTCATAGTATGCCTAGACGTTCCTTTGGTAACACGCCATTTACGGACTTTCATTGTATTCCTAGGCACTTCGGCCATGCTGGAAATTTCATAGTATCCCTAGACGTTCCTTCGGTAACACGCCATTTACGGGATTTCATAGTATGCCTAGACGTTCCTTTGGTAACACGCCATTTACGGACTTTCATTGTATTCCTAGGCACTTCGGCCATGCTGGGAATTTCATAGTATCCCTAGACGTTCCTTCGGTAACACGCCATTTACGGGATTTCATAGTATGCCTAGACGTTCCTTTGGTAACACGCCATTTACGGACTTTCATTGTATTCCTAGGCACTTCGGCCATGCTGGGAATTTCATAGTATCCCTAGACGTTCCTTCGGTAACACGCCATTTACGGGATTTCATAGTATTTCTAGGCACTTCGGCCATGTTGAGAATCTCATAGTATCCCTAGACGTTCCTTCGGTAACACGCCATTTACGGGATTTCATAGTATTTCTAGGCACTTCGGCCATGTTGAGAATCTCATGGTATTAGTAGACAGCATAATAATATATTTTATTTATTCAAAAGAAGAAAGATAATGCCATTAAGCAAGAAGGGTAAGGTAGCACCTGTACTTGTACTTGTATTCGGAGCATTGCCTATACGTAGTACTTCTTTAAGTTAGCAGCATTCCAAGAATTCTTTTCCCCTCGGCTGTTGGCGAACAGGACGCTTTTGATTTTGTAAGAGACTGGACTTGTTCGCTTGACGATTTCGTATGGGCCTTCCCAGGTAGGGCTCAGTTTGCCATGTATTTCGTTGCGGGTATAGACCGTCACTCGTCGCAGCACCAGTTCTCCTACCATGAATTCTTTAGATCCTTTTACTCTCTTGTCATAGGTTTGCTTTACGCTTTGTTGGTATTTTGCTAAGGTAAGGGCCGCTATCTCTCGTTTCTCGTCTATCATGTCGAGCTCTTCTCTCATTCTTTGTTCATTATTTCCCTGCTCGACTAAAGTCGTTCGGAGCGTGGGTAGCCCGATCTCTGTCGGTATGACGGCCTCAACACCGTATGCTAAGCTAAACGGGGTTTCCTTGGTGCCCGTCTTGGGTGTAGTTCGGCACGACCATAAAACGTTGAGTAGCCGCTCGGGCCACCTCCCCTTTGCTTGTTCAAGGGTGGTCTTGATGCCGTCTAATATGGTTCGGTTTGACACTTCGGCTTGCCCGTTCCCTTGTGGGTATGTCGGCGTCGAATAGAATTTTCGGATACCGAGTTCCTCGTACCACAGCTGTAAATTGGCATCTTTGAACTGGGTTCCGTTGTCGGCGACTATAGCGTACGGTATTCCGAACCTAGTTATGATGTATTCCCAAATGAATTGTTTGACGTTGCTGGCTTTGATTTCTCGGAGGGGTTTAGCTTCGACCCATTTGGTGAAATAATCAGTCGCAACGATCAGATATTCCACATTCCCAGGTGCTCTTGGGAGTTTACCGACCAAATCGATTGCCCATTGAGCGAACGGCCATGGTGCTGATACCGGGGTCATCATAGATGAAGGCAGCCGTGGTATCTTGGCGAATCGTTGGCACTTGTCGCATCGTTGGACGTATGCATCGGCGTCTCGCTTGATATAGGGCCACCAATATCCTTGGGTCACTGCCTTGTTTGCAAGGGATCGCCCTTTGATGTGTGCTCCGCAAGATCCTTCGTGGATTTCTTCCAAGACCGGCAGTTGTAGCTCGGTCGGGACGCACAGTAGATGTGGTCCCTGGTAACTGGATTTGTATAGTTTATCGTCCTCGGATAGCCAGAAGCGAGGAGCTTTTCTTGTAATTTTCAGCGCTTTTATCTTGTCGACCGGAAGCGTTCCATTTCGCAGATAATGGGTCATGTCCTCCATCCATCCTAGTTCGTACTGTATCGATGTCACCCGGTTTACCCTTTTTATTATGCTCGGGGTCGGCAGTAGTTCCACTGTGATCGACCGGGTGTCGGTCAATGTTAGTGTCGAGGCTAGGGTGGCCAATGCATCGGCATGTGCATTCTCGGTGCGATTGATTCTTACTAACTCGCACTGTTCGAATGTGGCCATCAAGCTTTGGACTTTTTCTTGGTAGAGGATCATTCTATCGTCTTTCGCTTGGTACTCGCCGATGGCTTGATTGACGATGAGCATGGAGTCTGAGCTTGCAATTAAGTGGGAGCATCCGAGGGACCGGGCAATAAGCATGCCATTTATCATGGCCTCGTACTCTGCCTCATTGTTGGTAGCTCGGAAGCCCAGTTTTATGCTTTTCTCGATGATTGCTCCCTCTCTAGACTTTAGGACGATCCCTGCTCCTGATCCGTCCTTGGTGGCTGATCCGTCGACATGTATCTGCCAGTGTGATTGGGGAGAGAGTGCCAAAGGCTCGTCATAGCCTTCGGTGAATTCTGCGACGAAATCGGCCAGGACTTGTCCCTTTATGGCATGGCGGGGTGCGAACTCGATATGAAATTGGGATAGCTCGACCCCCCAGGCGGCAACTCGGCCGCTAATGTCCGTCCGTCGAAGTGACTCTTTAATATGAAACTTTGTATATACCCGGACCTGATGAGCTATGAAATAGTGTGGCAACTTCCTGGTTGCGACGACCAATGCCAGGCACAGCTTTTCCAAGGGTAGATAACGTGTTTCGGCTTCGACCAGAGTCTTGCTGACGAAGTAGATCGGAAATTGTTCGCGACCTTCTTCTCTTAGGATGACCGCGCTCACAGCTGTAGCGGAGACTGCTAGGTAGCATGCCAGAATGTCTCCTCTGTTCGGCCTTACTAGCAGTGGCAATGTCCTCAAGTACTCTTTGAGATTGTTGAATGAAGCTTCACATTCCGGGTCCCAGACGAATTTTCTATCCTTCTTGAGTGATTCGAAAAATGGCCGTCCCTTATCTGCGGATCGGCTAATGAACCTGCTCAGCGCGGCCATCATTCCCGTGAGCTCTTGTACCTGTTTCTTATTCTTGGGCGCTGCTAGGTTTCGTAGAGCCGTTATTTGATCGGGATTAGCCTCTATTCCTCGTCGGCTAACCATATGTCCCAAGAATTTCCCTTTGCTGATGCCAAATGCACACTTGCTCGCATTGAGTTTCAGTTTGTGCTCGCCCAGCATTCGGAAAACGTCTCTGATATCCTGAAGGTGGGATGTGGCTCTTTCGCTTTTGACGACCATGTCGTCTATGTATACCTCCATTGTTTTCCCTATATGATCTCGACATACCCGTGTTATCATCCTTTGGTAAGTTGCCCCCGCATTGCGTAGACCGAACGGCATTACCGTATAGCAATAATTTCCCAAAGGCGATATAAATGAAGTCTTTTCTTGATCTTCGCGGGCGAGGGGAATTTGATGGTATCCTGAGTACGCGTCGAGGAAGGTCATCCGTTCTGCTCCCGCTGTTGCGTCCACCAGTTGATCGATCCTTGGAAGGGGAAAGTGGTCCCTTGGGCAGGCTTTGTTGAGGTTGGTGAAGTCTATACAGACTCTCTCCTTCCCGTTCTTCTTAGGGACGACGACCGGGTTGGACAACCATTTTGGATAGTAAACCTCCCTTATGGCTCCAGCCTCCAATAGCTTTTGTACTTCAGCGATTATAGCTGCTCTGTGCTGTACAGAGACTTTTCTGCCCCTCTGTGCTATTGGCTTGTACTCGGCGTTTACACTTAGGTGGTGGCATGCTGTATTGGGGTCTAGGCCCGGCATGTCTTTAGGACTCCAGGCGAATTTATCAATGTTGCTAAAAAGGAACGCTTCTAACTCCTCGGATTCCCGTTTTGGAAGGTTATCGCCGAGGAGGAAATAGTGCTCCTCGTCCATATCCGGGATATACACCTTCCTAAGTGTCTCTCCTACTTGTTCTTCGACAACCCTTTCGGCTTTGGATATTTGGCTGATCAGCTTCTTTGTGCTGGTGGGTTGTTTCACAGTGCTTCGTTGTTGTTGGAGAGTCACGGTGATGTCCTCGCAGCGTCTTGAATCTTCTTGACATCCTCTGGCTGTCTCGATCGCCCCCCTATCATTCGGGTATTTGACCTTTTGGTGATAGGTCGAGGGTATGGCCTTCATGGCATGTAACCATGGTCGGCCCAATATTGCGTTGTGCCCGGAATGGTCGTCGACCACTAAGAACTCCATGGGAACCGACATGGACCCTGTTGTGACACTGAGGACGATCTTACCCAAAGGTTTGGTCGTTTCGGAGATGAATCTGATCAATGTGACATCGGTAGGCTGAAAATTTTGCAGCTTGAGTTCCATCTTGTCGAAGAGCTCCTTGTACATGATATTACAAGAGGCTCCTTGGTCGACAAGTACCCTGCTGACTGTGTCTAGGCCGATTTGAACACGGAGGTTAATGGCGTCTCCGTGGGGGTAAATCACCCCTTCTTCGTCAAGATCCGAGAAAGAAATGGGCGGATGTCGTCGTGGAGTGCATTGTCGTTTAGAGGGCGACGCCTGTGATGTCTTGGCTACTTGGCCAAAGTGGGCCAGCTGCCGTTGTCGTGATCGTTCCCCGCCTGGGCCCTTGGGTCGTGACATATGAACGACATTGATCGTTTTGCCTTGCCGGTTGTCAGATCCCTCGATGGCCAGTTATTTGCCTTTATTCCTAGCTCCTTTGATGAACTTGGCTAGGTATCCTGCATCGCCCCACTGGTTCATTCTCCATCTCAGGTTACGGCAGTGCTCAGTGAGATGGCCGTGATCCTCGTGATATGCGCAGAAGAGCTTGGAATCTCTCTGTTTGGGGGGAGAGATGATCGGTTGTGGTCGGGAATACCAACTTTCCCTGCATATATCCTTGAGGATATCTTCAGCAGACAGGTTGAAAGTGTATCGCAGCTCGACCGGTCCGAAAGTGTTTCGGTGTTCCCTCTCTTGGGGCCGAACCTGTTGAAATGGCTTGGGTGGCATCGGGTAGGCGAGCTGGAGCGGTTTATGTTCGTTGGTCTGTGTTGGGTATGCGATCTGGAGCGGTTTGGGCTCTAGTGCTCGTGGTCGCTCTACCCTGCTATGGACCTCGGGCTCTTTGCCCCTTCTGGTCGGTTGGAATGCTTCTCCCTGGTTATTTCTAACTCTTTTGCGACCCACCTGTGCCTCGCGGACCGACTCTCTTCTCGGTAGAGTCCGGTTGAGGAAACGCAATTCGTCGTTTTTATCGGTGAGGTGGGTACAATAGGCTAGCAGGGAATCAGTGGTTGGGAAGTTTTTGCCTATGAACTTCCTTCTCGCCCAATAGCCATTAGGGATGGAATTGATAAAGTTTTGGATGGCTATATTATTGGCATATCGTGGAATCTGGTTTGCTACGTCGATAAAACGTATGCAGTAATCGTTGAGCCTTTCATTTGGCATCATCGTCATTTTAAGAAGGGTTTCGATACTAACCTTCTTTTTCCGATGAGCAGCGTATCGGGTGGAGTACGCTCTTAGCAGTTCTGCCCAGTTTCTAATGGAGCCCCGTGGTAAGTTATGATACCATGACGAAGCCTTTTGACCCAAGCTGTTTTTGAAAAATTTGCACATCAGTGCATGGTCATCACTCCACAGTTCCATCTTCGTCTTGTAGTGCCTCAGATGGTCGATAGGGCAACTCTTCCCGTCATAGAGCCTGAATTCGGGGATGACGAATCCCATAGGATTGCGGTACCGCGTGATCTGTTCAGCACACGGGGTTTCTTGGCATACGTTCCAAGCCTGTTGGAACGCGTCATCCGTGACTTGGTAGGGGGGAGGGTATCCTCCCTGATGTGGTGGTGGGCCATATCCCTCCACGATCCTGTATTTGGGATATCTATCGTCCTTCGTGTTTGTGTGGACACGTTCCATATGAGTGTTCGGATGGACGATAGTTATTGGGACATTGCCCCCTTGGTGGGGGACTCTTGTATCGGGTCGCCGACCCGCTGCCTCCAGAGCGGCCCTGTAGGCAGAATCTTCCACTTCATGGCGTGGGTCTTTGTCGGGTTGGATAACTGGCAATACGATGCCGGCCGCTGTCATAGCCGTCATGCATGCCGCCAGCTGAGCTTGTAGCTGGGTGTAGTTCCTTTCATCGGCTAATGGAACGACATGTTGTACCTCCACTGTGGGTGGTGTAATCATCCTCGGAGAATTAGTCGGCAGTCGGGGCGACTGTCCGAGTACATGATCCTCGGGCATACCAAACTGATGGGCCTCGTCCGTTTGTAAACGAGCACCGGAGTTGACCGAGGCCGTAGGCAATGAGACTCTTGAGCTCGGCCCTGCTTGGGACCCGGTTAAGCGTCTTCGTGCACGCCTTAATACGGGCACGTCTTGTTCGTCCTCCGAGGACGAAAGGTGTTCGTCGACAATCCCTTCGATGAAATGTCGGGGTGGTTCGACCGGTTGTTCTTGGTTGACGTAGGAGGTTGTTGGTTGGTTTCCGGATTGGATAGCTTCATATCTGTCGCGGATAGCGAGTAGATCGTCGAGGTCTTGTTGGCTAATTTGCGTGTTTTGGTTATTGGTCTCTACTATCTCGGGATGGGTTTCCTCTACATTGGTAACCATTGTCGCTCGTCTGGCAGAGTATTGGTATTCGAATTCTAAACTAGTTGGGAACTAGATGTTTCCCGGAGACGGCGCCATTTGATAAAGCCATAACTTTGGTCGGTCGCGTTAGGCTTTTCAACAATGATATAAGGATAAATCAATCGTGAATAAATGATACTTCCTGATCTTTATTATTGCTCGGATTATTGTCCTTGTTCGGACTATTACATTTGCTCAGATTAGTATTTCGGTTCTACAATTATGCTCGATATAACTACTTGATCTCTCGTCTTGATCTTTCTCATCTCTTATTCGGTGCTCGGCTGTCTTTTCTCGGTTTATTTCTCGAAGTGATATGCTTTGGTTAGTTTCTCTCTTTTCTTAACTTCTCTCTATATTTTTTGGATAGATTTTCTGGTCCTTTTCTAGGAGGGGTAGTTGGCTATTTATAGGCTACTGCGCCTTCTAGGATATTGACAAATGTCTTCATCCCAGGGGTTTTTCAGACAAGGGTCCCCCTTTGATTGGGCTTGGGCTTTTGGGTAGTAGCACCTCAATTCCTATAAAAAGTATGAGATGACCCATTTAAGCGTTGGATACCCAGTTATAAAGTGGGTTGATTATGACCCGAATAAAATATTGGGGTCTGATTTTTATGTTCTATCAGAAACCTTAATTTAAACCATAAGTCTGTGAAATTAGAAGATTGTCTCTGGGTCGAAAATCAACATATTTTTCAGTGAATTTTGTTGATCGATCGGCTCTGAACCTGAAAATAGGTTGATTTGAGACGCATGGGTAATTTTGTTATTTAACAGTAAAACTGTAAGTCAGACTTACTGTCTGTAAAAACGACTTACGGTTTCACTTAAGTCAATAACCGTAAGTCAAACTTACGGTTCGTAAGTCAAAAGTATGATTCATATTTTTTTTTACGGTTTGGACATGAATAAAGATAAAATGCATTCGTAAAATCCAGGTTCTTATCCTTTATGTTTAGTTTTGAGACTTTTATGAGAAAAATATATATTTAGCGCCTTCACGGTAAAAAAAAAAAAATCTGTTTAGTATCTCTACCGCGCATTTTTACCGATTCAGTATCTAACATTTTAAGTTTTTATAATTTAGGGTCCAAACCTTAAATTTAGTAACTTGGTGTTTAACATAATAACGAAATTATATTGACGTTATCTAATCTGTCAAATAGTGAATGCAATTGCGTCAATATACATCATATCTACAAGTGTGAGTTATAGTTAATGTAATTTCATCGATTCAAGCCGTTGGACCCTTAATTTGATGGATTGATTGTCAAATTGATAAAAGTACTAAATTAGTAAAAGCGGTATACTAAACACAGTTTTTCTGACCCCTTTACTATTAGTATCACTTATTTCCAACATAGTTTCCAACATTTAACTTTTATCAATTTGGAAACAAGCCTACTAATTTTTACCAATTCAAAAATTGATGTTTAGCAAAATGACGAAAGTGCAGTCGTGTTATTTACGTTCGCTCGCCTGTTTATATAGTGATCACAACTGCGTCAACATCCGTCAAAAATATATCTCCAAATGTGAGTTATAGTTACTGTAATTTTCTCGATTTATGTCATCGGCTCAATATTGATGAAAAATGGTAGCATGCGACTCAAATTGATAAAATTTAAGGTTTGATAAAAACTAATATTACATGGTATTAAACAGATTCTTTCCCAATATTATAGTGACATGTGTTTAGAATTTAGCGTGCACCAACACCGTTTGTATGCTCACTTAGATAGCACCTTCTTCGATTACTTCTTATTGTTTCTTGTTACTCATTTCTCATGATTTTGCATGTAATTTTAGAAAAATTTATTATTTTCATGTTTTACATTTTTGTTTCCCGTTTTGGTTCATGCCAACTATACTTTGAATACGTATTAAGGACGTTATGTTCACCATTTTAACGAGTTACCTCCAAAAATTAGTTCATCCATATCGGAATTGCTTGTGTATCTTTGATTAATGTGAATTTTTGTATACATTCCATTTCTTTGCCTAACGGATCAAATACCAATTTTACACGTATGTACTAAACAAATTTTGTAGCGTTAGACGAAAGAAAGACTAGAGTTGGTGGAGCATTTATTAATTGAATTTTAACAAACAATCGATAATTAAACAAGGTTTCAAACAAAATATTAAACATTTATCAATATATTTTTATAAAAGAAGTACATATATTATTAGTTGGATTTGAATGGTTTTGGCCATGCTGGCTTTAAACTACTTATTAAGAGCAACAACTTTGACAAGGCTAAATGCATTTGTAGTGTCAGACTTTACATAAAAATGTTAGCATGTAAAATAATTTTCATATTTTGCTTTGTATTGGACACTTTAATTCGCTCATTAACTCCACTAATTAATGTCAGTCACTAATTAACGGTATGGTGTAACTTAGTGAGTGGCATTTTTAATATTTAAATAATCTTTTGTTTCATTGTGTTTGGAAGTTTTCAGACATCTCAATTATTTTTAACTATATTTAATATTAAAATAAGTTTTGCTAGATAAAACTAACAAATCCAATGTGTAATAAAAAGGGGCAGTCCGTGAGGGCAGTTTGTCCGAAACTAAAAAAAATCGGCTGCCCCAAATTATATATTTTTATATATAAGAAAAAAAATATATGACAAGAAGAATTGAACTCATGACCATTAAGTATTAAACATTATGTATTGTATTATTAACACTCTATCACTAACATTTATAACGATGTTCTATTATAATAAGTCAAATCAATTCAAATGAGTCTATCCAATTTAGACATTTTTTTTCAAAAATACTCATATATTTTTTTATTAATTATAATAATATCATACTCACATGAAAAAAAAAAAAAAAAAACTAATAACACTATTTATCCCTCTTAACAACCAAACATTCTTTTAAATGTTATCATGTTATACTATTTTTTTTTTTGTATTATCCACGTATTTGTATCATAACTACACTTATTTTCTATATTTTAATTGCATTGTGCGTGACGGTAATGGTATGATTATAAATGAGTTTTTTGGCAAAATGGTATAATTGGTACTGACAAATACCAAAACGGGCTATCTCTGTTTAAAATTCCCAGTCTACCTCTTTTATATTCGTCAATTGAATTGACGAAGTTAGTAAAAATTAAGCAGTACTTCGTTAATTGAATTGATGAAATTTACAAAAAATCAAATAGTATTTCGTTAATTGAATTGACGAAGTTCAATAAAAAAATTTAGATTAATACAATTGACGAAGTGTATAAAAATTAAATTTCCGTTTTCGTAATGGATTTTACAGAACTTCGTCAATTATATTAACGAACACTAATTTAATTTTTATACTACTATTGACGAAGATCTAAATTTTCATTTTATATAACTTGTCAATTAAATTAACGAATTACTATTTAATTTTTGGCTTGGTTTTGGCTGCCTTGAATTTTTCATTATAGGGCTGAGTTCGGTCCAGTTCGGTTCGGTTTTTGGCAAAACCGAAACCGAACAGATTTTTCGGTTTCGGTCTTTTTATTTTTTGGATCGAATTGGACCGATTTTTTCTGGCCCGGTTTTGGTTTTTTTTCGGGTTTTTTCGGTTTTATTTTTGGGTTTTCGGTATTTTTCAGCCTTGAATTTTCCAGAGCAGTCTGCCATGTTTTTTTAAACCAGTAAATAAAATACAATTTCATCCGAGTATCAATAAAAAGTTTGGAAAATTTTCTAAATTATCTTAACATATGGAAAAACAATTATATGAACCTGATACACTATTATTTAGGTTGTGGCAACCAACAGCACTATTTAGTTTTAATTTTGAATTAATTTTAGCGTAGACATTTTTGGGTTCATTAACATGTGTTAGGTTTTAGTATTTTTTAGTTTTAATTTTGAATTAATTTTAGGATAAATATTTTTGGGTTAATTAATAGGTGTTAAATTTTTAGTATGTGGCATATGCTAAATAATAGTGTACTAGATTCAACATAGTGTTAATCGTTCGATGTTCATTCTAAAATGCACTACTCCGTCCGTTTCCATTTAATTGTACATTACGAAACTACGTGCAAATTTGACCGGTTTATAACTTATATCAAAATTCTCGAAATGATTTTTTTTAAAATTTAATCATAAAATTTAACATTTGAACTATATTATCAACTTTTGAAAATTTTCATTCCGACAGTTTTGATACAAGTTATTGGCCGATCAAAATTGCACGTAGTTTCATAGTGAACAATTAAATAGGAACGGAAGGAGTATTATTTAGGGTGTGCCAACAAATAATATTTTTTAGTTTTAATTTTAGGATAGATATTTTTGGGTTCATTAATATGTGTTTGATTTAATATGTGACACACCATAAATAATAGTGCACTAAAAACACCAATTAGTAGAGCTGGGCAAAAATTGAAAAAACCGAACCGAACCGAAAAAAATCGAAACCGAAAAAATGAAACTTTTTCGGATCGGTTTCGGTTTACAATAAAACCGAACCGAAAAAAATTGAAAAACCAGAAAAAACCGAAACCGAACCAAAAAAACCGGTCTGATTCGGTATAAAAAATAAAAAGATTAAAATCTAAAAAAAAACGAACCAAAAGACAACTGGGCCCTACCAATTAGGACAGGAAGACAGCAAAAATGGATCCAGCCCATTTCTATTATGTTATTTATAGCAATTAGACCCTTTTGAAAAAAAACTCATTATAAACCCTAATATCTCTCTCTCTAAAATAAATATCTCTGCTAAATCTCTCTCTACAATGTCCCCCAGCAAACGCCGAATCGAAGAAGAAGAAGACCAATCCTTATCCGATGAAGAAGTCTCTGATACTCAAAACCCTAACAAATCCCATTCCGAAGGAGTAGACTCATCGAGCTCCGATGAGGATTTGGAGGAGGAAGAAGCTGTTGAGGTTCTCAAACCCTCCCCCTCTGCTAACGCCACGTCAGACGATGATGAGACAGATGATGACGTGTCAAATGATGATGACGTGGAAGACGGTGTCTTGGCAAAATCGGGTTCCGATACCGATTCCGCCTCGATCGATACTGTACCTTCCCCAACCGCCTCAGCCTTTAAGATACTACCCAGTAAATCTATTTTGTCACCAAAATCGGGTAATAAAAAGGCTGAGAAGAAGGGAAATCCTAACCCTAACCCTAACCCTAACCCTAACCCTAACCCGGGTCAATCTATTTTAAAATCGGGTGCTAA
The DNA here is from genome assembly GCA_963682055.1 of Primula veris. Lineage (NCBI taxonomy): Eukaryota > Viridiplantae > Streptophyta > Magnoliopsida > Ericales > Primulaceae > Primula > Primula veris. The sequence goes on from OY821741.1 coordinate 14,273,292, forward strand.
GGAAGCTGAGAAGAAGGGAAACCCTAACTCAGGTCAATCGATTTTGGTGCTGAGATCGGGTGCTAAGGGAAACCCTAACCCTAGCTTGTCCGAGCAGAAGAGGTCGCCATTGATATGGACCGAGGATGCTGAGGTGGCAGTGCTCAAGGGGCTTGTCGAGTTTCGAGCAAAAAAAGGTATTGACCCGTCTAGCAATGGGGATGTTTTTTATTTATTTATTCAAAAGATGATACCTTTTGAGTTTAGTAGGATTCAGCTTATGGAAAAGGTTAGGAGGCTTAAGAAAAAGTATGAGAATAATGCTGTAAAGGGTGATAGTGTTGTGTTTGCTAGGCCTCATGAGAGTAAATTGTTTGAGCTTTCGAAGAAGTTTTGGGACGGGGTTGTTGATAACGGTGTCAAGAATGGGAAAAGGAAGGCCGAGGGTTCGGTAGAGAGAGAGGGTGTCGGTGTGAAAAGTCTGAAAAAGTTGGAAAAACAGGAGAAGAGTGGTGGTGTCGAGGGTTTGGTTGGAAAAAGTGCAAAAAAGTTGAAAAATGAGGAGAAGAGTGGTGGTGTCGAGAGTTTGGTTGAGAAAAGTGCGAAAAGTTTGAAAAATAAAGAGAACAATGGTAGTGTCGAGGGTTCGGTTGAGAAAAGTTCGAAAAAGGCAAAAAAGGAGGAGTCTTTGGATGCGGTTAATGAGGATATGAACCAGAGGGTGGTACAAAATGGTGTGTCGGACGAGGGTTTAGTGTCTTCAGATGTTTCGAGTATTTGGGATATGTATCCTCTGCTTAAGATGGCTATAGATAAGGAAAGTTTTGGGTATTTTTCGGAAGAGGTGAATAGGTTTAGTGAGGCTGATTTAAGCCAAACCGGTCATGCTAAAGCTAAGGAATTGGAAGGTAAATGGAAGCTATACAAACCTAAGGAGGCTGAGCTGAGGATGATGTGGTTGGACATCGTTCGAGAACAGATGAAGTTTGTGGTTGAGGAGTTGCCGAAACCTTAGGGTCTTGCTTGCAGGTATTCGTTTGGAATTGGAGCGTATTTTGGTTTAGTTTTGAACTATATGACTGGTGTAGTAATTTATTTTGTCTATTTTATGTCGTTGGTTTTAGTCGGATTACACTTTTAAGGTTTTCATTTTGTAATATTGGTGGAAAGTTTTCAATGACTTTGATATATGTCTATCTTTTGATATGAGTGTTTGTGTTGTCAAAACTCATTCTTTTGTGTTGGTTTCAAATAGTTTCGAAGTGGAGTTGATGAAACGTTATGATTTTGGAAAATGTTGTAAGGAAAATGGTATCCAGATGTAAGTTGGATTTCAGACTGCAAGCAATTGGAAATCAGTAAAGATGTAGGTTTGCTAGAATTAAAAGCAATTGACAACAACTAGAGATTTGTTCTTGACTGATTTTGATATTATGTTGGTGTTAAATTATAAATGAGACAGTTGATAGGTTAGCATTATTAATGCACAAACTGGGTTGTTGTATGAGAAATTTCGGGCGTGTTTAGATGATGAACGGAAGTTTCATTTAGGTACAGAGTTTTTCTCTCGATCGGTACTGGAAGTTAAAAGGTCCTTGGTGTGAGCGTCTGATTGCTTCTAAATATACCTCATACATGATATACATTTTTATTTTATTTTTGCTTATGATTTGAGGAGCTGGTTATGTGTAATTACGTGTTCACTTAAAGATTTAGTTTGTTTGTATTTCAGATTTCGAAAGGGGGTGGAAAAAAAAAGTAAAAAAAAATAGCAACATAAGGGCATGTTACAATAATATCTTTGGCCGAGCGACTAAGTACAGTTTATTGGAAAACTGGAGCCGCTGTTTGGGTTCGAGAGTATTCTTATTAGAACGTATGCAGACGTTTTCCTTTTTTAAGGATTGGAAAGATATCTAGTCCCTTAGTGAATTCTATGAGACAAAAGGGTGAAGGAGTAGGATAGAAGGTAGGTCCATAGTTCCTTTTAACGAGCGTGGCGCGTCGGTGACAATTAGCTTAGAATACCACTCTTCTATAGAACCCAAGATTTAAGTTCCAAGTACCTTAGATTGTCTACTGTTAAAATTTTGATGGTGTGAGCTAATTCTGCAGATAAGTAAGTCGGTTCATTTTATTTTATTCTTCAGTTTGGAATCCATTAATTATCCTTTATCTAGTTCTTAGGTTAAGATGTGCCAATGTTTGGGAATTCTATCGAATATATATTGGTAATTTAGTTGATTGTACTGGAGTGTATTCGTTGATTTTGTAATTGGTTCTATACATTATTCTTGTTTAACCTTATAATATTATGACTTGAGTTTAACAAAAAGGCTTGTTTATTGATGGGTACATCTAGAGGTTAGTAACTCTTTAAGAGGACGAAAGTTGTAATAAATTGAGTGCTTCTATTTTCTTTTAGTGCGGACAAGGTTTTCGCTAATTGTTATTATTTTATTTTCACTAAGAGTATAAAAATGAATTGATAAGTAAATTAGGAATTTGATTAGGGTTGATGAAACAATGTCGGACTTTGATTAAAATGAGTATTGTAGCATCAGAAAGAGGAATATAGGGTGTTTTAATTCTGGAATTCAGAGCTGCTTTTGTTCCCGGTTAAGTAACTGATGGGATTATCGTAAACTACTGGATTTAATGACTATGTAGAACCTATGTTTGCATAATATTTAGTGGCCTTAAGTTGCATTCTGTGTTCAGTTCATGGGTCGAGTTATTATCGATTATTCATCCGTCATGTTCTATGGTTGTTTATAATATTTGATCTTTATTATTTTTGCCTATCATGAAGAAAACATTAAGAAAGAGTTAATGTCGTTCTTGATTAAATTTTGGGGATGATAGTCTTGAGTTCTATAGTATATTAGATGATATTATTTATTTCAATTGTCAAGAAACTGCGAACGTGAGATGCTACCAAGGGAAATAAATTTTTATCAGAGTGCGCAACGAAAGAATAGGAAGTAATATTAACCTACATTATCTATTTAGTTATTTTAGAAACAAGATTCGTAGGCTTTATCAACAAATGGAGTAATTTTAATTTATTTTTGGGTGCACTATGACAGTTGGGATTTTATATTGACATTTTGAAATTTTGAAGGATAATTGGGAGGTGGTGTTTGCACCAGTTTGAATTAGCATTAGTATTTTACAATTCAATTTGTTTTGTTACGGTAACAGAGTGTTGACGTAATAAGCGAGATGTTTGATGATTAGTATTCCGAGGAAAGAGAAAGGGTTGGTGTTTTAGAGTAGATGTACTTTGTAGTTTTACTCTCCGAATTTGGTAGCCTCTACGCTTGTTGGATTTGTAAAAGGTTGGTGTACTTAAGTGTAATGTGGCCGAGATACTTTTATCTAGAGAATTTAGGGTAAACTTTAGTCCCATAATTGGCATTACTCTTAAAATAAGTTATGTTCAGAACACATGAAGAAGTTACATGAGAGGTGACGTTGACATTCAGATGAGCAATCAGTTAATTTAAAGATAAGTTTCAGGACGAAACTTCTCTGACGTATATCTTCATCCACCAATTTATTTATTTGTAGATCATTTCGTTACTACCCATCTGTCTCTAAATAACTGTCAACTATTACTTATTGAAATGTCTCTAAATAAGTGTTTATTTTCTCAATTTGATAATTTATAAGTAACAAATATACTATTTTACCCTTTATATAATCTCAAAATAAAAAAATAACATAAAAAGAAATAAACATAATAATGTTGTACACTTACCATTTGGTGTAAAAATCGTTTAGGAGTGAATATCTCTACCATGAGTTAAATCCCACTTAATTCATAAACATATTAAGTACTAGTAAATACACTTCATTTAAACTTCCACTTAAACTTTTAAGAAATTTCTAATCTGAGACCAAACTCGATTGACTTAAATTGAAATATATGGTCCGATTTAGAATGGTAAAAATTACAAATTGTCCTCAACAATTCAACTACTTCGTTCTATGGTTGGACCTGAAACTGGCCCTTCAAACTCTTTAACAAATGTGATCAAAATTTAAATTATGAAATTTTAGGCAATACTTGTGGGGTAGTTGATTTTTTTGGAAATAGTGGGTAACAGTGTATCACATAATTTCACCAACTATTTGCCTAAAAGAATACTCAGTGACAATGATTCTGGACTTGTCGTTCCAAAATCGAAATCTTTGGTAAAACCAAATTGATTTGTCAAATATGAAGTCTTATACTCATGTATGTCCTGCCGTACCTTGTTGAGTTATAAAATATTCGAGAAAACCAGTGTTATCTGGTAATAGCTCATGAAAGAATTAAAATTTCTTTACATAACCTCCATTCAATACGACCAAAAGCGTATTTTAGAGGAGTTGAAATGTCTTTCAAGTGGTTGCTACCACATTCTTTAAAGCATTTAAAGTTACCTTATCATTTCGCCTGTCGTCGAAATGATAAATGATTTAGATGCTAAGACATGATTGTCTATACTATCATTCGCCTGTCGTCGATTGATCAAAGCATTTTGATATCGTGGCATTGACCGGATGAGATATTCCCGGGCCAAAAGACGATGCTTGTTTTATAATCGCATCGCATTTGGATTCTCTTTGAGGATATATTTCGTGATTAATTCGAAATTCATGCCACTAATGCTCACCTTGAAAGAGTAGTATGTGTAAAGATCACGATATGGACTCGTAGAATTCTTATAAAAAATTGAAGGAGTTATTATGGACTTATCCAACCATAAGACGGACCATAAATATAAATGGTTATGGTTGATGCATCGACAATATGGTCATATTTTAATGTTGTCCACATAAATGCAGCACTTTCCAAACTCTTAGCCTTATCATTAAGTTGATGGCCCATGATCCGGATTATCCTGAAAAGTCAAGTCGACTTGATAATTCCGAAGAGTAAGAATCGAAAATTCGATTTGAATTACTTGAGTTTGGAAATTGAAATTGAACATCCTGTCGATTATGTTCAGACCCAAATGGACTCACGGAAAGTTTGATGATGCGACTGTAAATGATTGCACGCATTTCTTGGTCTTGCGCACCAAGATTTATATTTTCGTGTGGGGTTATGCTATTTTGTTGCATTGCTCCGTCATGAGGCCCATAGACACTCAAACACCATATGCGTACCAGCTGGTTACTGGTTATGAGCCAGAAGTATCATATTAACGCGTGTTTGGAGTGCTTAATTAATATTTTGATTGAGCTGCTATAGCGTTCAAAATATGGACCTCTGAAGGGGACATAAGTCGGTTATGAATCTCATACCTATCATTTGATAGAGTAACCTTGGCAAGCGATCTCTTTACCGCATGATATGCAAAAGTGACATCGCTAAGACTGTTCTCCCTGTCGTTAGGGGGAGATTTGCACGTTACTGTTGATAAGAAACGACGTGAAGTAACGTGGCATAACCCACTCAGTCTTAGCTTGATCCCCAAAACTGCACTTAGTGATAAGTAAGTGCATAGACTCCCTCAAGTCTAACTAAATGCCAGACGCATTTAATGAATTTATGAGATGTCACAAGATCATTTATACTTGCTGCAAAATGCTTGCAAGGATAGACGTCCCTGTCGGACGCCGTGTTCCTGTCGTAACACGTTGCTTTGGCCGAACCCGCCAAGCAAAGGACGCTGTCGTCGGCCGTCAGTCTGTCATCCTTCCCAAGATATGAGGAAGTTGACCGGTTCTTAATTCGTTCAGCCCCAGAGGTGGTGAACTGAAACTCGTTTGTCGCACGAGATTATAAAGGATCAAGGAGATGTGTGATTTCCTCCTCATCCTAAGAATCTTGAAATATCTGTCAATAATGATATCTTAGACGATATTGAAGCGAAACGGGACTGTCATTGATTACTTGTTCATATATTCGGTGACGACTGATAATATGAACAAATTATGACAGGGAACCATGTACCGTTGCCTAAAGTCAACGGAGAATAGACTGTACTAATGGAAACTTGCAATCCAAGTAGACTCCTTAGCGAAAGTGTGTTCGGACCTGTAGCTCCAACACCACCAATGTTAAACGAGTTCGTTTATTTGGTTATTCGTAAGGAAGAGTGATGAGAATAATGAGATGGTAGAATGCTCGCCTAGTAGCGCAAGGCTTCTCTCACACCTTGGAATTGATTACGAGATGGTTGATTTCCTCGTAATGGACATTATAATAGTCCCCTACTTTACCAGTTTAGTAGTTTCTGAAAAACTGAGTATGCAGCCGTGAATATGGTCACGGTTTTATCTCTATGGGGATTTAGACAAACAGATATAGATGAACGTCCCTGTGTGACTTCATAATGCTTGAATCAAGTAGTTTCTGACCACGGAACACGATCTCAATTTAATGAGACGTTCACTATATGGATTAATATAATCCGAGCGGATGTGGTATACCCGCCTAAGTGAGTACTTGATTAGCTTGGCATACTTGAACAAGTATTATGCCCTTGCGTGTTTTATTACGCGATCCATTTTTGGATTTGCCTTCGAGATGAAGGATCTTGGGAAGACACGGTAGTGACTCGACCTGATGATCGAGTCCCGTAAAGATTGAATCTAAGTCCATGATTCAGACTACACCAAGAAGGTGTTATGACGTTTCAGTCATCATGACGTTAAGTCGTCAGATTCTCCTATGATCATTCGATCACTAGACATTGATATAGACCCAGTCCGTCCCTGATGAGACGATGAAGAGATATTGAACCATGATGTTCATATCTAAGTACAATAAGCGCATCATTGTACTTGGTCTAATGTGCTAGGACGAACATCTCGTCTGCTGTGAATGGTATAGCTCGACACAGCATCGCGCTAACACGCTGCCATCGAAATGGCACTAAAGACACATTCCCTTACCTTATGGTAATTTTGAAAGTGGGCTAGTTTATTCCATTTTGCGTCATCGAGTGTACCTACCCCCTTCGGTACTCGAATTAACGCAACCCTTTTTCGGTTATACCGATGCTAGTTACTTATCAGACCCGCATAAGGGATATTCCTTACATGGTATGTCTTTACCATTAGGAATAAGGCAATATCTTGGAGGTCTTGAAATGACTCCAAACGAATCACTCTGATCTACTCGTGCTCTATGAGACGACTAGAGAGTGTATATGGCTTCGAGCTCGTATTAGCCATATTTGAATTACGTATACTCTGTCTCACGATCTAGATAAAACACTTGTCTTATTTGAGGACAACTTGTTGTTATCGATCAAGAGAGACATGACTACATTATGCTATTTAGCATTTATTATCGAAATAAATCTTCACATATGAAGTTTAAGAGCATCCTGTCGAATGCTCGTTTTATTCCACGTTATATTTTCTTGCATACAGTCATGTGCAAGTAAATGAGGCATCCAGCCGAATGCTCGTACTCTTTCTTGAAATATGAAATCTTTGCACCCAGTCGTGTGGAAGTGAGGGGGAGCATCCAGGTGAATGCTTATTGCACTAATTACTAATTAGTCGAAATTCTCGTACCCTGTCGTGTGCAAGTGAGGGGGAGCATCCAGTCGCATGCTCGTGTACTCTTTTTGTCCTTAGACCAAGGTTTTTTCCCACTGGGTTTTCGTTGGCAAGGTTTTTAGCGAGACACGTTCCCATCTTATCTCACTTAAGATTACCGAATTAGGGGGAGTATCCTGTTGTATAATTCTTACCACTGTGTACTCTTTTGTCCTTCGACTATAGGTTTTTCCCACTGGGTTTACTCTAGCAAGGTTTTGATGAGGCACCTGTTTTGTGGTTTATCCCCCTACTACTACCACTGTTGCACTCTTTTTCCTTCGATCAGAAATTTTTCCATTGGGTTTGCTCTGACAAGGTTTTGATGAGGCACACTGTTTTGTGGTTAGTTACTTACATGATATTTCGGCCTATATCATTCGGCTACACAGTTTCTCCTAGGTACCGGTTTTGTCCCACACTGGGTTTTCCGGCCCTAAGGTTTTTATGTGTTTAGCACTGCGAATGAACTCGACTGCATGAAGACGAAAAATTCAAGACGTCCAAAAGGGGGAGTGTTGTAGGATATTATTGGACTATTGGACTTGTAATTTATGGGCCCAAGTGGGCTTCTAACCCTATCACTCTATCTATATAAAGAGGGTTAGGGGTCTTGTATTTCACATTCATTCATACATTCTGATTAATAAAGTCTCATTTATTGTCTCTCTCTATATTCTCTCCTCATATCTATATACATATATATATGTGAGCTAATATGTCACACAACACACTTAAACTTTTAAGAAATTTCTAATCTGAGACCAAACTCGATTGACTTAAATTGAAATATATGGTCCGATTTAGAATGGTAAAAATTACAAATTGTCCTCAACAATTCAACTACTTCGTTCTATGGTTGGACCCGAAACTGGCCCTTCAAACTCTATAACAACTTGGTGGCGGGATCACTATGCCACATTCGGAAAGTTATAGTTAATCTCAATTTTTCATGAGAAAAAGATCAAGTATGAATACATTAATCTACAATGCCTTCTGGAGTGATTACATTTGTAGTGCTGCTCAAAATCTGAAATTCCCGAACAGCAGTTGCATACCGTAAGAAAATAGTGTACAACTTACAATCAAACCCGTTTTTTTTTTTGCTCTCTCTCTAGCTAACTAGGGAACATGATAATAAAAAAAATACTGAATAAGAGAAACTGATCTCCTCGATTATATTTAGGAAGAAGAAATCTCATCACTAATATGGAGAGTGGTAGATATGTTATATGTAGTTTAAACAAAAGGGAAAAAGTTGAACACCAACTCGATCGACCAATCCTCCCCATAAGAAAACATGCTAATAAGAAAACCACATTACGATTTGGAGAATAATGGGATTGTTCAGCTTAAAACTCCTAGCTTATTATACGAAACCAAAAAGGGTCATCTTTGAATGTCTGATCAACCAAATGTTGTAGATTTATTAGGAGGAAAAGTCGAGATTCAAACTGCAACCAGAAAAGCTCTAAACTTTGACCCAACTAAATAAAACTTGGAAATTTAAAATCTGAACATAAACAAGTTCTCACATATTATTATAAGAACCAATTCTTTATCACATTGGTTTTCAATTTCATAAGTATTAAGGCTAAAACATCAGATTTTGACCCCTTTAAATCAACCTAGGGCGTTCTTTTGTTAAAAACGGCAAGCTTAACAGCTGATAAATTCAGCATTATTAATAAATGATGCATAGTATTTTTTTCTATGTTATGAAAGAACATCAAAGGATATCAGTTTCCAAATAACAACGGATTAGTGATAGCCATTCTATTCCTTTAATACGGCATCTCCCTATCATATAGTTAAACTAATTATTTGCTTAAAAGATCAACCAAGCAAACTCAGTCTAAATCTTGCATCGAAGGCTATGTCTAACTGTTGTTTGTAAAAATCTGACAGGCCATAACAAATATCGTATTCGTTCGAATACTAAAACGAAAAACAGTATTTAGAAGGAGACAGTCAAGTCAAAGCTCAAAGATAATTATACAACTCTCTGGTTGAGGAGAATATAAAATGCTACTACTGCATACTTATTCCAGATCCTAAAGACCGGAAAAATCGACAAATAAGCCCTCCACTTGGGGTGCCTCAAAAAATTTGTTTAACTCTCATTTGGATTTGGCATCGATCACCTTCTTTGCAAATGATGGCAAGCAGAAAGCTGCTGTGTGAATCTGGCAAAAATAATATGACTGAGGATTAGCACAAGTAATTAAGCAATTATTTAACTGCAGCTTTGGAGCAAATAAGCTGTATTATTCGAGTGGGATTTCATTCAGCTTAAATTACTAGCTTAATCTTACAAAAAGACCAAAAAATAATTAGCTTTTAATCTGGTCAGCTGAATACACTACAACTTCTAAGCAAAAGTGCAAAACATAGCAAATAAGCTGAGCTTTCAAGCTGCAGCTAAACCAGCCGATAAAACTGAAAAAAGAAAAGACATCGCATGTTCTAATAGATACACACCTCTTTGTTATAGAATTTCAAGGGACCTTTTGGTTCATCATCATCTATGGGGTTGACTGGATGCTTAAAATCCACAGGTGGACCCTCAGTTGAGCAAAGCATGAAACCGATCACACCACTAAAATGAAACACGTAGAACAAACATTAGTTAATGGTAAAAAAAATCTAGGTAACATACACGATACTTAAAACCTAAGAGGCTAAATAAATCATGGAGATAAATAGGCAAGTGTGGCCCTCTAGATATGTTACCTTTTCTAGAACAATATAATACCTCCATCCAAATCGACCAAGATAAGAAAGGTTTTAAAACCACTTAAGAGGATAGTGATAATCTTTTTTTTCGTTCGACCTGGGTTTTATTCATTTGTAAATTTCAAACTGTTAAGGCTGATTTCAAAATAATTAATCAGCCACTTATAAAATTTGTCATCAATGACATTTCTGTTCGACCTTTGCCAGATTGATTACCAAAGTTTCCTCTCGGAAACATCACTAAACTTTTTTGGTGGAAAACGGCATTTGAAAAGGCAAATTTTCAAGATATCAACACTTCAAATGGTCAGTTTAGATGTCAAACTGTTCACTGGTCTTGTTTAGTATTTTGTATAAAAGTTGGACTGATTTGGTTGACCAGCTTAAAATACCGAGTCTTTCTAGTTTTTAGCCTGAATAAGCTAGATGCTTTAAGCTGGATTAACAAGTTTTGTTCAAAGTCTCCAAATTTTATAGCTTTTGCCTAAAAGTTATAACCAAACAAGCCCATAGTTTTCAAGACAAGCTAGTTTTGATGCACGGTTTAAAACACTCAATTCTTGTTAACTAATTTCAGAAGAAAGCTTATTTCGGTGTTTTTTTTCCACTTTTTGTCAGCCTGGGAGGGGTTATGAAGCCACATACCTTGGGTATGTAGGAACGGTTGTCCACGCATAGTTTACGGAACCTTTGAATATCTGGCGACAATTTGAAACTATATCTTCAATGATATGCATGTGTAACCATATACTCTCAGCTTGTGTGCAAACAACACCTCCTGGACGAAGAGCCTTAGCCACTGACTGGAAAAACGGCTTTTCAAAAAGTTCTTGCGCTGGGCCTGAATATTAAACACATGATATAAGCCTTGGATTATCCACGAGAAACAATAAAATGGGTGTTAAAGTGGGAAATATAAATTTCCATCATCACCCTAACAATAAATTCAATTTAGTACATCATGGTATTAAAAACTTGTAATTTAGACACCAATCTGCAGAAGACCAAACAACAACCTACCAAAATCCACAAGTTATAGCACAAACTACAAAAGCAGTACACCAAACTATCAAAATTCACGAGGCCTAAAGTTAAAACTTGAAACTGGTGTGGATCTTGTTTGATTTTTGTGGCAAATGGTGCTTACTAAGTTAGTACTCCAGCGTGAACGAACATGTAGTACATAACTAGTGTTTGTGAGTTGGAATTACAAGTCAGTGTCCTTTGTTCAAACATTGTCTATGGTGTATTAAATGTGAAATTTAACAGTATGGTGTACTAACTAGTGTTTGTAAGTTTAAATAAAAAGCCGGTGTCCTTTGTTCGAACTTTGTGTCTATGTGTGGTGTATTAATTATGAAATTCAAAAGTATGGTGTCCTAACTAGAGTTCGTGAGTTGAAAATGATGTTGGCGTTCTTTGTCCAAACTATGTGTTCTGTGTGGTATATAAAATATACTAAAATTCAATGGTATGGTGTACTAATTTCTAGTAAATAGTAAGCGTTAAAGGTGAAAGGTTCTTGTGGAAAAGTGCAACTTTCCCAGTTAAAAGTATTATAAACTCTTCAAAAACTATAGAAGGGTTAAAGTTAGCCTATCAGTAAAAAAATTACCGATAGGATCAGAAGAGTCCACAATGACTGCATCATAAGTTCCTTCTGGAACAGCTTTCAAGAAGGCAACACCTATACAAGAAAATGAAACCAATAAATGACGGCATGTATGAATGTAAAGTTGTAAACTGACTCATCAAGGGATTTTTTGTAGAAAGAACATTTACCATCTCCAATGTGAAGATTCACTCGGGGATCCTCATAACCGATAGCAACTTTTGGGAAAAATTGTTTTGATACCTGCAAGAATATGAAAAGACAGTATTGATCAAAACTGTGAGTGGACTATATGATCGGAAAATATGATGGAAAACAAATAATTACAAAATGCAATAAACGTTTATTACTCACATCGACAACCATTTTATCAATTTCACAAATGTCTATCTGCTCAACGGTAGGATGGCGAGAAACTTCACGAAGAACACCACCATCTCCTCCACCAATAACCAAAACCTGAAAAATATCAAATGGCAATAGATACCAATATCACTTAACAATATTTATGTAGTACACAACAAATCTCAAGGCAGCTTAAGCTCCATATTACAGAATGTTAATCCAACTCAAGTACACTGTAGTAGGCTCCAATGTACTGTAAAATTTAATCATTAATCTTTATTCTTTTGCCATTAGTGTTGCAGTATTTTAATTAATAGAGAACAGGAAAAGTACCTTCTTTGGGTTGGGAATTGAACAAAGAGGAAGGTGACTGATCATTTCTTGATAAGCGCACTCATCTCTCTCTGTTAATTGAATTACGCCATCCAAAATGAGAACTTTTCCATATGTTGAAGACTGTAATGGAGATATTACAAGGAATTATTGATTGGCTACAAAACAATCAATCCCATTAACGGTATTTTAAAAATCTAAATCAGAAAGTACCTGAAAGACCATAACATTCTGGTAGTCTGATTTTCCCTCAAATAAAACTTTTTCCACTTTCAAAGAATGAGCTTCTCCTGCATACACATAGATTGGATTTATGAGCAAAATTGCTTTGAAAATGTTGTTAAGACGTATTTTGTATTATATATAGCAACTGAATAGACACTAGAATTAAAAATAACAACATATTCATATTTCAAGACTGGCAAGATACCAGGTGACAAGTTTGTTAAAAAGGCTAACATCTTTCCTTCTCCAAATGAAGGCCGTAATTAGAGATATTTACTGGATCAACAACTGCATCTTCCTTTCTATTTATTGCAGTATTTCAAAATTTCAAAATATAATAGGATTTGTTTTGCTGTTGTCACTGAATTCAGGTTCCATACTTCTTGTTTTTTACACTGGTTTAAAGTATTTTTTTAATCAGTATTTCACAGGTATTTAAGAAAAAGCTTTTGTAGTTCTTGAAACTGTGTTTTATCCAAAATTGGAATCTTCTGATTTTTTTTTTTCAAAACTAATCCTCTGTTTTTGACAAACACACAAAACACATTTCTTGGATCATATTGTTTTCAGAACGACAATCACACACAGCCTTAGGTTTCTCTGTTTAAGTTATTGTACAACAAACAACCCCCTTGCGACATTTTTAGGTAAACTTCCTAAACTCATTTTTATCTCAAACAACTGCCAAGTGTCCAGTAATTTATCTACTTTCTGCATCTAACCCTGAGCCAACATGGATAGTTCTATAATTCTATCAAACGAATAAAAAATAATCTTTTCAATAATAAATCAACAAATGATACTGTTAAACTCATATAATCATAAAAATTCACATATCAAACTCTTATTATCACATTTGAAGTATATAGAACAATGATCAGATAAACACTCTGTAACTCAAATTTTAACCCATATTAACAATTAACAGTATACACACTAAAAGAAGATCTTTACAATCGAACTCGGTTCTCAGACCAATTACCTCTAATTACGTGCAATTCATACAAATAAATTATGAACAAGAGAAACAAGCGAACAATATGAGTCAAGAAGGAAAACAAAAAATGACAACTTGTACTCTAATAATCGTATTATTTAACGATCGAAACCCTTATCAGCAAACTAAAACTTCAAGAAAAATGAACGATGAATACTTCAAAAGTTCTTCCAATTCTAAAATTCAGCATGCCAACATTGTAAATTTGTATAAAGAGGAGACTTTTGTGGTCACTCAATTGGCAGACAAAGTACAGGCAAGTAAAGCTAATAATAGACTTCCTATGATTCACCGAAAATGGATGATTACAAACAGAAGAACAAAAAACAACAAGAAAAGGACAGCTCAACCCAAATAATTAATATCATTCAAGAGTTCCAAATCCAAATTTACAAACTGATAATTCAAGGATACTAATAGGAGAAAATTTCAGAAGCTTTATAAATTCTTAAACATATCAAGAGCCAAGACTACATAATGATCCAACATTATAAATGCCAAAAGAAGGGACCACTAGAATCAATCCAATTAGCAGAGAACTAAAAGCTAAGTAGAAATATAATTTATCCATGCTCATATAATTCTCAACCGAAATGGATAATCACCAACACAAAGAAAATTAAAAAAAAAAATCCATCAAGGAAACGTGAGAAATAAAATCTTGAAACCCAAACCCTTATGTAAACTGAACCTTCAATAATAAGGATGAAAAAACACTTTAAAAGCTCAAATTTAATCCACAAGAGAGATAATTACAAACAAAACAAACAAAAGATCAACAAACATCAAGAAGGAAAACAAAAACAAACGGACGAAGCTTCCTTCTCACAATTATAAAATCAGCAGATCCAAACCCTTGTCGTTAAATTTAACTTCAAAGTTCAAACAAATAGGTATGAAAACACTTCAGAAGTATATATAGTTTAAAAGTTCAGCCTGTTTAATTACTACACATGAAAATAGCTACGACATTTGAAACAAAATCTCAGTCCTCTGACTAACTTACAATTAAGACTTCACATATGCGCATGTTAGACATATAAATACACACACACACAGAGATATAGGGAAATTTGACGTTTCCTAGATACTATATTATTAATCAAAAACCCCAATTTGTATTTTTTGTTCAAGAATTGGTTCATATCAATGCAGCTTCAGTGAAGATAAAGTTAAACACAGAGTAAAAAGAGGCAGCATCATTTTAACCATGGCTCTTGATAATTAAGTCTTAAATTTTGTATTTTGTACTAAATGATCATGTTTCCCCATATATATGGCTAGAAAAACACTTAAGAAGCATATACAGTTACATAATTCCGAAAAGTTAATTACTCAACACCAAAAAATCCTAGACCTTTGAAACAAAAGCTCAGTTCTAAAACAAACCGACAAATAACATTATTTATCTACATGTTACACATATAGATACACAGATATCAAGATATGACTATGAAAAAATCCAGAAGCATATAAAGCTCCAAATTCACATTTAATTAGATCACTGAACACCAAAAAAAAAAACTTAGACCTTTCAAACAAACAACTCTAACAAACCCACAAAATCATAATCTTTTTATATGCATGTTACACACATATATATCAACATATAGCTATGAAAACAATTCATAAGCATATATAGTTCCGAATGCAGTAACCAATCACTAAACACCAAAAAAAAACTCAGACCTTTGAGACAAAATCTCAGTTCTAAAACAAACCCACAATTACTTTGCTTTATCTACATGTTACACATATATATACATACAGCTATGAAAACAATCCTTAAGCATATATAGTTCCAAATTCACCACATTTAACCAAAAAAAGCCCAGACCTTAGAGACAAAATCTCAGTTCTCTAAAAACCCACAAACTATATCTTTTATATACATGTTACACATAGATTACACACATATATATCAACATATAGCTATAAAAACAATCCATAAGCATATAAAGTTCCAAATTCACCGCACAGGGAACAGATTATCTAGTCACAATCAGATTTTAAAAAACTGTTTCAAAAATCCAACCAAAATCCAGATTTTTTTGTTTTTGGGTTTTTTTTAGCCTAAAAATTAGCTTTTTAAAGTGATTTTAAAAAACAGAAATCAACAAAATCTAAAAATCAGGCAGAAAATCTGTTACCAAATGGAGCCTACTGAACAGCAAAAAAAGCTCAAACCTTTGAGACAAAATCTGAATTCTCTAACAAACCCACAAACCAAAAGTTGCAAAAATTTACATGGTATACATATAAAAACACATTTGTTAAATATATACAACAAAATGGTAATATAATAAAATTACCAGGCCACATTGGGCTAATCTCAGAGAACCACCCACAAATAAAATTCTTTATCTACATGTTACACATATTGATACACACATATATTAACAAATAGCTATAAATCTAATCCATAAGCATATAAAGTTCCAAATTCAGCGCATTTAACCGAATCACTAAACACCAAAAAAAGCTTAGACAAAATCTCATTTCTAAAACAAACCCACAAATTAAAATTTTCAAATTTACATGGTATGAAAACAATCCATAAGCATATATTGTTCCCCAAGAAAAGCTAAGACCCTTGAGACAAATTTCAGTTCTCTAACAAACCCACAAACCAAAAGTTCCAAAATTACAAGGTATACATATAAAAAACATATATTATTTTAGATACAAATTAGTAAATATAATAAAATTACCAGGCCACATTGGGTTAATCTCAGAGAACCATCCTGGTATAACTGATGACATATATTGTGACCCATTACTCTTCTCCTCACCCATTTCCCTCTCTCTCTCTCTCTCTCTCTCTGTATATATATGTAATATGTATGTATATATATATATATATGACTTTGTGAGTGAAAAGAAGAAAAAGGGTTTTTTGCTTTTGGGTATTTTAGATTAGGAAAAAAGGTTTTATGGGTTTTTTCCTTGGCTAAAATGCAAATAACCCCCTGTAACTATTCCTTATTTTCAAATAAACCTCAAAAATATAAATTATTACAATTCACCCACAAAAACTATCAAAATTTTATAATTTACCCTGAATGCCATCTTTTAAATGATATAAATAGTTTTCTCACTAAAATAATATTTTTTATATAAAGATTATTCTAATGGATTTTTTATGTTAATTGTTATTTTAACTCATGTTCATTGACAAACTAAATACATTAAAATATATATATATAAAACAAACAAAAAAATAAAAAGTCAGTCATTTTAGGGCATAACTTGGGGTTAGTTGAAAATTTTGATAGTTTATGGGATTTATTTGAAATAATTAATAGTTTTGGGGCTTTATTTGAAAATGATACATGGTTCCAGGGGGTATTTGCATTTTACCCTATCTTTTTTTGTGATTTATTTGGAAGGTTTTGGGTCTTGGGACAAAAAGCTGATCACTTAAACAAGTGATTTTATTGGGAAATAGAATTAAGTACAATAATTGCAAACGTACAAATGAATGTGAAATGATCAAAGATATCACTAGTCAATTATGGTCATACTAACATAAGTCAATTTGAGATTAAATTTGATTTTTTTTTGTAATGTGTGGTCATGATATTTTATAGTAGTAATATTTTATGGAGTTGGGATCTTATATCCTTTAAATATATTTTTACAAACTTTTGAGATAATATTTATCGGAAAAAAAACATATGAAACAAAATTCTTACAACATTTCAAACATTTTGGGTAATTGATAAACATACCGAAATATTTGAATACTAATGAGTTTATTTTAATTTCGTTTTGACCACTATATATGCTATGAGTATGTTCATGAATGTGAGAATTGTCAATATATATATATATCAATGCTCGTTTATTTTCTCTATAATTGTATGTAAATTAATTTGTTTGGATATCGATCAAAGTTAAAAGAGTAGTAGCAATTTCGAAACGAATCAAAAAAGTAAACACATTAATATTTACGATCTTGTGGTTTGTTATGTTTTTTTTTTTAAAGTAGTGATTTGCTATGTTTGTTAGCATGGTTATAGGCTAATATTTGCATATTGGGCATCAAGTATGTTGTAGTTGGATAATACATGGTATGTTATAATATTGAGTTTTTTTATTCACTCGTCTTACAATAAATGTAGCGAAAAGTGTGGTGGTGTGTACCATAATTACTTTTTTGCTCCGAGAATTAGGAGGCATCAACTTAGCAAAAGTGTTAGCGAAAATCAACAAAGTTTTAGAAATTTTTATAAACTATGTGCTCTAATTTGAAAGCACATAGTTTTTGTTAAGTTTTTATGTGTTAACTAAAAATATATATGTTGTTTAGTTGTGCATACTTTATAATTCTTGGTTAAGTATGTTTTGGAGCCCAATAAAAATAAAAAGTTCCATTTTTATTCTCGAATTAAGAATACTGATGGACACCTCAGAAATTTTAAAAACATTTTTTTTAAGGAACAATTTCATTATTTCAATAATAGACTATATTTTTATCTTTTTTCATAGAATCTATCAAAATACTATTCGCATAGTTCATTTTGATGTTATTAAACAAAAAATATCTATAAAATTTTAAAATTTACCGTGTTTTTTTGCAATGATCAACTCGTTTTTAACTTGTTAAACTCGGCTTTCGTTTATTTTAGGCCTTCTTTTTCTTAAAATTCTAATAGTGATTTTTTTTTTCCGGTTTTTCAATGATATAATACTAGTTCCGCACTTGATTAAGATCTAATTATTGACATGACTCGTGGTGTTTTTAAATTCTGGATGTTACATAGTATGTATTTCTCAGAGGTTGAATTTTAATTTAACACCCATGGATATAATTTAATTGAATTAATCCTATTTTTTTTATTTAAGATCAGTATAGGTAGGTTGGAATGCACAACTTGTGAGAATCGCTTTTAGTTTTCTTTGACTGAAAAAGGGGGAGTTGGTGGACGGTGGTGCATGGCCTTTTTCTGACTTTTGATACCCCATTTCATACATGATTTTTACTTATTTTATTTTTGTGATATATAATTGCCACTTTAAGGAAAGCTACTTTAGTAAATGATGCATAGTCAGCCATAGGGATGCGTGAAAAAACGAAAAAGACCGAAACCGAACCGAAAAACCGAAAAAAATTCGGGTCGGTTTCGGTTTTCAATAAAACCGAACCGAAAAAAAACGAAACTGAACCGAAAAAACCCGGTCCGATTTGGTCATGAAAATAAAAAAGAGTGAAACCGAAAAAAACCGAACCGAAAAACTATATTCGGTTTCGGTTTTGATTTTGCTAAAAACCGAACCGAAACGAACGGAACACACCTAGTCAGCCAGAGCCACTTTTACTAATAATTGAGAATTGATTCCCCCTATGTTGTTGTAAAAAAGATCAAAAAAAAAAAGTAGCTTCACCTACCAGATAAATCAAAGTAGAGTTCATATTTTGTTCTTTTAAGATCATGTTTTCTATGGTGCCTAGAAGGCTAGAATATAAGAGTTAGCGTATTTTTCCCAATGTTATAAAATACGCAAGACGGATTTTAGGCAAAGACCGCTTAACACCTAATCAGCGTCTAATTCCGCTTAATTACCGTCTAATCTGTTTAATCTCGCATAATATACTAGGCTTATAAGTTCCGTCTATGTCTAAACGCCACCTAATTTGCACGTAAGTGGCGAGCCTGATTTTCTTCCCAACCTCGGCTTAATCAATTCGCGTCGGCTCCGATCTTCCGAGGTATCCGAAGTGGGCTATGTCGGCTACGGTGACGAGGTGATCTTCGTGCCTGCGCAAGAAACGAACAGGGACCCGGGGTTGGTACCAGGTTTTTCCTCTCCAACGATCAAGTCAGTATCGGTGTTAACTGAAAGTAAGAAAATAATTAAGGGTGAGGGACCGGGCCGGTTACAAGTCGTGGTATCGGATGGCACAGGCAGTGTTCTGGGGGTCCGGGTTGTTTAAGCTTTATCTCTCCTCTCTCTATTTGTGCGTCCCCCACTAAGTGGTATTAGTGGTGGTATTTATAGTGTGATCAGAGATGTATCAGTCCTTGGATCATTTGTACTGTCAAGTGTTGATCCAACGGCGTCAGGTCATTTATGACTCTGACAAGGATACTGTCATTTTTCGGGGCCCACAGGGGCTGGCCTGTGATTGGGCCACGTCGATGAAACATCAGGAGGGCCCCCCAAGGGAGCAGCAGTATTAATTGGGGAAGCGTACTTGACACGCTTCTTTGGGCCGGCCTAAGCATGGCTCGGCCCCATCTAGTCCGGAGCATCACATCACTCAGGATTGATGAGGCCCGGACGGCCTGTTGTGGGGGTGGTATGGCCCCGGACGAGGGGATGCTGACATTCCCTCGCCAACAGCTCCCTGTCCGGAGTCGTCGCTGAGGACGAGGTCGGCAAGGATCTTCGGTCGCTACGGGGGCTCCGGTCATTCTGTTCTTACGCTTATGAGTGCGGATATGACTACGCAAGGCCCGTCTAGCGACACGTGTGCAACCATTCATGGGTTTCTTACACGTGGGGCAAATCTGTTCCGTATTTACGAGGCGTCGTCTCTGTCTCTTCGATTTCTACAATATCATTAATGCTAAAACGGCTGATGAGTGACACTTGGCAGATGACCTCTACATGCTGTACACGTGGAAGACGCAGATTGAGGGGCGACGGTTATTTGTGGGAGTTCGTGTCATGCGCCGTTGCTGTCTTTTCACCTTTTGGTAAATGTCTATAAATACCCTCAGTGAAAACTCATTTTCACTTTTGCCAATCTCTCTCTTAAATTTCCACAGCAAACTATTCTCTTTCTTTCTTCTCATACTTAGCAATTTTCCTCTTTAAACACTCAAATCAAAGATGGTTATAATTCATGGAGCCGGAAAGGGCCCGATGGTTGCTCCGCAACCACAGCGCCTGGCTGTGATGGCCAATGCCTTGCCGTTCCGGGCAATGGTACTTGACCCGGCCCTGTCTGTGGCTGTTAACGATAACAGCATCATGGTCAGGATGCATGGGTCCGACCTGAGTGAGTTCCGAGAACTCTGCGGGATCGGGGAGGAATTCAAACTCCGGACCTGCGCATCTTCGGATGAGGTAAATGGGATCGTCGCCGATCCTAAGGGTATGGTAGCCCTCTCCCTCTCCACGCTTCTATATGGGGGCACCACCCTCCCCATTCCGGAGCTACTGGCGGAGCTCTGCGCCTGGACGCAGACTCTTCCCTGCCAGTGGTCGTTGCAGGCGCACCGAGTCTGCGCCGGTATGGAGGCCCTCAACACTCTGCTGGGCCCGGCCTTGCCAGAACCATTGGGGCTTAAGGAGCTCTTGGCCTGCTACGAATTCTTGCAGACCGAGCCGAGCTCCCAATCCAAGAGCAGGCAGCCCTACTTGAGGTGCCGTGCTTACAACCAGCTGATCACGAGTAACTCCGATTCTAATCGGGGTTACACCCAGGACGTGATCGTGGTGGAGGGATAATGGCTCCACCGGGATGACCAGGTTCTCCCAACCAGGCCGGGGAGGGTGCTCAGTACCAAGGAAAACAAGTTCACGGTGGCCTCGAAGCTGAGGGGCCTGGGTGAGGCCAATGTCAGGTCATTGGAGGTGGCCCTCAACTGGTGGGGGCCAGACGGAGTGGATGCTCATGCACGCGACGCGGAGCGTTTGTTGACCTGTGGTTCCCCCACCACCTGTAAGGGGAATGAGTTCATATGGCCCCACAGGACCTTCTGTCCTGTGGGGTACTCCCGAGAGAGATGGGAGAAGGAGAAGGGGTTGGAGTCCACCCTCCCCCCCAAGGCGGTTGAAACCGAGGCCGTGATAGGGCCTGTGGCGAAGAAGACGGCGGCGAAGCCGAAGCCAAAATTGAGCAGCAGGGCAAAGGCCATAACGGTAACGTCTTTTGCTCCCGCCTCTGCCGGGGTAAAATAGGAGGTCCGTCCGGATGGTACCATCCTCAACTACAGGGAGGGGCCGGACGGTACCCGGTGTTATATAGATCAACACGGGAAGCCTTTGAAGGAGGTCGTTCCCCTTAGCTCCAGGGAGCCCAACGTGAGGAGTCCCTCTCACCTCGAAGATAGCCTCATGGGTGAAGAGCCTTCAGGGCCGAGCTTGGGTACCTCGCGGACCAGGGTAAGTCATTCCTTGTTCTTTACATCATTTGACACTTAGCTAGATTTTGTTAATTTTTCTAACTCTTTTTTTTTTTTTTGGCCTGTACAGGTGGTTCGTTTTGACGAGGAGGAGGAGGTAGAGGAAGAAAATGCTGTCGAGGCAGGGGGTAATGGCGAGGGAGAGGAGGTTGTAGAGCCCGAGGCCGTTGAGGAGGAGGTCGCCGAGGCGAGGGACGAGGAGGTTGTCGAAGTGGCCCCGGCTGATGCTAAGGCAAAGGCCTTAGAGAGGTTGGGAGGCTTGCTGGGGCAGGCGAGGCGTGAACGAGCCGCTCGCAAGGCCGAAGCTGACAAGAGAAAGAGGGAGGAGGCGAAGGCCCCTCGTGAGGCAAAGAAGGCCCGGACCGGGGAATCTGAGCCGAGGGAGGACGTAGCGCCCATCCTGAAGCCTAGGGAACCTGTGGTCGGAGTCGAAGAGTGAGCGGTGTCAACCACTCAGGCAAAGGGTCCAATGCCGAGTGCTTCTGGTTCAAGCTCGAGCTCGGGCTCTCCGTTGCTAAGGATGCCTGTTCAGACCCCGGATGAGGTCAAGGCGGCAACCGGGGTTCGGAGCATAATGGAGGGCCACCCTTCTGCTGGCCTGCTTGCTCTGGCCGCGCTCCAACAGCAAACCGTCGAGGCCGACTATCGCGGTCGCGACCTTGCTTCTGCCATGGCGTCGGCTGTGGCCATGGTCCCGCAGGTAAAAAGTTGTTTTCATTGTGCCATTCCTGAATGTTCTTTGTTTATTTCTCAAATTTTTGCTAAGTGTTTCTCTTCTTTTGTAGGCCTTCCTAACGATGAACCAGTATGTCTATTATCAAGGCCAACTGGTGAGGTCGTGGGCTTCGAAGGCCGAGGCCAGTGCCAAACAGGCAGAAGAGGCCCTGGAGAGGGCGGAAGAGGCCCGACAAAGGGCAGAGAAGGCCGAAGGCCTAAACGCCTCGGTGGAAGCTCGGAGAGCTGAAGCCATGAAGGCTAAAGCCGAGGCCGAGGAGCGTGCCCAAGCTGCCGAGGAGCGTGCCCAAGGTGCGGTAACGGCTCTGAAGGAGGCTAAGGCTGGCATGGCTGACAAATTGAAGGCTGCGGTCCAAACTGCCGAGGCCGAGATGAGCGCTGCCTTGGAACTATCGACACAGAAGGACTTCAATTCCTTCTATGTCGATGGCTGGTCTGAGGCGGCTGCTTTCATGAGGGCGGGACCGGATCATCCGGTGTGGAACCTTGAAAATATCATTGTTCCCGTCCCTTCAGCTCCCGTTCCAGAGGTGGTTCCTCTTACTCCTCGAGCTCTTTCAGACGAAGAGGATGGGGAAGATGAAGACGGGGCCAGCTAGGGCTAGGGTAGTTTAGATCTTATTTTCGATGTAATTCCTTTTTTATACTTAGTATGTAATAGCTCCTCATGAAATGAAATGAAAAACAATTTTGGCCTGTTGAACTTGCCTTTATTCTTCTGTGTTTTACTTCTAATAGTGTGTTCCGTTTATGTATGTGCTCCCAATGAGTGTGCCCTGATGCTCCGGCGTCGGGGAACTCATTTTACATAACTCACAACTCGAATTAACACTTCATAAAATTCAAATAAATATAAGTCGGGGTGCCGTATAGGCTTGGGTGTTCTGAAACACTTGTGTAATTTAAATGAACTGAAAAATTCAAGTAAATATGAACCGGGGTGCCGTATAGGCTCGTGTTCTGAAACACTTAGAAAATTTAAAAGAACTGAAAAATTCAAGTAAATATGAGCTGGGGTGCCGTATAGGCTCGTGTTCTGAAACACTTAGAAAAATTAAATGAACTGAAAAATTCAAGTAAATATGAACCGGGGTGCCGTATAGGCTCGTGTTCTGAAACACTTATGAAAATTGAAATGAACTGAAAAATTCAAGTAAATATGAACCGGGGTGCCGTATAGACTCGTGTTCTGAAACACTTATGAAATTTTAAATGAACAACAACAGTTTTCATTTATAAAGCCCGCAGGCATAAATTTACATCACATTCTTATTTACACCAAGACACAAAGGCCGAGCCCTACTGGTAGTACTTCCTTAGGTTGTTGACGTTCCAAGGTCGGTCCACCGGGACGTCGTTGGGAAGACGACCCAACAGGTAGGCCCCGTTCCCTACTGCACCGAGGATTCGATAGGGGCCTTCCCAATTGGGGCCTAGCTTGCCGTCGGACTGTACCCTGGTGTTGTTGTTTACTTTTCGTAGCACGAGGTCTTCGTCTTGGAAACGTCTGGCGTTCACTCTTTTGTTATAGGAACGCCCCAGCTCGTTTTTATATTCGGCGTTACGGATGGCCGCAACCTCCCTTCTTTCTTCGGCATAGTCTAGCTCGAGCCCCATCATCTTTTCGTTCAGCCCGTTTTCCACCATGTCCGTCCTCAGAGAAGGAAGCCCGATTTCTAACGGGATGATGGCCTCCATTCCGTAAGTGAGGCTATAGGGTGTCTGTTGAGTGCCCCGTCTTCTCGTCGTTCGGTAGGCCCATAGGACGTGATGCAGTTCTGCGGCCCATCGTCCTTTGGACTCGTCTAGCCTCTTCTTGATTCCGTCGAGCACGGTCTTGTTTGATACCTCGGCTTGTCCATTGCATTGGGGGTACGACGGGGTCGAATAGTAATTCTTGATGTGATACTTTGCATACATCGCTTTTAATTTGACCCCGGTGAACTGTCCCCCATTGTCCGCGACGATTGAGTAGGGGATTCCAAATCTGGTGATCACGTCTCTCCAGAGGAAACGTATCACCTTGGCCTCTGTGATTTTCGCTAAGGCCACGGCCTCTACCCACTTTGACAAGTAATCGGTGACCATGAGGAGGAACTTTTTCCCCCCCGGGGCCACGGGGAATGGTCCGACGATATCCATGCCCCACTGTGCAAAGGGCCAGGGCGAGGTCACGCTGCTCATTTTCTGCGCCGGGGCACGGGGTATGGGAGCGTACTTCTGACACTTCTCACACCTGAGTACGAAGGCTTTGGCGTCCTTCTGGATGAGGGGCCACCAGTATCCGTGGGTCAAGGCTCGGTTGGCCAGCGACCTGCCCCCGGTATGGCTCCCACACGTTCCTTCGTGAATTTCCTCCATGACCCTTATTACTATGTCGGGATGGACGCAGAGTAAGTAGGGGCCAGAGAACGACCTTTTATAGAGCTTGTCGTTGGGAGCTACCCAGAATCCCAGTGCCGTTCTTCTTATTTTCTCGGCCTCTTTCTTGTCATCGGGAAGATCACCGGAGCGATGGTATTCGATTATGGGGTCCATCCAGCTCGGCTCCGACGGGAGGTCAGTCACCACGTTAATTGTTGCCTTAGCCTCGATGCTAGGCGAAGGGACGTATTCTACGGTGATGACTCTCTCTTTTTTATCACTCATGGCCGAGGCTAGGGTTGCTAATGCATCGGCGTGGGTGTTCTCATTTCTGTTGATGTTGACGATTTCTTGACATTCGAAGCTTAGGAGTATTCCGAAAGCGATGGCCACGTAGCTTGCCATTCTGTCGTCCTTTTTCTGAAACTCACCACTAATCTGGCTGCTGACTAACTGAGAGTCCGTGTGCACCAGTATCTTCTTGATTCCGAGGATTCGGGCCATTTTTAAGCCGGCGATCACGGCCTCATATTCGGCCTCGTTATTAGTGGCTCGGAAGCCGAGTTGGATAGACTTCTCGATCACATCCCCTTGGGGAGATCGGAGCACGATACCGAGACCGGATCCTTTTTCATTGGCGGCTCCATCCGCGTGCAAGGTCCAGGACTCCGGGGCACGACCTGTGATGTCGGGACGTTGGGTCGTCCCGGTGAATTCTGCCACGAAGTCGGCCAGGGTCTATCCCTTGACGGACGTTCGTGGCGCATAGCGGATGTCGTAGGCGTTCAAGTGACAGGCCCACTTCATCATCCGTCGAGAGAGATCCCCCTTTTGGAGTATTTCTCGTACGGGCTGATCGGTATAGACCACAATGCTGTGTGCCGAGAAGTAGTGAGCAAGTTTTCGTGAGGCCATGACGAGGGCTAGGACGAGTTTTTCCAAAGGCATATACCTAGCCTCGGCGTCGAGGAGAGTTTTGCTCACGTAATAGATAGGCCTTTGCTCCCTGTCGAGTTCCTTGATGAGAACGGCGCTGACGGCTATCTCAGATACGGCCAGGTATAGGGTAAGGACATCGCCTGGGTCCGGCTTGGTCAGAAGGGGCGGACTTCCGAGGTAGTCTGCCAGCTCGGTGAACGCACGCCGGCATTCATCGTTCCATTCGAATTTCTTCTGAGCTTTTAAGGCCGTAAAGAACGGCTTGCATCGGTCCCCGAACCGGGCAATAAATCGGTTGAGGGCGGCGGCCATCCCGGCTAGCTTTTGTATGTCCTTTCTCTTTTCAGGTGTTTTCAAATTTTTCAAGGCAGAGATCTGGGACGGGTTCGCCTCTATGCCGCGGTGGGTCACCATGAACCCTAGGAATTTACCGGCACCTACCCCGAAGGCACACTTAGAGGCGTTCAGCTTCAGGTCATGCCTTCGTATCGTTTCGAACACCTCTCTCAGGTCGGATAGGTGGTCCTCCTCCTGGGTGCTTTTTACCACCATGTCGTCAATATAGACTTCCATGGTTCGGCCTATGTTCTTAGAG
Organism: Primula veris; assembly: GCA_963682055.1. Lineage (NCBI taxonomy): Eukaryota > Viridiplantae > Streptophyta > Magnoliopsida > Ericales > Primulaceae > Primula > Primula veris. Next base: position 14,299,838 of record OY821741.1, read on the forward strand.
AATATCTTGGTGACCATTCTCTGATAGGTTGCCCCGGCATTCTTTAGCCCGAAGGGCATCACTTTGTAGTAGTAATCTCCCCTTGGGGTGATGAAGGCAGTTTTTTCTTGGTCGGCCTCCGACATAGGTATTTGATGATAGCCGGAGCAGGCATCCAGGAAGCTCATTCTGGCGGCCCCGGCCGTAGAGTCCACTATTTGATCGATTTTGGGCAAGGGGAAAGGATCTTTGGGACAGGCCCGGTTGAGGCTCGTGTAATCGATGCACACCCTCAGCTTTCCGTTCTTTTTGGGGACCACTACGGGGTTGGCGAGCCATCTAGGGTAATAAATCTCCCTGATGGCTCCGGCCAGTAGAAGCTTCTCTACTTCCTCGTTTATGGCATCGGCATGCTCAGGGCTGACGCGACGCCCCTTTTGCATCACGGGTTTGGCGCCGGGATTGACGTTTAATTGGTGGCAGGCAAGGTCAGAACTGATGCCTGGCATCTCGCTTGGACCCCACGCAAAATTATCGAGGTATTGGAGCAGAAGCTCGACGAGATCGGTGATCTCGAGCTTGCTCAGCTTTGCTCCTACCATAAAAAAGTGATCCTCGTCATACCCCGGGATCTGAATCTTCAACAACCCTTCCTCCACCTTGTCTTTGGCCTCTGGCCCCATCTTTTTGTTTAGTTCCCTCAGCAGCTTAGGGTCCTCTGCCTCAATGTTCATGGCGCTTTGGACCGGCACCGCCTTCTCGCCGGAATACACAGCCATGGCGCAGCTACGTGAGACTTTCTGATTTCCTGAAATGGTTTCCGCACCAGAATCAGTTGGGTACTTAACCTTCTGATGTAGGGTGGAGGAGACTCCATCTATTCCATGAAGCCACGTGCGCCCCAATATCACGTTGTAAACGGAGGGGACGTTCACCACCGTGAACTCCACGCCCATAACTTTCGTACCCGTTTTCACGGGCAAGGTTATGTTTCCTCTGGGCTGGACCGCCTCAGAGTTGAATCCGTACAGGGGAGGGACGTCAGTTTCCAACTGTTCTTCTTTGAGTCCCATCTTCTGGAAGAGGTCTCCAAAGAGTATGTTGACCGACGCCCCTTGATCAACGAGGATCCGTCCTACAGCGCAATGGCCTATCTGGGCCGAGATAACAAGGGCATCAGTATGGGGCACGTCCACCCCCACTAGGTCAAAGTCAGTGAAGCTCACGTCTGATTTGGCGTCGCGCTTATATTTTTTCCGAGGGCTTGAGCTTCCTGCGAGGCAGACGTGCTGCTTCATCGCTGCCTCCCGAGCTGAGGTTCTTTCAGCCCCATTCGGGCTTGGCCTCTTCGGTCCTGAGTGAATGACATGACAGATCATGACCGGTGGGGGGAGGTCTCGCTGCCTCTCATCAACCCCTTCTCCGTCCCCTCGTGACTTCACGTATTTATCCATCAGGCCATCTCGGACCCATCCCTCGAGCCGGGCCTTCAGGCCATGACACTCGTTGGTATGGTGGCCGCGACCTCTGTGATACTCACAGATTTTGTCGTTAAGCCCGGGGGCCGGCTCATTCCATAGGGGAAGAGGCCAGGAGAAGAAAAGCTCATTCTCTATCTTGTTAAGAAGGTCGACGAGTGGGAGGCGAAAGGTGGTGGAATAGGCATTGCCCAAACCCGAGGCTAGAGGGGTTTGATGTCTCGGTCGGGGGTCCTCTTTCCTTCTTTTAGGGGCCGGTTGCGGATTCCTTCCCGTTCGTGGCCGCTCCAACCTTTCCGCCACGGGCCGGTTTCTTCGAGGGCTCAGCGTGACGGACCTATCCCTTGGCTGGTCGATAAGGGCTACAGAACGTGTTGCCCCAGCAGACCTCATGTCCTTCTCGATGTCGATATGCTGTTTTATGAGGGACCTGAGTTGAGGGACAGAGTTAGGGGGGGTCGCAATCATCTCGTTTCGGATCCTGCTCCCAACTACCATGTTTTGCCTGAAGGCAGCTATGGCGGTGGAGTCGGGACAGTCCGCGCATTCTGCATGCTTCAGCCAAAACCGACTATCATAATTCTCGAGGGTCTCTTTGGATTGGACCCTCACTTGATAGAGTTGCTCCGGTTGGGCAGCTCTCTCTTTCAAGTTTATGAACCGGTGTGCGAAGTCATATGCTAGGTCGTCCCAACAGTGGATAGAGTTGACGGGCAGGGACTGGAACCATTTACTAGCGAGCCTTCCCAGGCTGGCGGGAAAGCACCTGCACATTAATTGGTCAAGGTGTGACCAATGGTTCATCCGGTATCGATAGTGTCGGAGATGAGCCTCCGGATCAGAGTCCGCGTTGAAGGTCTGGAGGATAGGGGCAATGAAGTTTCGGGGGGGAGTACTGTATTCAATTTCGTCCGAGAACGGGGTGCTACGGGTCGAGGCTACGATTTTCAGTGCTGCTTCACCGGCTGCATCGTGCCGACCACGGCGGCCTCGCCTTCGCGTTCGAGGAGGTTTAACAGTTCGGGCATGACTAGATTCCGGCCGTGAGTCCCGACTGTCTTCCTGCCAACGGAGCCGAGAATGTATACTCCGCTCGTTATCGTGGTGAGAATTTCCTTCTTGGGAATGCTCCGACTCCGCACCCCTAGTTGGCTCTCTGGGAGTCTCTAGGAGGGGTCGTCGGAGGGGTCCCAACCTGTACATCATGCTTTTAACGGGGGCAGGGACCGATTTGTCTTGGCTCGCGCGTTGAACGGGCTCGGGCTCCGGCGCCATCAGCGAGGCTATTAAGGCCTTCTGGGCCGCAAGAGCGACGAGCTCTCTTTGATGGATATCGAGCATCATCTCTGTTAGCTCGGTCCGCGATCGGGGTGCGGCAGCTGTCGCGATCAAGGGAGCGGTCTCCCTTGTAGATGCGGTTCTAGGGGTCTCATCAAAAGAAAGCGTCCTTGGCATCCCAAGAACGGGGGAGGGTCGAGACGACGGGGTGTCGAATCGGTTATTGCCAGACATGTTTTCTTTAAGGACGGGGAGTCGAAGCTAACGCGTTCTCTAGTTTCCCACAGACGACGCCAATTGGCGAGCCTGATTTTCTTTCCAAGCTCGGCTTAATCAATTCGCGTCGGCTCCGATCTTCCGAGGTATCCGAAGTGGGCTATGTCGGCTACGGTGACGAGGTGATCTTCGTGCCTGCGCAAGAAACGAACAGGGGCCCGGGGTTGGTACCAGGTTTTCCCTCTCCAACGATCAAGTCAGTATCAGTGTTAACTGAAAGTAAGAATATAATTAAGGGTGAGGGACCGTTCTGGTTACAAGTCGTGGTATCGGATGGCACAGGCAGTGATCTGGGGGTCCGGGTTGTTTAAGCTTTATCTCTCATCTCTCTATTTGTGCGTCCCCCACTAAGTGGTATTAGTGGGGGTATTTATAGTGTGATCAGAGATGTATCAGCCCTTGGATCATTTGTACTGTCAAGTGTTGATCCAACGGCGTCAGGTCATTTATGACTCTGACAAGGGTACTGTCCTTTTCCGGGGCCCACAGGGGCTGGCCTGTGATTGGGCCACGTCGATGAAACATCAGGAGGGCCCCCCAAGGGAGCAGCAACATTAATTGGGGAAACGTACTTGACACGCTTCTTTGGGCCGGCCTAAGCATGGCTCGGCCCCATCTAGTCCGGAGCATCACATCACTCAGGATTGATGAGGCCCGGACGGCCTGTTGTGGGGGTGGTATGGCCCCGGACGAGGGGATGCTGACATTCCCTCGCCAGTAAGCACGCCTTCTAGAACACTAGTTTTTCTTAATGAAAAAATGATGATACATATAGGAAGACACCGTCTCACCATTCTAACCAAATTTGAGGAGAACTTGTCTGTGTTATCATACACTATTTCAGTTAGAAATGCTTATATTGTACTCCATTTTAGCATATTGCATGATAAAAAGAACTTGTTACATATATCTATTACATATAGTGTAATAGATATCTCACCATTTATTTTCACTTCTTAGTTAAAAGATAATATTTTGATCACATTGGACTTGATAACACACTCATTAAATATCATGTTAGCAATTATTTGTTAAATTTTGTGCTAAGAGCAACTACATTTGACTAGATATCCCACCATTTAGTGTCACTTGTTAGCTAGCTGATGATATTTTGATCACATTGGACTTGGTAACACACTCATTAAATGTCATGATGACAATCGCTTGTTAAGTTTTGTGCTAAAATTATCAATCACACTAATAAGTGAGATGTCAATCAGTTTATCATTTCATTTTATTTTAAATTGTTTAATAATCATAGGTCGCACTTATTACATTAACTAGTACAAATATATTAATAAAATATATTTTTTGCTAGGCAAATCTAGTCAGTCCAATATACAAAAAAAAAAATGCAAGTTAAAGTTATCTTGTATGAATGTAAGTTAGTGATTGTTTTTTTATTATTTGTTGGTAAATGTTTAGCTAACCAAATTTATCAAGTACAATGTGGATGCTCTAAGCTATCTGCATACTAGGGGTGGTTACGATTCGTTTATGGGGTAAACCGAAACCAAAACCGAAATTTTAGTCGGTTCGGTTTCGGTTCGGTTTCGGTTTTCATGTTTTGGGAATAGAAACCGAACCCGTTCGGTCCGGTTCGGTTTTGGTCCGGTTAACGGTTCTGGTTCGGTTCAAAGTTCCGATTCGGTTCAAAGCTTTGATTCGGTTAAATGGTTTCTCTTTATACTTGTTACTTTCATTTTCTTGTCCATTTAAACAAGTTAAAAACTTTATAACATTTTTAAAAATCACATTTACATAAGTAGTAACATTCGAGTTTGCATAGTGTAAACATTATAGTAATATTATACGATATAACTAAAATAATTATCTAGTGTATACATACTCATATAAGATTGGTTTTAAATCCGGTTCAGTTTTACATTTCGGTTTCGGTTTTAACTTCCGGTTTCGGTTCGGTTTTCGGTTTATTTTCAAAGAACCGAAACCTAACCGAATATTGGTACCGGTTCCGGTTCGGTTCACTACATTGTAAATTTAAAACCAAACCGATCGGTTCGGTTCCTGTTCGGTTTCTGGTCCGGTCCGGTTTTCTGGTATTTTTGTCCACCCATATATACCAACTAAAGATCATTGGTAATAGTTTTGAAAACCGTGTCAGATTGCTACTTCCTCCGTTCATATTTAATTGTCCATTACGAAACTACGTGTAATTTTGATTGACCAATAACTTGTATCAAAATTCTCAGAATGAAATTTTTTAAAAATTGAACATATAGTTCACATGTTAAATTTTATGATTAGAATTTAAAAAAAATTATTTCGACAATTTTGATATAAGTTATAAACCGATAAAAATTACACGTTGTTTCGTAATGGATAATTAAATAGGAACGGACGAAATAGTACATTATCACCACAGTGAATATTTTCCATTTTAATGCGACTAAGTGATTCTACTTTATTACTCCCTCCGTTCATATTTAATTGTTCATTACGAAACTACGTGCAATTTTAACCGGCCAATAACTCGTATCAAAATTGTCGTAATGAAAATTTTTAAAAGTTGATCCTACAGTTCAAATGCTAAATTTTATGATTAGATTTAAAAAAAATTCATTTCGACAATTTTAATATAAGTTATAATACAGTCAAAATTACACATATTTTTATAATGGACAATTAAATAAGAACGGAGGTTGAGTGGTTGAGCATTCTTTTCCTTTTTTTTTTTTTCCTTTTATAATTAAGATTTTCGTCATTGAGTGTGTTGTAATATATACACGTACGTCAGCATTATTCCAAACTATATAATTATTATTCAAATTAAGTACTAGTAGTCAAGTAAAAGCTCCTCCATGCATGTACCAATTCCAATTTCACATTCATTTTTTATTATAAATAATAGATGGTGCAACAAACTAACGATAAATTATTTAGTCACCACAAACCAAGTGACACATGTGTGTCTGGGCCATATATTACCTTAGTTATGAAATTAATGCCCAATTGAGTCTCTTTCTTTACCGAAGTAATTAATACTCGTTTTATTACCATTGTAAAATAATGTTTTATTTAGTGAGAGTTAAAAATTATCACAAGTCTATCGTTAATTTAAAAATCTGTCGCAAAATGACTAAACTGTCACAAAAACCATCGCTAATAAGCTCGTAACAAAAAATACCGTCACTAATTCCGTCACTATTTGGATATTTTTGTTTAATGCACATTAACTTTACAAATCCATTTTCCAGTGATTGATTCGTAATAAACTTGACTAAACATTTTCCTTTGCTTTTTGGAATTGAGTTGTTGAAAAATACTACTCCATTTACCAACCCATTTCGCTATGATTAATTCATCATTTAATAAAGTTCACAACAAATATTTCTTTAAAATTACTTAGCTGAATCATTGGAAAAAAAAAACAAAAAAAACAAATCCTTCATTTGAGTTCTTAATCGAATTATTAAAATAAAACAGTAATGTTTTTTTTTGGGTTTATGATCTTTTATTAATTTGATAAAAAAATATTAATATTATTTTCTTGATCTAAATACTGTAAGAAATAAATAAGAAAATAATTGAAGGGAAGTAAATTATTGCAATTTGTTTTTTCTCTGATTAAAGTTCCCCAAAAATCCACTTTGGCGAGACTATAATCTTTTATCCATTAGATAAATAATTTCTTGATATTTTCTAAATCAAATTATTGTAAAAAACAATGAATTCGTGAAAGTTGATTTGATTGGAAAACTAAAAAATTTACTAACGAAAAACCAAAGAAGAAATAAACAATTGGGAAAAAGAAATGCGATGGATTCTGACATCATGACCCGTCCTCTAATAGGACTAAATAATTTTTCCAAACAAAGACCTTTGGAGCATCCTTAAGTGTCACTATTAGAGATAATGCATATACTAATCAGTTTAGCATATGTGGCAAATGACACCTAAGAGCAAGCACTACTGGTGTGTCATAATATTTTTCGTATTCAAGAACAAACTACCATTTTGTATTTTTGCATTTCACTTTTTTCCATTTACAGAACATCAATTTCCTTATATTTTTCTCATATTTTCACAAGTATTTGATATTCATTTATTTATATTATTTAAATGTTAAGTCATATCTTGTAATTATATAAGATTAAGTAGACCCATAAAAAAAGTATTATAAAAAATTATGAGAAACACTTTTGGGTTATTATATTTGAGAAACATTATGACTAAATGAAAAATTTAAGAATTAATAAGTAAGGCTGATGTGTGATGTTTTTTGTCAAAAAAATAATTTTGTTTCTCATATCATACTATTAATATAGGTAAGTGATTCAAATAGGGCTTCTATAGTGCTTGCTCTTCGTTATTGTTTTCTCCAAATTTAATAAAAAAAATACACCTTTTTTTTATTTTACATAGCAATTTTACATTCACACAAAAAAATTAGCTATAAACCTCCTTATTTTTTCTCTCTCCTTTTAATTAATTTTTTATGCAAGGATAATGACATCTCACTCTTGTAAAATAATATGAGGAATACTTTTGCTTCCTTTTATATAACAAACATTGGGTAACTTTCAAATTTTGATTTTTTTTTAAAGAAACCTGATAATTGTGATTTTTTGTCAAAAATTAATAAGATTGGCCAAAATATGAATTAAAAGTTCATATGAGGGGTGAGTAGTGCTTGCTCTAACAACCTCTTTTGCTTACCCTTGTAGTGTACCAGATGAGCCATGATTTAAGCTCACTGGAGCAAGAACTTCCAATTGTTCTTTAAAAAAATAAAGAAAATAACATGATTAATAATGGTAAAACTAAATATTTAGTAAAAACTGTTGTGCACTTGATGTAGGAGCGAATCCAGTAATTGATTACGTGGAGTGTCAAAATTTACATCAACTACTAGGTTAAGTGAAATAAAAAAATGAGTGGTGTGAAATCATTGTTTAAAACATATTTTAGTGAAAATAAATGATCAGAAATTGAAAAACTCATAATTTTTTTATGGGAGTGTCGTGACACCTATGATATGCACTTATCTTTCCCTGGACTTGATGTGGATATGTTTAAATAATTCTTGTGAAGACACAATAAATTCAGTTTTGGACATAATTTTTTTTTTGAAGGGTAGGACATAATTATTGAGTATAAGGTTAAGTGTGCTCTTAGTGACCTATAAAATACTTTTTTTTTCTTAATACGAATTAGTAAAAATGACCACAATCAAAGTGTGTTTAAGTGTATTTTGAGAATTGGCTCATTTCATGAAAGAATGCCGCTCCAATTCGCTTCTCTTATTTTGTTATCTTTTTCTTTTCTTTTGAAAAAAATGAATATATCATTAAACTGCATCGGAGTATAAGAGTTTGAGGACCATCCTTTCCGTTATTATAATTAATAATATTAAATCAACATAACTCTATTTAAAATTAAATAAAGAGAGAATTGTAATAAAAGTTGGATTCGATAAAAACGTATTTCGCTTTCACAAATAATACAGCGAAAAACATACTTTTATTTCAAATTTGAAAGTGGAAAGTTTATTTAGAAAATATTTTACATAAGTGTTCCCTACATAGATAAGGCAAATCTTAATGTCCCCTCTCCTTCGCCACTGCTAGATCTGCCATGTCATTACCGACACCTGGAAAAAAATGATATAAGCAACATGATGAGTATTTTCTTAAAAATACTCAGCGGGACTACTAACTTAAAGTGGCTATAATAAAATATAACATGTGAGTGCAAATCATAACTGCATGTTTCCTGCAAAAAATGGGTTAGGCAAATAACGAGTAAAATAAATATTCAATATGATGCATGCACCTAATTATATCAACATTAATGCATAAGTGTCATCTACTTGAGCTCAAGTTGGTTGTATAAGATCTATCCCCTTACACATGGTATCGAAAGTCACACCCCACTCTAGGTGGACCAAACGTCGTGAAAAAGGTCATATCATACTCTAGGTAGACACGTCACACCCCACTCTAAGTGGACAAAGTTGCGGAAAAGTCATACACCACTCTAGGTAGACAAGTCACACCCCACTCTGGGTGGACAAAATTCTCCCAAACCGGAAGGACTAGTGCAAATGTCATGACATGAAATGTCAAATAACCAAACAAAATAATAACAAGGCTCCATCCGAGCTCAGCATTGCTCAACAAATGCATATTTATGGAAATAACAAAATCCACTAAGTCTCAAATGTTAATCGTCATATGCATTTATTTAATCACATAATATTTAAACATACCTCGAGTCCGACAATGTAAGGCAACAGGGATGTTAAAACAATATTATAATAAATTTAAGATTTCGACACCCACCTCTAACCGTTAAATCTCCTTAGTTATCGGCTACGTCTCTAGCACTTGTCTGATCCTATTATACATAATTGTTAGTCATATATACCATTCTCTAATCATAAATATACTCATATATCCGTTCATTTCAAGTTACTAAAAGACGTTTGTCATTGGGATTATAACTTTACTTACGTGGTTTTACAATTTTTCAGATTGTGAGTACAACTTGTAATATTCATATATACTGATTTATAAGTCCAAATTGTTGAAAATTCACTGGATCGAAAAATAATAAATTAAAGAACACGTACTGAAATGTAAATAACACAAAATAACGGAAATCACAATTGTATTTCACTGAAAGAATTCGACTCGATACAAGATTCCGACACTAACAGATTTTAAATTGCAATAATTAAATTCCAGATATATTTAATATAAGTTATTAAACTGTTGGGCTGAATAGTAATTAACTGAAACAGCCAGACAGAATTGTATAAATACTAAACCGCTGGACTGATCTGTAATTAAAAGAAACTGTCAGACAAGATAGTATAATTACTAAACTGCTGGGCTGTTATGTAAATAAAGAAAAAACAGTACTGAAATTGAAATTACAGAATATTAAATTACAGAACTGAATGAAATCTAAACTACGGTACTGAAACATAATTATAGAATATTAAAAAGACTGAAATGTAAATAACAGAATAATAAAAGATTGAAATAAAAAAGAAAAGACGAGGTGACTGTTAAACAGTAACCCTTAAACGGTATTTTTGTCCTGCCACCTTTTAGTTTATGGCACTTTATCTCAGAGTGGCTCGATGGAAACAGCACCGAAGCACAGGTCGAACTGTTGGTGGTGTAATTTTCTCTCTCTAAATGTTATGTATGTAAGTGAGCATGTGCTGAATAGTGTTGTGATAATGTGTGGGGGTAGGCTTTCTTTTATAGGCTCTAAGGAACCCGCAACCATAAATTATGTCAATTAATTTCGAGAGTTACACCCCTCAATATCCGCCAATTTAATTCTAAAAATGCAACACTTAATGTACAATTATTCTTATTAAATGCGGACGTTACAAATTGCTGGGAAGTGCAAGGACCAAGCTTATAAATTTCACAAACTTCAAGTTGGTTTGTCTCACTCCTTATACCAAGTGCTGGGAAGTGCTGGGAAGTGCAATGACGCACAACGCACGAGACCCGAGACCTGAGTCACGACGCACGAGACATGATGCACGATGCATGAGACCCGAGTCCTGAGCCCGGGTCCGAGACCGAGCCGAGCGCACGCACGCATGTGTAGTGTTCTTGCTAACACACATACCTATGTGATAACACGCTTTATCATTCACATGTAGTGTTGGTGTATATAAACTATAAAAAATAGTATTATATTCTCAATAGGGGATTAAATATTATGTGTATTCACAACTCTCTAACTTCTCATCCAACAAGTTGTAATAATTTTTACAACAACTTTAAAGCCAATTTACAGTCACACCGACTCAATGTTTATGTTAAGTGTATATACAATATATTTTTCAATATACTAAATTCTTCCTTTACAAGTTTCCGATAACGTATATTTTTCTCTGAATTTTTTTTAATTTCGAAATAATTTAAAAAGATATTAAAGGATAGATTGGTTTTGAGATTCTGGAAATTTTTAGTTTCTTATCTCGTCTTTACAAATTCGCCAAATACTGAAAACTTTATATTGTTCAGTGTGGTTTTCACCAAAATTTTCATGATTAAATCTAATTTACTTTTCTTGAAATAACAGATCTTAAATAAATTTTTAACTGCTAGTTTTGAAATGTTTTACAACAGAAAGTCAGGTTTTCAGATTAATAAACTGTTTTGAGGTGTTGGATTAGAATATTCATAACCCTCACATACAATCACCTAAATTCGTGAAAAAAATATGTATGTAAAGTTATTGAAGTATACTTTAAACAAAAATTCATCAAATATATTTAGTCACTAAATAATATTCTAAAAAAAAACTAAATAAGTCGGGCGTGTGATAAAAAAAGTAAAAGTGATTATAACTAATTTGTTTTTAAATGAGAATGACATGAAGGTGCATACTTTCTAGCTTAGATTATGATACTTATAAACCTTTCTTAAGGATTATTGTGGCCTCTTGACCTTCACCTTACGCCACTTTACCTAACTTACTTGTTGTTAGGACCAGATTTCTGGTCTAAATATTGTTAATTGTCTATTGGTTTTTACTAAATAAATCCTAACTGTTATTAATAACTAAGACAGGATTGACAGGTTCCAAGTACCAGTTGCAAACTCAGTTACAACCTACTAAGTTAGTAGTATTAGGTTTCAAGTACTGGTTGCAACCTAAGTTACAACCTGTGGTGACAGGTTTCAAGTACCAGTTGCAACCTCAGTTGCAACCACAGTTCAACCTGCTGTTAAAACAGAATTCTGTCTTGTTTCATTATTCTACATTACGACTTGTTTAATGTTAATCATTTGTTTTAAAGTATGTAGGATATATTCTCATAAGGTCTTAAACGTGTATATGTGTTTATTGAGAATATCAAAGTGTTAAGGAAAGATGTTTTATAAAGGATATAAAGAGAATAGTTTATAAGGTTATGTTTCCTTTTAATATATATCTTTATTCTTATGCTTGTCCTTATCACTTGTTTCAATCTTTTGATCCTTATAATATTCAGTAAAGATATGTTTAAAGATTGATTGATATGTGGAGTTAAATGTTTCATATGTTTATGAAAAGATATTATCTTTAAGAGATCATATCTTTATATGTTTCCTTTCAAAGGAAAAGATTAACTCCTACTTTCAAGTGTGTTACTAAACAGGTATTAATCAAAGATGATTAGAGTCAATCCATGCTGAAGAATCTCGTGATACTTGGAGAGATTGAAGCTAATCAACCAAGTCAAAAGCAATCAAAAGATATTGAAGATAGAAGATTGTTTTTACTTGTTTATATACTTAGTAACTTAAGCTTGTAAACGTGTGTGTTCTAAATTATAAAGAACTTATTTTCTAGAGAGAATACACGTGAGCTTTAAAAAGAAAACAATGGTGGGATGCCATTGATTTATAAGTGATAGTTATAGAGTAGGAGCAATATAGTGATAGGCAGAAAAACATAGAGGGAGTCTAAGTTTTTCATTAAGACTTGAGTCATATATTGTAAGCTTTTTATAATATCATAATCTGGGTAAGTGCCCCGGAGACGTAGCCTAGTCAGGTGAACTCCGTTGTTAAATGTGCGTGTGAATTATTTCCAAGTACATTTAATTTTAAAACAGTTCTGTCCATTAATACACTTGGTTCCAACTGCAGTTCCAACCTCACTTGGAACCTTATACACTTGGTTCCAACTGCAGTTCCAACCCCACTTGGAACCTTACTGCAAAACTGCATCTAGAACAACGGATAGGAATTTCACTTGTTTTTACCGACTAAATATAGTTTTCTTTCTCTTTCTCTATATATATAATCTTTATATCTTATAATTATACCACTCTCACTAAATTTACTAAAAAAGAACTTTATAATCTCTATATAATGTTATAGTTTTTGTGTAGTGAAGTGGGAGGAATGTAGGGGTATTTATAGTGTTTGATAAGTGGTTATTTGTCTTCCTCATGAAATAAGCTGAAAATTTCGGGATAACTGTCCACTAAAAACTTCACAACGAATTCACTAGGTGTCCAAATTAACAGTTTAATTAGCAACAAATTTTGTTGATAAACTGTTGCTAAAATTTAGGTATACCCACTTTAACAAAATAACCGAAAAATTTTATAATATTAAATGAACTTTTTATTGTAGTATAAATTCTAAATATTATCAATATGTTTATAAAATTATAAAAAAGTTGTAATTGAACTTCAAAGGAACAAAAGTGTAAGATTCCGGATTTTCGTAGAAAAATACCTGTGTATAGAGAAAATATTCTCCCACATCGGCTAGATATGTGAGTACCTATATGGTATATAAGTTAAGGAAACCCTTCTTACTATCACCAAGACTTTTTAAAGTCGTACGGCCCGAGAAGTGAGGACGAAATCGGGCCAAAACGGATTGGTGATAGTAAGCAGATGGTGGCGGTCTGGTCGGAGGACCGGATCATTACGAAAAGGGACAGAGTTATCAGTTGTTACTTATTAGCACTAGCAAAAAAAATGGAAGTACCCACTCCAACTTGTACTTTTTTGTCATTGTATGTCAACAGAAGTTGGGTCGTCAGTCTGTTGCTAGAACTGCAAATAAACCAACACATTTATGAACAAACTCATTTTCGGCTTGAAAGAGCTCGTTTCCTGTTTTCTTATTTGTAAAGTAACCAAGATTTGACAAAAAAAAAACTATATTTTAAGGCTCCAAATCCGGCTGGTAAGTGTTTCATCGGCGGAAGGAACGTAATTCTGCAAAAAAATTGTATGTAAGCAAGACGACTCATGTAATGGCTAGAGCTCGAGTGAGCTTGTTGGACAAATGAGCTTGGTTGGCAACGAGCTTGTCGTTCTTTTTTGACTCCTTGTACCTCTAAATGTGTTGATACCATCACTCTTAAATTTAGAGATTTTGAATGTATTCCTTATATGTGATAGTTTACAGACATTAGATATGTTCACACGTCACACAGTAAATTTAGAACAAAAAAAAAAAAGTGTGAACCGGAGACGTGGCCATTTTTGGGTGAACTCCGTTATCAAAGTGTGTGTGAGATTTACATTGTTGTCCTTCTTTAAGTAGGTCTGATTTCCTAACACAACCCAAGTCAAAGATTATTGTGAAATACGGGATTAATAATGTTTTGATTGGAACTATAGGGCCTTAATAAAACACAGTTCTAGGGTTTCCAAATCATTCACAAGGTGATTAAGTATGAGGTTTACAAGCTCTACCTGCTTTTATGCATTAGTTCATTTTTTGTAAAAAATGCAATTTACGCATTAATGTGACTCATATTGAGACTGTAGTTGGAACTATCTTTGCATACGTTTAAAAGATCGAGTTTGATTCTGCATAACATTGTTTTGGTATTTCAGTATGATTATATGAGTTTTACTTGTATGTAGGCTTGATGAGTTCTTCTTTTTCTATCATGGGGTTCTAGTCAGTACTAACTTGTAGTGCGGTATTTGTATACATTGATAAGATTTAAGTCCAATTGTGTGTGGAATAAGTGATGGGTAATTCCATCATCAATATAGGACTTTACTTTGTTGTTGTTTTTGTTTAATTTGTTTTGCTTCTTTAACATAGGATTCTAGTTAACTGTCCTAAGACATTGCGAATCTTTGAATGACTTTCGGTGGATTAACTCATTGGTAACTTGAATATGATGAGCTTATGTTGGTATAAATAAGTTGATGAGTAAAAGTTCTTTTGCATAATCTGACAGTGTGAAAAAAAGTGATGGGTAACTCCGTCTCGAATACTTTTTTTTTGTATGTATTGATAAGTTGTCTTTTTGTATCGTAGGACAGTAGTCAGCTATTGTAAGACATTTAGAGGATTCGAGGTGAACAGTGTGGAACAAGTGATAGGTATTTCCTTTGGATTATAGGGCCAAAATTTATGTTTCTATTCTTTAGTTTGTTTTCTTTGCTTTCTTTTAATTTCTTCTATCATATATTTTGTAAGTCGTTGTTGAAACAAGTAGTATGTATCTTCTTTTGAGTATAAGAGCTTATTTTAGTATGCCTGTATTGACCTGTTTTGTTTTCTCTATCACAAGGCTCTACTCAGTTGTTGCAGTATATTGTATTGGTCAGGATTTTGGCTAATTTCTGCACCGAAGTGATGGGTCTCCCCTTACGAATATAGGAGCTTATATTTGTATGTATAAATTGATGTGTTGCGCATTCCTTTCATAGGGCAATATACAGTTGTTGCGATATTGATAAAAAGGTTAATAGTTTGGTATGGATAAAAAGTTCGGGGTCTAAATTTATTTCAGTGTGCTATGTTTCTTCAGATTTTACTATTATGTTGCGTTTTTCAGAGATGAGGTCCAGTTGAATTAAGTAAAGTGGATAAGTAACAGATTTGTCTTTTTGGGTATAGGAGTTTATGAATCTTTTAAGATAAGATGTCAGAATTCAGATATGGAAACGAAATCGCTTGGTTGTTTTTTTGTTTTCATATCCTTGTCAATTTTTTGCTACTTAAGAGTTAAGACGCTTCTTTGCTAAACTATCAAGAGGGCAAGTTATAGTAATTGTTTTCTTTTCTTTATAGGTGACGGACTACGCGTTCGGCATGGAATGCTCAGTCAAGGACAAACTTCCTGTAAATTAAAGCTGATAGCAAGCGTGAATCGTTCAAATATAGTTTCGTTCCTATTAAGAAGTAAGTAAGTAATCATTCAATATAGGTAGTAAAATTTTGCTTCTTATTCCGACTGTGTAAAACTCTTGAATATGATATAATATAGAAGTCTTCTGGGGAAGTATGAATTGGAACTGTTTCCATGTTCACTTTTGAGTTGGAACAGTTTTCATCTTATCTATTGAGCTATCTTTACCGGTCGATGATCATATTTTCTTTCGGAAATATGATTTTAACAAATTCCCCTGTGTAGATTTTAGGAGAAACATCATGGAAGCAGTGTCTATATTACTTCTGGACTAGCAAAAGTTTGGTCTTCACACATGTGCAGGATGTACTTCTATAAAAAATTACATGATTAGTATCTTTGTAAATATTTGTGATTAAAATGGCCTTGAAAACGTTCATGGTTATGTTTCTTCATTAATATTTGTACTGGCCTTGAAACCGCTGTGATTTTAATTTGTTAAGGATTTATTCTATTTTCGTATTTGACTAGACTTCTCCATCGGAAACTGAACTGGTTAGTTTAGTTTTATAGGAGTAATACTTTTATTTATCAATGCCTGCTACTCATTTGTTTCAGCTGTCATTTACTTCCTAACTCGTCAACATGTCCGGCAAAATTGTAAGATTTTGAACTTTTTGGTAGGTAATCTAGGTTGTTGAGAAATATGTCTGAATAAACTATAGTTTCGTTTTTCAGAAAGGCTGAATTTGAAACCCTATTGTGTTAGGAATGTTCAGCTTAGGATTGAAGCAGATTCTAGTTCTTGCTATAATCGTTCATATCATTGGTTCAAGTTTTTGTTTGTTTGGTAAGCATTAGTGTTTGTTTGGTTTGACTCATTTCTTTTGATTAAAACTTGATAATGTTTGTTGTTACTTTCCTTTGTACCGGCACCGTGCACATAAGTTGGAGAGTAGAACATCTTCGTAGATTAAGAGGAAAAAAATTGGCCCGGGTTTAATTGTAAACATCTCCGTACTCTGGGAAGTTAGGTTGCTTCTAGCTAGTTATATTTTTCTCTTAAGTTATTTACTTTGACTAATTTTGGAGAAAGTTATGTAAATTGTAATTGAATATGATATGATATCCAGTTTGATGCTTTGGTTTATGATTTTACTGTAGGAGTATCACATATTCACATCAATTTTACAGTGGAATCGTTTCCTATTTCGGTTGTTTTGTTGCTTATACAACCATTGGAATTTTTTATCACCACTTGCCAGTTACAGTCTTACAGAACATCATGTTCGCTCAGGAAAGATGGACATGAAGCTTTCATTACATGTATGTCTCGGTTTGTTTTTACGAGTGTATCTTAATATTGTACGAGAGCATGTACATCTGATGTTTTCAAGTCTTAAGCGTCACTACATCACACGATTAGAACAACTTTAATTGCATGGAAAACGATTACTAATTTAATGTGTCTCTCCATGACGGTTTTAAGTTCTATTACCGCGACACATTTTACATAGATAGCATCCGAAGTATAATTTTTCAACTTTTGTTCAGGGGTGTGAATTTAGATTTGGGAAATTGTTTACAAGTCTCTCTCTCTCTCCTTGAAGTATTAAATTTGATGCGCAACTATTGAAATTATATTTCTGCCTTTTACTACGGACTTCCGAATTACTAGTAATTCCTTCAATTGGCGAAATCAGGATGGGTTTGGAAGAAGAGCCATACTTCTTTTGCAAGTTTTGTTATATGGATGCCAAAACGCAAAAAATGGGGATACTTTTAACTAATACTATGTATAATTATAATCGAGCTTTTGTTAAACTTTATAAAAATTGAAGTGATCATCGCCTCTTCATCAAACCACCTAGTCACTCCCCCGACTCCATTTAACAACGGCCAACGTAATAGTTTTTACTGAGAGATGATCAAAAAAATTGTTGGAATTGGCCAATTCACATTTAATAATTATTAGTACCCTGGAAGCTAATAATTCATAATGGCAGCTTAACCTTTCAAAAAAATTTCCGTTTAGTATTCTTTTTTCCTTTCACCATAGGGGGATTTTCCTATGAGAATAAGCCTATAAGTTGGTATACAAGGTCCATAGTAATTTGATTAACAAAGTGAAAATAATTGGAAGAAAACAATTGTTTCCACTGAGGGTAAAAACACACATTTAAACTTTAAAGTCAAAGAAAATGCCAAAACTAAAAAAATACAAAAAATGATGAAATAAGCTAGAAATAGTATTCCTATCATGTCCTACCAGCCAACTGGTTTTCTTGACTCCAAATCAGAACATTAACAGATAAGCACCATATGCTTTCTCAATAATTCACATCATATTAATTTCACAGAAATGATTAATACTCCAGCCATTATAATGATATATAAAATGCAGTACAATTATGGTTATCGATGGATCCAATAATTTCACAAATAAATATTAATAATATTTTTATAAAATGTC
This sequence comes from Primula veris, assembly GCA_963682055.1. Taxonomy (NCBI): domain Eukaryota; kingdom Viridiplantae; phylum Streptophyta; class Magnoliopsida; order Ericales; family Primulaceae; genus Primula; species Primula veris. Next base: position 14,317,922 of record OY821741.1, read on the forward strand.
GGCTACTTTCGTTCACGTACCTCCATTTGTACCCAAAAAAATAATTCACGTACCTCCATATAGTCAAGTCAACACCTATTGCACTTCCATACGTGTTAAATTATTATTGGAAATGGAAATAAATAGGAAAGCGTTACACAATTATTTTCCCATATACCAACCATATTCACGTGGCATTAATTTAATAACCCACCTCAACCGCCGTCTGTTGCCATCTCTAGATCTAGTGACCACCATTACTGCCAATTATAATTTGCCACTTATTGGTTTGTTAACCTTATCCCAATCTTATGTAAAAAAAAACGGGAATTTAATGTTTGGTAAATTATTTCGAACTTAAATTTTAGAATTATTTTAACATCCAAACAAAATAAAAATAAAACCTCAAATATAATATTTATAAAACCATAGTTGAGACTATCCTAAATTTATTTATTAATTAAAAATATTTAAAATTTTAATGATTTTAATATATTTTAATTGACTATTCAACAAAATAAAAGCCCAATATAATATTTATGAAACTCTAGTTGAGACTATCATAAACTTAAATATTAATTAAAAATATTTAAAATTTTAATGATTTTAATATATTTTATTTGACGATTCAACAAAATAAAAACATAAATATAATATTATAGAACCCTATTTGAGACTACCCTAAACTTAAATATTAATTAAAAATATTAAATATATGGTCGAATAGCGTACTCTTAAATTTCGAGGTGAAAATGAAATTCTAAATTAACATTAAGAACTGATGTATTGAGTGAGAGTTTGGTTGAGTCTATCTGGCTCATTAACATTATTGTATTTTTTGTTTGACAATATGTACAAAGCGATGTACTATAGTTGAGCATAAAACATACATAGAAAAAAGAAGCATCATTGAAAGAGAACTATATATTATCTTTTTATTAAAAAAAATTATAGTTTCTCTTTTTACTTTTTTTTCTTATACATTGTTCTGAAATTCGCACCAGTTATGGTCAAGATCACGATTGATTATTAGTCGGTGGAGCTGAACGGCTTGACTATGCTTAGTCAGGGAGGTCTAGGCACAACGGACGGTCAAAATTGAGATTAATCGACATCAGTGTGGTTCACGGGATAGTTCTCCGATGATAATTGATTTACGTGGCCTCGGTCTTAGGCGAAGCTTTTGTGTCCCAGTATCATGATAGTACAACTTTTAGATTAAACTCTGCATGTAAACATTGACATAATTATGTTGCGGTTAGAAAATTTGTAAATGTAAAATAAGTTTCACCCTTGAAACGAGTTACATTAGATTGCAATTTTGAAACTTTAATATCACTAGAGCTCTTGTTAGCTTTCTAAATGGCATGCCACAAAATATGCAACAAACTCTTTTAGGAACGAGTTCGCTACATATTTGGATGAGAATTTTTCCATCTATGGATTTTTTTGGGAAGTATGATGATAGATTGAATATCCGTTTGTTTAGCATCGGCTTGTTACAACCGACAGTTTTTAAGATAGTAATTTTTCTTCAAAAAATCACACAACTTTATTTTTCTTACAATTAGTTAAAAAAAAAAGAGGTATTTTATTAATATAATAATAATAATAATTCTTCTAAAAGTTGAGTAAACTGTACCAGAATCCACATGTAGTGTTGGACAACCGGAAACTAACCATATGCTTACACGTGTCTTAGTACAAATCCAAACACTATATATAGTAGTCCACTTGCTACATTCCAAATCCAAACATCTCACCAAAATCTAACACAAAAAATCCATATTTGTATATTAGCTTCCCTACTTATATATCTGCATTCCATCTCCATCTCATTATTTTTGTAAAATATTTTGTAAATGTTCTGTACAACCGATGCCTCTTGCCGGATCCTGACTCTTCCGGCTATCCGTCCATGCAACTCCGTTTCTTTGAATACCCTTTTAACTTCTCTCATTTCTATCACTTCCACCATTTGCCAATACAAAGCCAAACCCTTTTTCACCAACAAACATAATGCAAGAGAAATTATCCGCTTGGTCGGAGTTCTCTCAGTTTCTCTTGAAGAAATTCGAGAGAAACTGCCGCCGAATCTGGATTCGGATTCGGTGATCTTGAGCTTGTCGGAGCTCCATTATGTCCTGCAGAAGGTAGAATTCCTTCTGCAGGACTGTGTCCGAGATGGGGTGCGTGTATACGTGCTCGTTAAGTACGAGCGCGTTTCTGATCATTTTAGGGCCTTGATGAGGGCTCTAGCTACTGCCCTGGATGTTCTACCATTAGAACTGGTCGAGGGTTCAGTGTTTATGGTTTTGAATCAGGCCCGAAAGTTGAGTTTCGGGCCTGATCCGAATGACAAGTCAAGTTGTGAGAAAGTGATTTCATTTCTTGAACAATTTGAAAATGGGATTGTTCCTAGAATGAGTGAGCTTAGGGAAGTTCTTAGTCAACTGGGGATTTTCACTTGGAGTGATATTAATAAGGAGATCAAGTTTTTGGATAGTGAGTTAGGGTTTGAGTACTCAACCTCTGAGAGGAAGGAATTGGTGGTTTTGAGCAGCTTGATCGGGCTTTTAAGCTATTGTCGTGTTATTTTGTTTGATGACGTGGACAATATGGGGGATTCTCGAGAAGGCATTAGAAATTTCAGTTATGAAGTGGCGTTTTCGTGCCATGTGGATGATTTTCGTTGTCCTATCTCTCTTGAGATCATGACAGATCCTGTGACTATAGCTACGGGACATACATACGACCGTTTGTCAATTCTCAAATGGTTTAAGGCTGGGAATTCAACCTGTCCCAAGACAGGGAAAAGGGTGGCAAATAAAGATCTGGTTTCAAATTTGGCTTTAAAGAGGCTAATTTCGCAAAATTGTACCGAAAAAGGTATTCAAGTTGGGGAAAAATCAGTGAAGAAAAAGAGAGATATAACGAGGACGGTTAGTCCAGGTAGCGTAACAGCCGGGGCTGCTATTAAATCTCTTGCATTTTTTCTCAAAATCAAGCTAAAAAATGGTAGTGCTAAAGAGAAGAACAAAGCTGCTTTTGAGATTCGACTTTTGACAAAATCGAGCATTTTTAATCGATCTTGTTTAGTAGAATCTGGCACAGTTCCTCATCTTTTAAACCTATTATATTCTCTTGATCCATTAGCCCAAGAGAATGCTACAGCAGCATTGCTAAACCTCTCAAAACATTCCAAAAGTAAGAATATAATGGTAGAAAACATGGGTATCGAGGCGATTCTTCGGGTTTTAAGAGAAGGGTTGAAAATCGAATCTCGTCAAAATGCAGCTGGTATTTTATTTTATCTCGCTTCTGTAGAGGAATATAGGGTTATAATAGGGAAAACTCCGGGTGTTATTCAAGCTCTAGTGGATTTAATTAGGGATGGTACGGATAGGGGCAAAAAGAATGCCTTGGTGGCTATTTTCGGTCTCCTTATGTACCCTGATAACCATTGGAAAATAATCTCAACTGGGTTAGTCCCTTTGTTAATTAATCTTTTGAAAAAATCGTTCGAAGTAGAGGATCTTGTAACAGATTCGTTAGCCGTTTTAGCTACCCTAGCTGAGAAAAAAGATGGGACCTTGGCGATTTTAGAAGCTAGGGCATTGCCTGTGATAGTGGAGATTTTTAGTTCCACTATTTCGGGGGTTGGAAAAGAGTTTTGTGTATCACTTTTATTGAATTTGTGTGTAAATGGTGGCGAGAAAGTGGTTCCGGTTTTAGTAGAGAGCCACTCTCTCATGGGTCCTTTATATGCTCTTCTCACCGAGGGTACCAAGTTATCGACTAAAAAAGCGAGCTTGCTTATTAGGCTTTTACAAGATTATCACGAAAGGAGCTTCTCCAGCTCGGGGACTCCAGATTTGCCACACGGACAATTTATCCACGTTTGGTAAATTTCGTATTTCTTATGTGTGACATACTTGTATAATGAAAATATTGTGTGGGATTGTGATTTTAGCTCAGTTTTTGCGACGGCTAGTTTCACTTGTGCAGCTTCTGCCTTTTTGATGGAGCTTGGCACTTTAACTTAGTTGTAGTACAATTCTTTTATTAGTACCTTGTAATACTGGTAATATTGTGTTTCTATGTTGTAAATTTACCGTTCTTCCTTGTAAAATATGTTGGCAATAAAATTAATTTTCTTCAGAATTATTGATGTCTTACTGAGAATCATTTGGTTTAGTACATCCATTGTTTATATATTGGGACTCGAGTTTTAGTGTAAGAAAGACGTAGGCAAAAGAGAATATAAAAAATAGGCCTGGTAAATTTCCAGCATAAAGAAAACTTGAGGAAACTACAATGGCTGTTACAAAAGCCTAACAAAATTCTGTAACAAGTAAAATTCAAAACAAAACCCTCAGATACAGAAGTTCAATATGCGACTTGACCTTACCTTAACTAGCAGTACTTTTCCTCAATCAGGCAGCCTTGTGATGGCAACCGTATGAAAAAACAAATAAACGCTTGGAATATCCGTATGAAATAATTAAACAAAAATAAAGTTTGATCTATGAAGAATATGTATTAAGAGAATTTGCCACATCTGCTCGAGCTTACACCAGTTAGGGCTAGTTAGGTTCCGTCTTTTTTGCTCACTTTTGTTTACTCTTTTGCTTATAAGTTGTACTGCATTTTGGTTGACCAACTTAATATCTGTTATTTTTCGTTTTTTGGGCCTGAAGAAAGTAAAAATTATAAACACAATGAACCCAATTTATTTCTCGAAATAAATTGGGTTATGATCTTAAAAGCTAAAGCAAGTGCATTTACTAAATAAGTATTCCATCTATAGTAAAAACTGCCTCCGGTGTGCCTACTAACCAGTTCAGCTTAAACGCTTCATATTTGTTATAGATATTACATGATTTGCACAATCTGCTTGTGTAAAGCAACTACTATTCTGTTTCAAGAAATTCTCAAAACGAAATCCTGAAAAGTAAAAAAAATCTTATCAAATTGTACATAGTCATTTGAGAAACTAGGGATTTTAGATTTCTCCATTGCATGAAGTCAAAAATCTCTGAAAAGGCCGAAAAGAGAGAAAACCCCGAAAAAAGTCAGAAAAAACAAAAAAAACGACTATAAAGGTCAAATAATATTCGTTTATTTCTAATTTCATTGCCATATACGAAACAACATGCGCTTTTACCCGGCCAAGAACTTGTATTATAATTGCTTAAATGAAAAAAAATTCAAAAATCACTTATACAGTTAAACATTCGACTGCATGTTAACTTTTAGATTTATTTTTTCTGACAATTTACGCAAGTGTATTTGCCGGTCGAAATTCATGTAGGTTCGTAGAGTACATTAAAAAGCAATGGAAGAAGTATAATAAAAGCTATAATAATGCAGAAGGCTACGCGCTTAAATTATTTGGCTTCCCTGAATGAAAGTTTATTACAGAAAAAATGCATTCTAATTTCTATGTACAATTTTTTGTGTATGTTAGTGGAAACTGGAAAGTGACTAAAATTCTGATCCACCTTATAGGAACTTTTGATGACAAAAATTCAGCTTATCTAATTATACATAATCTTGTGAGAAATTAGAACTCAGATTTCTCCATGGCTGAAAGATCTATGGCCCTCTGTAAACTCGAGACCACTTGTTTCATAGATGGTCTTTGTTGCTTAATCCCTGAACATAACATTGCCAAATTTAGCACTAGTTCAAATGCTTCATTCGAATACTCCCCCTTTAGTTTAGGATCAGCAAACTCGAAAATGTTCCCACTTTTTGTCAGAAGTTTTGCCTGAAAAACAAACGTATAAACAAACTTATCAGGCCTTGTGGGGTTACATATTTTTAAGCTCGGTTCTTTTGGCTTTTGATTAAAAGCTGGACTGTAAATGGTTTATCAGCTTAAAAGATTAGATTTTCTGGAATTTAAGACCTGGAAAAAGATATAGAAGTTATCAAATCTGCAATTGAACAACCCCGAGAGGAAGATTTCAAACTTTAGGGTCTTTGTTTTTTCTAGGAAGTCGTCATGCACATGATCGGCCAGCTTAAAGCTTGAGGTTCTTTTATTTTATTTTTTCCAACAGAAAGGCAGAAATAACTGAGTTTTCGGCAAAACGAGCCAAGCCGAAAATAAAACCATCGAAAAGCTAAATGTTTGACATGTTTATTTGTTTTAAGTTGCCATCTCAGCCTCAAACTAGCCAGCTTATTTGTTTAAATATTGCATTTTAGCCAATTCGAAAAGCTAAATATTTAAGCTATATAAGCTCCGATATTTCCAGCCTCAAATAAGCCAGCTTAAAAGCTCAATTTTTCCGAGAACCATTTTCATTGATCACATTGGAACATAAGAGACATAAGAAGCTTTTCTCACCATTTTACTAATCCGCATTGGTTTGTTCATATCAAGGTTGAACACTTTTTGTCCAGATAAAAGTTGAAGAAGAACTATTCCAAAACTATAAACATCACCAGATGCATTAACTCTATGATTCCTTTGGTACTCGGGATCTACATAACCAAACGTCCCTCTAACTTCTGAGCTTACAAATGATTGACCCATGTTCATAACTTTAGATAGCCCAAAATCTGATAGCTTCCCTCTGAAATCAGCACATAGGAGTATATTTGTAGGCTGCAAGAGAAATTATAAAGAGATTACATCTTACATCAAGCATAACTTAAAAACATGACGTGTTTTTATTTTTGCTCATTCTTGCATACCTTGATATCACGGTGTACGATACATCCCTGAGGATATGTATGGAGAAAACGCAGCCCTATTGCGCAGTCAAGTGCAATCTCTAGCCTTCTGTTCCATGTCAGATTCTTTTCTTTACCTATTGTGTAAATAAATAATTTGAATAGTACAAGGCTAAATGTCATGCCCATGACTATTTGGAAAAAGAACCCGTAAAAGTGCATAAAAGTTGTAGAATTGGTGATAAAAAAAATTAACAGTAACTTTATTTAGCATTTATTACTATGTTCCAGATACTACACTACAGCTACATAGTTACTAAAAAAAGTCAATAATAGTGTACCGCGTAACCTTGAAGTGATGAAAGTGCATCAAATTTGAAGAATTTATATTCACATACATAACTTTATTTATTCAGCAATATGCACATATCTTGCTATGTTCTATGTACTACACATGTAGCTACGAAATCTTGCAGAAAAATCATGTACAGATTGCCAAAAATAGTAGCTAGCTTATGACCATATAGACATATAGCCATTAAATTTGAACAGTTGCTATTTACAAATCGACATGATCAAGCATTTTCCATATACATATTGCCATGTTTTAGGTACTACACATACGGATACAAAAACTTTCAAAAATGATTAATAGTAGCGTACCGAACAACCATTCTGAGAGGTTTCCATTCTGACAAAGCTCGTAAATGAGAAAACTTTCATCTTCTTTCTTACAATGCCCTAACAGTGTAACAAGGTTTGGATGTTTGACATGTGATAGGCTTTGCACTTCTCGTACAAATGTTTCCATTTGCTCATCGTTCGGTATGTGTTTAACTGCAATTTTCATACCATTTGACAAAACACCTTTGTACACCTTGCCTGACAGTAGTAACAACTAATAACTCATCATCATATACACAAAAGAACAAGCTGCCATATTCATACACATTTAATATTACTCGCTAACTAAAATTTTGTTCATTCACGCATCATCATATCTTCTGTTAGTACATCAACCTATTAAAGTTAGCAATTAAACCCTAACTAACATTTTTTTTTTCTTGTTTTTGTATAGTAAATCGAAACGCACCTCATAATTTGGAGATTGAAAGAGGAGAAATATGACATAAAATTGTACTAATAAGGAACTTGTGATGAAATTCATAAATAGCGTACAAGATACATTGTTTTTAACACTTGCTTTTTGAAATGGTAGCCAATAGTCCTAATTAATTAGTACCAAATCATCAAGAAACGTAACATTAGTGTCTAATTGCTAGTTTTTGTATGTTGTATTAAAAAATGAAACGTAGGCGATACGTACAAAACTATAAAAATTACACATACTTAATATACTATGAATCTATATATATATGTACTAGTAATTGTAGCCCACGCATTGCGTGTGCGATACGTATATAAATATGATCCCGGACAAATGAATTTAAAATTTTCAAAAATAATGAAAAAATGATGGAATGAATATAGTAAATTAATAATCGTATATAAAGAGTAATATGATGTTTTATTGTTATAGAAGTATAGTTTGGGAGATGAATTGATGTGTGCGAAGAAGCATATTTATTTAGTTATTTATGTATTTGAATTGCATTATATTATATGAGTAATTAGTAAATTAGAATAGAGACATTTTTGGGAAAAATGGGCAAAATTTGACAGATTCATTTCTCTTAGGTTGACTTATATTAATAGTATGATATGATATGCATATAAAAATGTACAAATGATTGAACTTATTTAGACACCTTGATGCGGGGACTGGGAATGAATACTTACCAGCAATTCCTTGTCCGATAAAGTTTGACTGGTCGAGATTGTCTGTAGCGTTATAAATATCTTTCAATGTGATTTTGCGAGGACTAGACACCTTGATTGATGAACTTTTATCACCTGTTAAAGGGAAAAGGAGGAAAAGGTTCATAACTAATATCCTCATGAGTATTTAAGTGAGTGCCTGTTTGATAGCATTCACTATTTATGTCTTTCAGCTTGGTTTCAAGATTGAAAACAGCAGATTCTCAAGACATTAATGTTTTTTCATGCTTTTTTAAGGAAACATGCTGTACTTTTGTAGTGTGTTCAGATAAAGACCTGTTTTTCCTTCCATTGATTTTGGTTTTCTGTAAATACAGCATATAATCCAGCTTGCAGCTATTAGGATACCGATAATCCCCATTATGCCTCCGATTGATAACCATATGACTGAAATCAGAACAGAAGAATGTTCATATTCTAATAGCACGTGTAATGATCTTTGCAGACCAATCTATTCACTATCTTCTTACCTATTCTGTTTTTTGGGTGCTGTTTGTTAATTTCCCTCTCTTCGACTCCTTGATCGTCTGCAGAAGAAGCTAAAATGACCAAAAACTATCAAAACTTTATCCCTTAAAAATACATATATTTGAACTAAAAGAAAATAAAATTGTATACTCGTACTTTGTCTTCCAAGGCATGAGTAAAGTTCTTTGATCCATTTCTCATCGTCAATTCGAGAGCTTGTCAACGCCACTAGTACCGAAATTTTACATATATCAGGTTCAACCCCATTTAAGTCGATAGCGATTTTCTTCAGAAAATTATCTTCTCCCCATCTCTTCAAACAACGTTGACAACTGTTATCAGATTCGTTTCCTGTGACAAAAAACTTACAATCGTTTTCTAAGTTTTTCACCCTACTTCCCATATTCTTAACAACATCAGTAACTCTGTAAGTGGAACATATACCATCCCCTTCGCTAAACTTCTCAATACCACATTTGGAAACATCTATATCGGCTCTTTTTGTAGAATCTAAACAATTTGCTTGCTCAGTCAAATTCAGGAAAATCTGACCAGTCTGGTTTGCTCGTTTTGAAAGCGCTAACAAATACCCACTAAAAGCATTTCCACAACAATTATTGCCCAAAATTCCACCCCAATTACCTTTCGTGCAATTCGAGTAGTTTTCGATTGGAGTGAGTTGTATATCCAAGGGGCATTTATCAGTTAAACCTTGTGACAAAACTAAATTTATACTGGCAAATAAGATGAATAAAGATAACAAACAAGAAGGTGATTTTTTATGTGATTGAGTCAGAACAATGTGGATATTCAAGAAGAAGATGGTCATTGAAGATTGGTTATGCAGGCCGAAATTGATCAAAAGGCGAAAAAGAGGTCAAACGTCAAGTTTGTTGTATTTGATTATATAGGCGTACGATCTTATTTAACATGTTTCTGTGTATTGCAACGTATACAAGTTTACAAGAGAAATGGTACAAGCATATACCATGGAAGTTGAGATTTGTTTAAGCTAAACGGCTTGAAATTGTTAAAAGAATACTTCCCATGATATGGTGAGGCAACATTTGGTATTTGCGAATATTTCAAATGCTTTCTTATGAATGATATATTCATTTAATTATTTTAAAAGGTATATAAGAAAAGAAAACAGCCGGCAAGCGAAACGGCGAATGAGTAAAGCTTTATGCCATTGCCTGTTAACCCAAAGGACAAATGAAAAAAAGAGAAATCAGTGGCTTTTAATCTTTCTCATTGCTTATGTTAATTTGTCACTTTGAATGAAACTCAAACACATTTAAAATAAGAGTTTGGTCATTTGTTACATGTGGCAACTTTTGTTATAGTATTATATTGAATTGAGTCATTATCAACTTAAGATAACACAGATTAAAAAATCTAATAGTACATTGTACATGATATCTTAGCTCAAATACAATGCTAGAATTTTAGTTTATTGCCTGTTTTTTACTCGGACTTCTGTATCCTCGGACTCATTCTTACGCCATTTTTTTTGTTACACTTTTATCCACCAACTTGTTGGTAGCAAGTAAATGTAGTATGAAAAAGTGACGTACCCAAAAAAAGCATTTTGGAAGAAATAATATTTGTTTTTGAGTAAATAAAAAAAAAACAGGCAGGTATTAAGGCATTAACAAATTACACAAAGTGAGCCCATAAGAACTCTAAAACAAGGAGATGCACTTTTGGTTATTAGCTTATTATCTATTGTTGCTTATGGATTATTAGGAAGATCGTGAATGTATTAGTGTAAGAAAGAAAAAGATATATAGAGGTAGACCATTAAAAACTTGGATGCGAGCCATTCGTAATGACATGAGCATAAGACAAATCAATGAACAAATAACATATTGGATAGAAACGCATTGTTGCGAAAACGAATGATTTCTCATATGGTTTCATATAGGCGACCCCAAGTTTTTGTAATAAAGTCATAGTTTGATTGATGATGAAGATGATTCATTAAATTTTATTGGTTGTTTATTGCTTAAACAATAGCAAAACTAATCAAGGATCTGTAAGGTGCAAGAATTATTTGAAACTTGACAGAAATGTTACTCTTTTAACAAAAAAATCAAGAATCCAATATTTGTTAACTGTTGGACCTGAAATTATTGAAGACAAAGCACCTAAAAATCAAAAGAATTCACTGGAAAAATAGGAGATAAGATTAGGAGGAGACATATCAAATATGGGCTCCAACAAAAAATATTTTATTCATTGTGTAACATCCCTGACCCAAAAGGACGTCACACGGCCGAATAACACGTGCGGCGGCACGTGCTAGATGAATGCCTATAACTTAAAAGTAATTAAATAAATAATTTATAGTGTAAAATAGTAACTTCAAACATTCATTCTTATTTCTGAATATCCCAACAAGTTAAAGTGAAATTTAAATCTCGATAGCAACTTATTCAAATAAGGTATTGTAATACTAAAGAAACAACATTCGAAATCATAATCTTAGAAGTTTATTAGCAGCGGAATAAAAGAAATCCTAAACGATCTGTCTGGTCCCGACTAACTCGATTTTAACTCTAGGTACCTGAAAACATTTAAAAAAAACGAGGGGTAAGCTAAAAATGCTTAGTGAATGGCAACCTTGCAATACAATATAAGGTCGAAAATAGATTTTATCATTTTATCATTTCTTTCAAAAGCCATACTTTTGTTTAATAAAATTCCCAAAGCACGAATAATAAAATTGTAATTTTTGGTGTGATCAATACGATAATATAAATTGAATATTAAGTCCGATTGGACTTTCCAATCTCCTAGGTGGATTCAGACTTCCTGAATCTCTTTTTTTTCGTTGGATTCAGCCTTCCTGAATCTCTTTTTCTTCGTTGGATTCAGCCTTCCTGAATCTCTTTTATTCTATAAACTTAATCCCAAATATAAACCATAATGATCACAAAAACAAAATAAACTTCTTTCAAAATCTTATACGTTATCAACGTATATAAACATTTCACTTTCTTTACGTTCATCAACGTACACAAATAAACTTGCTCTTTTGAACCTGCAACTTTGCAATAATATATATACATATATAATTTTGATACCTTCAAAATATAAATTTCAACATGCAATTACTTGTTAAAAATGCAATTACTTGTTAAAAATGCAATGAGATTTTATAATAGCAAGTAAGAAAAACCACTCACCTTATTACGGATCCGAAAGAACCAACCTTACTATGAATGAGCTACTGCTAAGACATTTTATTAAAACTTCCTCTTGGAATAAAATTTTCTCCCAACTCTCTGTCTTCTATTGGGATATACATATAATAACTATAATAGTAGTAACTGGAAAGTTTATCCCTAAACTAGATTCATTTTCTAATGTGTATTAGTGCTACAGTGATATAGTGTATAGATATATATATATATATATAAATATATAATATATATTTAATCTACTGGCAAGTATATACCTCAGGAAAACAACATTTCAAGTTTAGCTTCCTCTGTCAATGTGAACGTGTGTATTATATATAAGCAAATAAATATTAGGGGTACCGATACTAAATATTTAAAAATATGTTACAATGAGTGAAAGGTGAACAGCCAAAATAAAGTTTCTGTTGCAGGATATTATTGGACTATTGGGCTTGTAATATGGGCCCAAGTGGGCTTATAACCCTACCCCTCTATCTATATAAAGAGGGTTAGGGGTCTTGTATTTTACATTCATTCATAACATGCTGATTAATAAATACCATGTTGTTGTCTCCCTCTATATTCTCTCTCTATATCTATATACATATATATGTGAGCTAATATGTCACACAACACGTTATCGGCACTTTGCTCGCGAAGAATAGGATATACGCTCAAGGATATTGGAGATTTTTGGTAAACGGACAGATATTGGGTATTTATAAACCTTGAGGTTTATCCAGGTTTTTAGGGTTTTGCTATATCGACCTTCATCAACATACCGTACGTAAGGTACCGAATTCAAAACTTAATTTATTCCATATATGTGATCGCACGTATTATTTTATGGATAACTAAAACATGATAAATATACCGTAGTATATAATCCATGTGTATTAGAATTTGTTACATGTATGGATAACTATATATGATCGTAACACACATATTGTTGATTATAAAATCATATTTGTTGATAAGATCATACAAAATAACCCAAATCATGTAATTGTAAAACATGTATTAATCTGTCGGATTAAATCTGCAACAAACTGAAACGTCTGTACTGATTTGTAATTCTCTGAAAGCTGTAACCTATTCTGGAAATTACTCAAGGACTAAACTGAAACTTGTCTGAAATTATGGACTGAAGCCGTAATAATGCTGTAAATAGATATATAGTTTGCTGAAATTACACGGATAGTCCCTGTAGTATATTACATGTATAAAAACAGTATATATGTGTTATAAAAGTCAATATTCGGTCTAAATATTCACCCACATGCATATATATATTTATTAAAAAGGCAAGTGAATAAAAATTGAATGTTAATTGAATAAATTGATATGTTTCCATGTATATTTAACCACTTTGCATGTTAAAAATTACCATATATAGAATTAATTGGTAATTAAAAATATATTGTTTTGTTTGCATGTTAAAACTACCATGTATAGAATTATTCATATGGCGATAAACATAGATAATTGATTGATATCTTGTTAGCGTAATCATATCTTTTGATATTATCATATATATAAATATCACATATGCCAGTAAATTATTGGATTAGATCTAATTGATAATCTTAAATTGATTTGATTTGATATGTTAGAATATTTATGGATTGATTGATAATCTTAAATTGATTTGTTTATAACATCAAATCTACTGCATGATTAGATAGATCCTAAAATATATTTACTGCCTGTTTATATATATGTGGTTAATCTAGATAGATATTGTCTATATTGTTAATATTATAGCCATATATAAAAAAGCGAAAATCGTATATATTCACATTTAAGTTGGAAAAATTATGAATCTTCCCCAAATAGGCTCACCTATTTGGATACGATGTCTAGGAAAGATAAAGGCGGAAGTCGTTCTCCTAATGAGGTCGGTTTTTAAGAGGCATTCGTACCCACCCCCCTCACCGTCTTTCCTGGTCGTGTTCAAATAGAGCTACCGAAAGGGGTTGACTAAATAATAATTTCCCCGAGTGTGTTTATATAGTGATGTATGTTTCGCCGAATTGGTGTTTCAGTATCGACCCGTTGTTCGATCAATGAGAACCGATTCACATGAAAAGCAAAACTAATATTTTCGAACCTGTCGTTTCGAAAAAAAGTTTGTACTTTTGCAAACCATAAAAATATAAACCAGTCGTTTTATATGATAAATAATCCAGAACTCCCAGCACATGTTGGATGCCATCTATGATGAGAAAAATCGTAAAGCATACTTGCGAAATGACTGTTTAAATGTTGATTTTAATCCGTCACCACATGTTACTCACCCTGATGTGTGAAAATGTGATGCCCCATTTTTTTTGGATGCCATCTTTGATGAGTAAAACACAAATTTGTTGTTACCATCAGGATGAATGCTAAGGCGTTGATTTTATTCCGCCGCCACATTTGAGACGTCATGATGTCTATGGTGAACAAATGTCTGAAATTGACATATGGGAGCAATCCTTCACCAAAATACTAGCTTGGAAATTGTATTCCATAAGCAGTATCGTGAATTTATATTCACCATGTTCCTTTATCGCCCATCTGTTATTGGATAGGAAAATTGCCCCGATGAGTAGTTTTAATCCTATTGGGTCAATGGCGAATTGTTTGCCAGATATTAATGCTCTTCGTGTATATTTTTTTTCCACGAATCGAGAACCAAGACAAGTGTTATTTGTCTCGAACTGTCGCGATCCTGATGAATCGTCTAGCCAAGCGAGATTTTAGACAATTGTCAAAATCGAAAACCTGTGGCTCCAAGAAAGTAATTGAAAGGAACAATATGGCCCATTGTCACAAAGCAAGAGATAATGCTCAAAGAGGCAACTCTATGCTATAAAGACAAAGGTCATGCACGGTTACTCCTTAAATAGTTCACAACTATTATAAAGGTGAAAAAAACCGATGCTAATGTGGTTAAAGCTAACTGAAAGGAAACTCTTGAGACCCCCGATTTTGTGGCTCAAATGAGTTTGAGACCTTTCTTTATTGATTTTGATAAATCATTGAGCCATTTTTTCGCTCATCTGGATTATGTTTTCCATATGGATTATTATTTTTCCATTTGGACCATACTTTTGGATTATGGTTTGCCTATTTACGAAATTTCTCGAAATAATTTAAAGTGTTTTTTTGAGCAAATTCTTTTGACAAATGTGACCAAACTTTAAATTATGAAATTTTAGGCAATACTTGTGGTGTAGTTGGTTTTCTGGAAATAGTGGGTAGCAGTGTACCACATAATTTCACCAACTACTTGCCTAAAAGTGTACTCAGTGACAGCGATTCTGGACCTGTCGTTCCAAAAATCGAAATCTTTGGTAAAGCCAAATTGATTTGTCAAATATGAGGCGTTATACTCCTATAGGTCCTGTCGTACCTTGTTGAGTTATAAAATATTCGAGAAAACCAGTGTTACCTGGTAATAGCTCATGAAAGAATTAAAATTTCTTTACATAGTCTCCATTCAATACGACCAAAAGCGTATTTTAGAGGAGTTGGAATGTCTTTCAAGTGGTTGCTACCACATTCTTTAAAGCATTTAAAGTTACCTTATCATTTCGCCTGTCGTCGAATGATAAAGAATTTAAATGCTAAGACATGATTGTCTATACTATCATTCGCCTGTCGTCGATTGATAATAGCATTTTGATATTGTGGCATTGACCGGATGAGATATTCCCGGGTCAAAAGACGATGCTTGATTTATAATCGCATCGTATTTGGATTCTCTTTGAGAATATATTTCGTGATTAATCCAAAATTCATGCCACTAATGCTCACTTTGAAAGACTAATATGTGTAAAGATCATGAAATGAACTCGTAGAATTCTTGTAAAGAATTGAAGGAGTTATTGTGGACTTATCCAACCATAAGACGGACCATAAATATAAATGGTTATGGTTGATGCATCGACAATATGGTCACATTTTAATGTTGTCCACATAAATGCAGCACTTTCCAAACTATTAGCCCTATCATTAAGTTGATGGCTCATGATCCGGATTATCCTGAAAAGTCTAGTCGACTTGATAATTCCGAAGAGTAAGAATCGAAAATTCGATTTGAATTACTTGAGTTTGGAAATTGAAATTGAACATCCTGTCGATTATGTTCAGACCCAAATGGACTCATGGAAAGTTTGATGATGCGACTGCAAATGGTTGCACGCACTTCTTGGTCTTGCGCACCAAGATTTATATTTCCGTGTGGGTTCATGCTATTTTGCTGCATTGGTCCGTCTGAGGCCATAGTCACTCAAAACACTAAATGCGTACCAGTTGGTTACTGGTTATGAGCCAGATGCCTCATATGAACGCGTGTTTGAGTGCTTAATATTTTGATTGAGCCGCTATAGCGTTCAAAATATGGACCTCTGAAGGGGACATAAGTCGATTATGAATCCCCTACCTATCATTTGATAGAGTAACCTTGGCAAGCGATCTCTTTACCGCATGATATGCGAAAGTGACATCGCTAAGACTATTCTCCCCGTCGTTAGGGGGAGATTTGCACGTTACCGTTGATAAGGAACGACGTGAATTAACGTGGCATAACCCACTCGGTCTTATCTTGATCCTCAAAACTGCACTTAGTGATAAGTAAGTGCATAGACTCCCTCAAGTCTAACTAAATGCCAAACACATTTAATGACTTTATGAGATGTCACGAGATCATTTATACCTGCTGCAAAATGCTTGCAAGGATAGACGTCCCTGTCGGACGCCGTGTTCCTGTCGTAACACGTTGCTTTGGCCGAACCCGCCAAGCAAAGGACGCTGCCGTCGGCCGTCAGTCTGTCGTCCTTCCCAAGATACGAGGAAGTTGACCGGTTCCAAATTCGTTCAGCCCCAGAGGTGGTGAACTAAAACTCGTTTGTCGCACGTGATTATAAAGGATCAAGGAGATGTGTGATTTCCTCCTCATCCTAAGAATCTCGAAATATCTATCGATCATGGTATCTTAGACGATATTGAAGCGAAACGAGACTGTCATTGATTACTTGTTCATATATTCAATGACGACTGATAATATGAACAAATTATGACAGAGAACCATATACCGTTGCCTGAAGTCAACGTAGAATAGACTGGACTAATGGAAACTTGCAATCCAAGTAGACTCCTTAGCGAAAGTGTGTTCGGACCTGTAGTTCCAACACCACCAATGTTAAACGAGTTCGTTTATTTGGTTATTCGTAAAGAAAAGTGATGAGAATAATGAGATTGTAGAATGCTCGCCTAGTAGCGCAAGGCTTCTCTCACACCTTGGAATTGATTACGAGATGGTTGATTTCCTCGTAATGGACATTATAACAGTCCCCTACTTTACCAGTTTAGTAGTTTCCGAAAAACTGAGTATGCAGCCATGAATGTGGTCACGGTTTTATCTCTATGGGGATTTAGACAAAGAGATATAGATGAAGGTCCCTGTGTGACTTCATGTGCTTAAATCAAGTAGTTTCTGACCACGGAACACGATCTCAATTGACTGAGACGTTCACTATATCGATTAATATAATCCGAGCGGATGTGGTATACCGCCTAAGTGAGTACTTGATTAGCTTGGGATACTTGAACAAGTATTATGCCCTTGCGTGTTTGATTACGCGATCCATTTTTGGATTTGCCTTCGAGATGAAGGATTTTGGGAAGACACGGTAGTGACTCAACCTGATGATTGAGTCCCTTAAATATTGAATCTAAGTCCATGATTCAGACTACACCCAGAAGATGTTATGACGTTTTAGTCATTATGACGCTAAATCGTCAGATTCTCCCATGATCGTTCGATCACTAGACATTGATATAGACCCGGTCCGTCCCTGATGAGACGACAAAGAAATATTGAACCATGATGTTCATATCTAAGTACAATAAGCGCATCATTGTACTTGGTCTAATGTACTAGGACGAACATCTTGTCTGCTGTGAATGGTATAGCTCGACACAGCATCGCGCTAACACGCTGCCATCGAAATGGCATAAAAGACATTTTCCCATTACCTTAAGGTAATTGTGGACGAGGGCTTGTCTTATCCCATTTTGCGTCATCGAGTGTATCTGCCCCCTTCGGTACTCGAATTAACGCAACCCATTTTCGGTTAAACCGATGCCGGTTACTTATCAGACCCGCATAAGGGATATTCCTATCATGGTCTGTCTTTACCATTAGGAATAAGGCGATATCTTGGAGGTCTTGGAATGACTCCAAACGAATCACTCCGATCTCGTGCTCTATGAGACCACTAGAGAGTATATATGGCTTCGAGCTAGTATTAGCCATATTTGAATTACATATGCTCTGTCTCACGATCCAGATAAAACACTTGTCATAGAAGACAACTTGTTGTTATCGATCAAGAGAGACATGACTACATTATGCTATTTAGCATTTTTCGCCGAAATAAATCTTCACATATGAAGTTTAAGAGCATCCAGTTGAATGCTCGTTCTATTCCACGTTAGATTTTCTTGCATCCAGTCGTGTGCAAGTAAATGAGACATCCAGTCGAATGCTCATACTCTTTCTTGGAATATGAAATCTTTGCACCCAGTCGTGTACAAGTTAGAGGGAGCATCCAGGTGAATGCTTATTGGACTAATTACTACTTAGTCGAAATTCTCGCACCCTGTTGTGTGCAAGTGAGGGGGAGCATCTAGTCGCATGCTCGTGTACTCTTTTTGTCCTTAGACTAAGGTTTTTTCCCACTGGGTTTTCCTTGGCAAGGTTTTTAGCGAGACACGTTCCCATTATATCTCACTTAAGATTGTCGAAATTAGGGGGAGTATCCTGTTGTATACTTCTTACCACTGTGTACTCTTTTGTCCTTCGACTAGAGGTTTTTCCCACTGGGTTTACTCTAGCAAGGTTTTGATGAGTCACCTGTTTTGTGGTTGATTCCCTACTACTACCACTGTTGCACTCTTTTTCCTTCGATCAGAGATTTTCCCATTGGGTTTGCTCCGGCAAGGTTTTGATGAGGCACACTGTTTTGTGGTTAGTTAATTACATAGAATTTCGGCCTATATCATTCGGCTACACAGTTTCTCCTAGGTACCGGTTTTGTCCCACATTGGGTTTTTCATCCCTAATGTTTTTATGTGTTTAGCATTGCGAATGAACTCGACTCAGATCGACTGCATGAAGACGAATAATTCAAGACGTCCAAAGGAGGAGTGTTGTAGGATATTATTGGACTATTGGGCTTGTAATTTATGGGCCCAAGTGGGCTTATAACCCTACCCCTCTATCTATATAAAGAGGGTTAGGGGTCTTGTATTTTACATTCATTCATAACATGCTGATTAATAAATACCATGTTGTTGTCTCCCTCTATATTCTCTCTCTATATCTATATACATATATATGTGAGCTAATATGTCACACAACGGTTTCCTAATTATTCACATTCTTATTAAGTTCACACGTTACTTAATGCATTCTAATAAAATAAGGTACGTTATGTACTAGTGTTTATAAATATATAGGTAAATACAAACGGGCACGTACAACATCCAAGCAACACTATAATAAATCTTAAATGACATTAATTTTTATATACTATGCACGTTGTAAAGGTACAAAACGCCTAATCGATTTGTATGTTATTAATTCTTTGGTTACTATTCTCCTTCTCTTGTTTCATTTAATTCCTAATTAAACAAAATGCTAGCAAAGTTTACTAACAGAAAAAGAAATCGTAAACACGTGTTCCTTATGCTCAAGTTAAAACTAAAATTTTAACCTACAAGCAAACGTCACATCTAAAATAATATTACAATAGTACATGAGAAAATAATAATAAATAAAATTACGGGATTTTACACAAAGGTGGCAATAATGGTGCATGGAAAGAAAACGTTATTGAGAAGAGAGCAAAAAATGACAATGCTGCAGAGTACATTTTAACACTGTTTTAAAAACGGCGCTTCGTACTGAAAAAGCTTGATTCAAAGCTCGATTCATAGCTTAAGAAAAGCTTAAAAAGCTCGCATTTCCGTTTTTTGGGCCACTAAAAGCTTACACTTTTAACGTTTTTAGCATATCTCTTGCAAAAGCTGTTTAGATAAGATTTCGTTTTTTAAAACACCGTATTTTAATAGTGTTAGACAAAAATAAGGATATTTCTGATCCATGTTCAAGTCTACCAGTGTTGTGAAATAAGATTGCTAATGGGATTATTATTTGATTAACAGAAACAGAAGGCCGGAAAATTACAATTGTAAATTGTTTGATAGAATGGCAATAAGTAATACAATCTGTCGACGGGCAACTGACAATGTTTCCGAAAGAAAATTTCAATATCAGGTTTGAGAATAACCTTGAAAATAATGACGCATTCGGATGGAATTATGGGTTTTGGTTTATTATAAAAATTAATCAACTATTACTATAGTTTCGATTATTAAATTTACTTTTGTTGTTAAGTTGTTTAATTCGAACAATGGTTTTAGTAGAATGTAAGAGGCATTCGTTAGGTTAAGTGTCTAAACTATAATTGTAGAAGCCGGAAAGTGATATATATGCAAAACAAAAAACTAAATGAACAGGGAAAAAGAAAAAATATACATGAAGAAACAATGAGAAATGGGACACGTACCGGAATTGCGAAACAGAAAATCTGATTTTTGAAATAGAAAACAAGGTTCGCAGTTAACTATGGTCTAGACTGTTTTAAGTATTTCGATGATCACGTAGAACTAACAGGAAACCTAGTGTTACTCTTCTTCCTTTTATCCCTATTATTTTTTCTAACTTTTTATAACAAACCGATATATAAAGCATGTTCTGACTCTTAATTAAAAGGGTTCAATAGTGAAAATAATTTACATCTATTCACGTCCCAGTTTTAATTACATTCAAATTGTAAAATTGGAACCCCAAACTAAGTTACCAAATATTATGAAAAGGTTATATGCAACACTTTTTTCCGCAACAAAAACCTTTGGCATTGGAGCCTGTCAATTTACAAAAATAGGCATTATATATATTATTAACCATACTGCCAATTGCCTAGATAAGATTTCTAATATTAATTTATTCATTTGCTTAAACCTTTTTGTCTCTCTAAATTGCTAGATAAACACATGTGAAAGACAATAGAGGTTTGAAATTATTTGATTATGTTGAAAGAAGGAAAATAAATTTAAAAAAAAATGTAACTCCTTTACTCACTTATAAATAATTAATGAAGAAAAGATCAATTGGCCTTAATGTTTTATACTAGACCTTGTTGTTATCAATTAAAATGACGCAAGTTAAGTTCATTTAGACCACTCGTAGTAGAAACTTGGATGAATGTGTCTAGGAAAAAAAATTAGCACATATTTCAGACTTTGTTATTTGTTCCTAACACGAGTTCCATGTCACCTTCTTTATTTTAAACGCCGTTCAGTCTTTGGGATCATGACGAACAATAGCTCGTCATATGAATCTCACTGGCCTCATAAACGAGCTAGTCCAAGCTACGTTAGCTTGACCTAGTTGCAACGTAATTGTGCCCCGAAGAAAAAAATTATGGATCCACCCTGCATATGACTATGGGCACACGAAATGACCATCGATTTTTATGAGTACTGGATTGAGCTCTTGTTGTAAGACTTTTTAATCTAATTAAAAAGGCATGAAAAGTCAAGCTATTTAAACCGGAATCTTTATGTATCTAATTGAATATACAACGTGATTCTTGAGTACAATGGAAGTTATCAAAAGCACCCCCAAAGTATCATCTTTTAACTGTCTATTCTCAGTGCTTATAACTTTTATCGATTTCATCCGAGTGTTTCCCGAATATTATTATCAATTTGGCCATTTTTCGGAGTACATTGCTACATAGATGCACATCTAAGTTGCATGGGTAAGGATAGAGATATCGTACCCGATCGATGCCCATTCAACAATACATTTCTTTAAAAGTTTTGGCTACGGTATGTTTGAGGTACGCCAATTAGTTCGACATAATTTTTCTTTATAGATGTTAAGATTTGAAGATATATAATGACAATTGTATATAACGTATAAACAAAGGAAAGATCAAATTAATGTACATTAGTTATAATAGGAATGATTACTAACTTTAAAACATTAGTATAAATAAAATATGACATGAGTATATAGTTTTATGTCATTTCAATGAAAAATAAACAAACTACAAGTGTACAAATATGAAGAAAAAAAAGGCTCTTAGTTGGATCTGATGAATGATCGACGCTATTCTGTTTTAGTATTTTTGTTTTATCATTAATCATATCAATATTTATTGAAAAATATGAGCATCTGGTACATATAAAAAGAGTATCGTTAACGACTCAAGGGATATGTTGACATTTTCCGAAGTACCCTTGCTATTTAATGCACATGGCAATCCAAAAAAAGGCAACATATGTGTGTCGTATACCTACATGT
This sequence comes from Primula veris, assembly GCA_963682055.1. Classification (NCBI taxonomy): domain Eukaryota; kingdom Viridiplantae; phylum Streptophyta; class Magnoliopsida; order Ericales; family Primulaceae; genus Primula; species Primula veris. Next base: position 14,340,509 of record OY821741.1, read on the forward strand.
GTCAGACACCCGTCCGACAATCCATTTTACGTGCCGAACTCTTTAACTCTCGTGTTCTTTACATACTGACGTGTTTACTATAGACACTTGCGCGGACACGTATTCAACATTTTCTAAATCGTCATTGACACGGTAAGGACACATAAATTTATACTATTAAAAAGTTCTAAAACTTTAAAATTTTACAATTTTATCTCAACAATTAACAAATATTTCAGATAAAAATGCGATTATTATGAATCTGTTCTAATTATAATTTTTCTTGTTTTTGTAAAGAAGATATATATATATATATATATATATATATATATAAGATTTAATTGTCGTGTCCTAACCATGTGTTTGGTAATTATATTTTTATCTGAAATATTTATTTTTTTATTTAAAACATTAGTCGTGTTGTGGGGTGTTGGAAACACAAATCCGTGTCTTATACATCGACATACATTTTATAAAATATGGTAAACAAATAGCAATACAAAAAAATACTCAAATAGCGACGGGATTAGTGACGGAATTTTTTGTTACGAGCTTATTAGCGACGGTTTTTGTGACGGTTTTGTGTCAGTTTAATCAATTTATGACAGTTTTTTAAATTAGTGATAAGCTTGTGACAGCTTTGGACTCTCACTAAATCAAACATTATTTTACAGTGTAGAACCAATAATTGGTTGCTACAATTTTTATACCCACCATCATATATATCTATTATAATAAGTCAACCAGAAAAAGACATTTATTTTGAGACAGTCAAAATGCTCCTAATTTTTTAGAAAAAAAAACTCAAAACTTTTAATAATTACCCACATATGTGAAATTCCGAAAATACCTTTAAATTTTTTAAAAAAACTGCCAATAACTAACTATTTAATTTTTAAAACAAAACAAAATCACCCCATCACTTGCCTATATTTACTAGTATATATATATATATATATATATATATCCAGCAAACCCAACAATAATAAAACCATAGAAAGAAATAAACATAACCAACATTCATAGCCGTCTCCAGGATACATGAGTCCCGATTGAAAGGAAAAAATTGAGGTTTTTTTGACATATTTTTTTTATAAAAGAAAAAGAAATGCAATTGATCAAACTATCAAGGATCCTTTTTTAAGTAATAAAATTTATTTCAACATCGACATTCAAACAATTACAAAGTAAAATATAACCTTATATCAAACTAATATGTAATAAAACCAAGTTGAATCGAGTAACATTTTAAAAAAAACAACGTTCAATGGAGTGGTATGTGTGGGGAGGCTATTGAAGAGAAAAATGTAAGTGCAGCTCACTATTATCCATTATAATAAGGGTGTTCTTGTATTTTTTTTTTCTAAAATTTGTAGCCCATAATATTTGGATTTTTTTGCTGGCCCAACACATTTGCATGTGATGTATGTGCCTATAGTTGCCTCTGCTCACACTATATAAAAACTCATACATATACGTCCTCAATATCGGCAAAACAGACCCAGAATCCGCAATCCTATTACCCCCACAAATAACCTATTCAACGAAAGTTCTGAGAGACAAATACAATGTTGCCTACATATTATACTTCAATATAGGAGCTGGTATCGCCCCCCATGTAAGGTCTTATGCGTCGCATATATGTTCATGAGCATTTTGTTTCTCTTTTTGATTGTCCTATGTAGCCACATGTCCGAAACAGTACAAACTGTTTTATTGCATGTACGAAACTACATGCAGTTTAGTGTATGAGAATAAGTAGATAATTGAATATATTAGTAATTTAATAGTATTGGAAGCAAAAAAGTTACTATCTAATTGTCATGTACGAAACTACATGCAATATACTGTAAAATCTCTATAACACACTAACCGAGAAGCTTTAATAGATAATTGATATTAGAAATTTAGTATCGCAACCAAAAAAATAGTACTACTATTTGATTGTAATGTACGCAACAACATGCAATATAGTGCAAAAGACCATGTAGGGCACGGATCAAGAAGCTTTTATTTATAATTGAAACAGTAATAGAGTAACATAGCAAAAAAATAGTAACTATTTAATTGTCATGTATGAATCTAGGACAATTTAGTGTAAAACTTATGCAGTTGTGTTTTATATGAAACTACATAGAATTTAGTGTAAAAGCTTCCTTGGGGGACCGAGAAGCTTTAGTGGATTATTGAAATAGTAATGTAGTAACGCATCAATAAATAACTGTTAATTGTTTTGTATGAATGTATGGTAATTTAGAGTAAAACCTTTGTAATTGTTATGTATGAAACTACGTCTAATTAAGTGTAAAACCTCTGTATCATGTGGACCGAGAATATGCAATAAGATGACCGAAATTAGTAGCTTAGTACGAAAACCAAAAAATTAATCATTCCGTCCAAAAAAACATGGTCGTGTTTGACTTTTCATAAATATTAAAAAACCTAGTTACAATATTTAAGTTGCTTAAAATTTTATTTCAATACCATTTGAATAATATGAAACTTTGATATTTTTGTTATCATTATTCATTCAATATGGTTATATTTGTAAGTTTGAACTTTAAAAATATAACTAACACCTCCTAATCGTAAACGGTCACATAATTCGGAACAATCAAAATATGAAATAAGACTATGACCATGTTTGATAACAATTTTTTTGTTCAAAATCAGAATTTAAAAGTCTGTTTTAAAATTATACTTGAAAATTAGATTTTAAAAATCTGAAATTTTTAGTATTTTCAGCATAAAAGTCAGATTTTTAAAAACTGAATAATCTGATTTGTGAAACGATTTTTAAAATCTAAAATACATAAATCAATTAAAAAAATTTGCCGAAAGGATCGAATTCAAATTGTATTTTATATATTAAAATTATATTAAAAAAGTTTACAAAACTCAAATATAAATTTATACAATTTGATTGTTTAATTTTATCTGTAAGATAAAACTATAAAATATACAGTTAATTTAGAATCGGAACCAAAAAATTAGTCAAACTAATTTTTTTTTTTTTATTGTCCGCAATTTAGTGTAAAACTTATGTAGCACGTGGACAGATAAACATTTACTTAGTAGACAATTGAACCAATTATTCTCCCTCAAAAAAAATAAAAAAATAAATAAAAATAAATTGGTTGCTTCAATTTTATACCCACCCACCAATCACCATCATCATCTCTCTCTCTCTCTCCAACAAAACCATACAAAGAAATAAACATAACTCAAATATAGATTTAACATCATACAAACTCAATACATACAGAAATTTAAGATGGGTTTAACAATAAGAGACCCAGAATCAGAATCGACATCTTTATTATTAGTATTACCACAACACACAACACAATCAACAAAACAACCAAAAGACAAATACAACATTGCATATATAATATATTTCACATTAGGAGCTGGTTATCTCCTCCCTTGGAATGCTTTCATCACCGCTGTCGATTACTTTTCTTACCTTTACCCTTCCTCCTCTGTTGATCGAGTGTTTGCCGTCGCTTATATGCTCGTTGGTCTCTTTTCTCTCCTTCTTATTATCCTCTTTAGCCACCGGTACGTAACATATTTACATGTTTTTAATTTTTCTATACTATACGAAACTACCTGTAATTTTTTTAAAATGACTTTACTGTTATGTTTAAGTCGTAGTTTGGGAGAAAAAGCTGTTTACTACCCTGCACTATTGGTTTTTACTATTTTGGTACCCAACCTTTAAGTTTCACCGTTTTATCTCCCATCTTATCAATAATTGATATACTAGTAATTTAGTGTCGGGACTGGTAAAAATTACTCTCCCTGTTCCTATTTAATGGGACTGTTTGGTTTTGTTTTTTAAATTTTTTTAAGCTTAAGGGCCTGTTTGGTTTTGCCTTTTTTTGTAGTTTTTTACTTTTTTCAGCTTAAGGGTATGCTCGGTTTTTTTTGGCAGTAGTTTTTAGCTGAAGTACCTGTTTTTTTTTTTTTTTGTAGTTTTTGAAGCTTAAGGGCCAGTTTGGTTTTAGCTGTTTTTTGGTATTTTTTTCAGCTTAAGTTTCGTTTGAGTCCTAGTTTGGAAAAAAAAGCTGCTTAGTACCCTATACTATTGACTTTTACCAATTTTACCCAATCTACTTTTGAGCTTTTCCTATCTTAAAATCTGTTCACAAACATGCCCTTAATTTTCCTGTACGAAATTATTGCAATTTTTGTAATACAAATACCCCGCACGTATGTTTACAAGAACTATGGGGACCAGATTGTAATTACGTTTACAAACTACATGTGCTAACTTGATGCACATAAATATTATAAAATACTAGTACTAAACAATAAAACGAATAATTTAGTTGGTGTTACCACACGCTTTATAGCCACACACTTAGTATATTTTATTATGTAAGTTTGTGGGACCTCGTTATCACTGCCCAAAACCCGTTCAACGAAACACCCAAGAGACAAATACAACATTGCATACATAATATACTTCACATTAGGAGCTGGTTCTCTCTTCCCATGGAACGCTTTCATCACAGCCGTCGATTACTTCTCTTTCCTTTACCCTTCCGCCTCAGTTGATAGAGTGTTCGCTGTCGCGTATATGCTTGTCGGGCTCTTTTCTCTCCTTTTAATTGTCCTCTATAACCACAGGTACCTGACAGTTTTTAGTTGTCATGTCCCTAAATATTTGTCTATTATTTTATTTTGGGACGTTACATTTCTGGTTAAGTTCCTTTTCAGTCCTTCTAGTTAAGTTCCGTTTGGGTCCTTCTGGTTTCTGTTTTTACCTTATTACTCCCTCTGTTCCTATTTAATTTAAGGGCCTGTTTGGTTTCGCCTTTTTTTTTTGTTAGTTTCTTTAGCTTAAGGGCCTGTTTGGTTTAGCCTTTTTTTGCATTTTAATTTAGCATAATTATAGCATGCGGACTGATAAACTTGATAATCGGTACTCCATAGCACGATACCGCTAATCCGTAGGTATGTACCGGATAATTGTTTTCGTAAGGAAAAAAAATATATAGTAAATCATAAAGCGACGGGCTGAAATGCTAATTTTGGAAGATTTATAGGGGACAAGCTTAAACGCTAATTTTGTTAAATGGGGGCTGAAACGCTAATTTTGGAAGATTTAAATTAAAATGTAAAATACACAATTTATTTTTAGTTATTCATCAGTTTTTTTAGGGGGCAGCTCATGAGGGTCTCCAAGTAGTTCTTTTTCCTGCGTGGACCGAGAAAATTTAATATAAATTTGATATAGTAATCTATTGTCGGGACTGGGGAAAATTATTAGTACTTTTTAGTTATGTTGTTAATAAATTGAGTGATATTTTATAGAGGTTGTAGTGTATCTCCAAATTAGGCAAGAAGCGGTTATTAGCATAAGGTTTCTGCGATAACTGTTACAATTCATGTTTTCAATTCAAATGTTGTAGCCTTTTATGAGTAGTTGTAGCTTTTCATGTCGAATTGTAGGCGTGGCCCTGTGAGGGGCTGTAGGGGTGATCGTCTTGTGCTACATACTTAAATGAATGAGGCCTAAGAAAAAACTTGACACCCATACGGGTGTTTGAGCACAATATTCATGCCTTCAGTATAATCAAAAGTTGTTAGTATGCTACTATCAAGAAAAAAATATTACACACTACTATATAACAAAAATTTAAGGTTAAAAGACACACAATTCTCTAATAGGGCATGACTTCTTTTGTCTTCCGCGCCTCAAAAAGCTCATGGCCAGCCGATGTATCGGCCTTTTATTTGTATCAAGTTCTAAATACTACGTTTTAGTCCTCTAGTTGACTTCATTTACATAGTTTCGATTTCAGTTTTGGTGTTGTTCTCTTTATGAATTTGTGCAATCTGGGTTACAGGTCTAACCCTTTTGTGAGAATAAACGTGGGTTTGGGTCTGTTTGTGGTGAGCTTGACCGTGGTTCCGGTGATGGACGCGGTGTATGTGAAGGGGAGGGTCGGGGTTTACGCAGGGTTTGTTGTGACAGTTGGGGCTGTGGCGTTGTCGGGTGTAGCGGACGCACTGGTGCAGAGCGGGGTGATTGGGTCGGCTGGGGAGTTGCCGGAGAGGTATATGCAGGCTGTTGTTGCTGGTACTGCAGCTTCAGGTAGTGTTTTTGGGTTTTCTTATTGTGCATTGTTAGACAGTATAGGAAACCGGTTGTGCGGCTTTGTGTGAGCAAAGGCTGAATCATGTTTTTTTATTGTTGTTGGCTTGTTGCTAATATTGGAAGAGTTAAAGTATTATAATTAATTGTTTTTTGTTAATATGGTGATAGACTGATTCTATACAGTTAACTTGCAGATATTGTGCTTTAATGTACTACATGTACCATCTGAGAGTAGTTGCAGAAACTTGATTGATTTTTTTGTTAATGTAGGGTTATATATGTTGACAAGTGATATTGAAATTTCATTTCCAGATATTGTGTTTTAATTAATATTTTTGTTACCACCCCCTGTGGGTTTAGGTAATGTTTTTGTGGCTTGCAGTTATGTTGTCTTTTCTAAAGAAAACCAATTTCATCTAGCTTAAAGTTTATGCTTATTTGGGTAAAAGCATAGAATTGTCTGGTTTATAAGTTGATCTTCCAAATGCATTGCAGCTTTTAATGAGGTAAGGTTTCTTTCATAAGTTGAGAAAAATTCAAACTAGTTTCATCTGCTTTAAAGCTTCAAACTTTATAAGGCTAGCAAACAAAGAAAGCGTGGTTTTAGAATTCTAAGCCAATCTTCAAAAAGTGGTGAATGTCTTGGTTAGATAAGTTCGTTTCTCAAGCTATGAAAGAAGCTGGGTATCCAGCTAGCTGCTTGTGCATTTTAGCAAAAAGAAAACTTGAGTGTGTAACAATAGTTATCTTGCACGGCAGCTCATAAGGAGAAACATCGATCTTGATCGGTGCCATCAAACGGGAGCTATAGTAAATGTTGTTTGTTTACGTAGTGATTGTGGAATGAGTTATTGCTAATCATGTCTTTACCATTTTCTCCTGATCAGAGTTTAGCTTCTAGACTATAGGCTCCTTTACTTGCATCTTTAAGCTCGGGCTTTAAGCTCCACTGAGGTAAGCCTCATCAATACGATAGATTACGTGGTGTCATAGATTGGGGTTTATATATTTTTCTTGACGAGTATCAATGCTGGCTTGATTAGTCTTGCTGAATAAAAGTATTTATGTTTCCACACTAGTATACCTTAAAAGGTTTTTATTCCTGGCAACCTGTTATTGTCGGTTATTGACCGGCTTTGACATGTGCTTATTTTTTAGCTCATACTCGCAAGATATGAGACCAATAGAAGTAATATTTTTACCGGTAACACCGGATCGAACCACATTGATTTTAGTAAAATTTATTTAATTATTTCTAAATGAGTTTTTTTGTTTAGTTTTTAATCAAAATAGCTCGCACTTTTGGTTGGAAGTAAGTTTTCCTATACTAGTATGCAAAACCAACCAAGACAAAAGTCACTAACCACGTGCGTTAACAATGGTTGCAACCGGTTGCGTACTTGAATGCAGAGGCGGAGCCAGGATTTTTACTCAGGGGGGCATAAACTAAAAACTATAAGTAAATACAATTTTGACGTAGTGTTGATCCTTACAAATTTCAAGTTTGGATTGTTCATAGCTGTATCATTCGGTAAATTAAAATTCATTAGTTCTTTTTGTTCATACAAGATTATCAAGCACAAGATTCATTATGTAGTTTAGCTATTCAATCGAACTCATGAGAGTGAGAGAGAGTCGAATCTAGCATTTAATATTAAAACATTTTACCTCATTGTAGAGTTTTACGGGAAAATAGTAAAACTAGTACTATTTTCTTTTTCTCTAAATTTAGCACGATTCCAAAAGTTTAAAAATAGTAGGAAAATAGACAAAACTTTAATAGTTTTTCACATTAATTCGTACTATTCAAAGCTTTTTAGAGGGTCAAATAGAAAGTATGAGGACCAAAAGGCTTTCAATTATAAACTATAGCACCACACATGTTGTAGACTTTTCCACTACTTTCTTTATGTTATTGTACACAAGCACACACAGCGAGAGATAAGAAACATTGCTGCAACTGTAGACTTGTACTTAACTAATGAATAAATAATAGTTGAAACTTTAAAAAATCCGGGGGGGGGGGGGGGGGGGGCACGTGCTCCCTCTGGCCGTACAGTAGCTCCGCCCCTGCTTGAATGGGGATGCTGCGCTGTTTGCCGCGATAAGAGATCTATTCTGGTTTAATTGGGAACTGTTTTATTGCCCGATTTGATTAATTATATTGGAGATAGCAAAGTTAACTACCTAAATCACTATCAGTTCAGAGATTGCATCTCAGTCTCACTATGATAGGTATCCACTTCATTGTTGTTGGTTCAAGGTGTAAACTTTGATCTCGTTAAAAAGTTGAAAGCTTCTGTTTTCTTTGCTTTTCTTGATCCTGTATTGTGCATATTTCTAGGTCTAGATAAATACTATATGCTAGCGCTAGTTAGAAATTGTGCCTTACATCACTTAATTCCTTCCACAAGAGAAAAAGGAATTAGAAGATGTTTAATTCTTTCTTACACCTAATTGCAGGTGTCCTAGTCTCGTTTTTGAGAATCTTCACCAAAGCTGTATATCCACAAGATTCTCATGGCCTACGACAAAGTGCCAATCTCTATTTTATTGTGAGCGTAATAGGGATACTCATATGCATTGTTTTTCACAACCTTGCCCCTAGACTACCCGTTATTAAGTACCACAACGAGTTGAAATTACAGGCTATAACCGAAGAGAGAGAAGAGAAAGGTGCATTGACTGGGACCTTGTGGAGATCAACTATGGTTGAAATTATTGGTAGAGTAAAATATTTCGGATTTGCAATTAGTATTCTTTACGTCGTCACATTGGCGATTTTTCCGGGTTATATCACAGAAGATGTGCATTCTTTGGTCTTGAAGGACTGGTATCCGGTTCTCTTAATCACCGTCTATAATATATTTGATTTAGTCGGAAAATCTCTCACTGCAGTATATGTACACGACAATGCGAAAACCGCTATTGGGTTATCTTTTGGGAGACTTTTGTTTTTCCCTCTATTCTGGGGCTGTTTACATGGGCCTGATTTTTTTAGGACCGAGGTTCCTGTCACTTTGCTGACATGTCTTTTGGGGTTAACAAATGGGTATTTGACGAGTGTTTTGTTTATTATCGCTCCTAAGGTTGTCCAGGTTCAACATTCAGGAACCGTTGGGGTTGTGAGCGTGTTGTTCTTGGTGGTTGGTTTGGCTATTGGTTCCGTGGTGTCATGGTTCTGGGTTATATGATTTGGGACTCTTCACTCTTTTCAGCATTCTATGTGAATTATTATGTACACGTACTGACTATCAATTTGTATATTGTTTGTAACAATCTCCGGATTTCTTCAATTGGAAGGAAGAAAAAGATTCACTTCCAATTGATTGTCCATTTTCTCCCGATTCTGTTTACTGGGAAATCATTTTCTGTTGTTATCTTTTAGAGATGTAAACCAACGTAATGGTCTACTAGGTCTGCGTACAGGGCTGCAGAAATTAAGGCGTAGTAGAGAATTTCTTTGCAAGAAATGGGTTACAAACTTACATGACCTTGGAATTACAAGGGACAATCCAATAATAAGCTAATGAGAGGATATATGTAAGTAATTACAAAGATGGTTATCTATGACTACATACATATGTATATATAAACTATAATAATTTAATGATATTTTAATCAGCACCTTCAAAAGGAGTTTCAAGTATTAAAATTTGAAAATAAATTTTTTCCGTACCAAAGAAAACGGCGATTCACTTTCTAGTCCAAGAAAGTTTCACGCAAAACTCAACTGAATTGCTTAGTAGGCTTCCAATATTGAACGTTATCTCGGCTCTTTTTTAGGAAAACGGTCTATTATTTGTGCTCACTCTTTATTACTGTCGTGATTGCTGAGTGTTCCAAATGAATATCCGACTACCAGACCCGAGGCAGCCTCATTTTGACATATATTAACGCCAGTTACAGAATGAAAATTTGCTATATGTCACGCATGAAAGTACTATGAGCGACCCGCTTAGAAGTTTGTACATGGATTCAATTTTTATTTCATAGAGTTGGTGAATCGATCTGTGTAAATTTATATGTAAGAATTATTTGCACAACGATATGTGATGGTATGCCGTACTTGGACCCTGTTTAACATGTGCTAATTAAGTTTCCGATTTCAAGCTCGTTTTGTTTTGTCCAGAGATTCAAACGTGCGGGGTGAGTTCTGAACCTTAGATCCTTTTTTAAGCTAGCCAGTTCTCAAAAAATGTAAAGTCTGGATATAGTTTTCGGTCAAGCTTAATTTAGGGACAGTGTAGTTAGGAAGGATTTTAGAGACTTGAACATCCCATTAAATTCACTTTTAACTGAATATTATTAAAATCAACGTGCAAATGACTAAACTTGGAGATTTTTGGCATACCTTATGCTTCTCTTAGGTTCGTAAGATTGTCGTGTGTAATTTGTAAAAGAAAAAAAAAAGAGAGTTTGAAAAACTAGTAGTTATTGCAAAGTGCTATCTAAATATCCAACATGTATCATAATCTCCAGAAATCAATCACTATGTATTATCCGACTTAATTGATTATTTGCATCCAACTTTGAAATGATAATCTGATTAGTGATTTTGAATGTCATAAAACCATAACTTTGTTCGGTCACGTTAGGCTTTTCAACAATATAATAATGGTAAATCAACGGTAAAGAATGGACATTTCTTGATCTTTATTATTGCTCGGATTATTATCCTTATCCGGACTATTACACTTGCTCGGATCAGTATCTCTGTATTACAATTGTGTTCGATTTGACTACTTAATCTCTCTTCTTGGTCTTTCTCCCCTTTTATTCGGTGCTCGGCTTTATCTCTGCTCGGTTTATTTCTTGGCGTGATAAGCTTTAACTTGTTTATCTCTTTTCTCAACTTCTCTCTATAATTTTTGAATAGATTTTCTGGTCCTTTTCTAGGAGGGGTAGTTGGCTATTTATAGGCAACTATGCTTTCTAGGATGTTGACAAATGTCTCCATCTCAGGGGGTTTTTCAGACATGGGTCCCTAATTGAGTGGGCTTGGGCTTTTGGTAGTAATATCTTATTTTCCTATAAAAGGCATGTGATGACCCATTTAAGCGTTGGATACCCATTTATAAAGTGGGTTGATTACTACCCGAATAAAATATTCGGGTCTAATTTTTATGTTCTATCAAGTGCTCCCTGACTTCCTCGGCGTGGTTTCCATGTCGAGGGAGTCATGCTCGGTCTGTCGAGGATATGACTTCGGTCTCGTCGTTCCCAATGCTTCGTTGAGAAACGTAATAGATTTATGACGGTTTCTTGGGGGGCCCATTTAAAGTTTCCTATCCTAATATCTTTTTTCGAGGAAAACTCCTATAAAGGGGAGTGCCCCCTCTATAATTAGGCATTTTATTACTACTTTGCTCGTGACGTAATGACTTCCTCTGGTTCTACTGGTGAGAGCTCCTTTAATTATATTTCTTATTTAGAAACTGAGATCACGAAATCACGTACCGCGAATAAGAAACTCATGGCCAAGGTTTCTGACTACAAGAAAAGGTTGTCCGACATGGATTCTGCTCATCATGTGACGATGGCCGATCGGGATTGGGCTTACGAGCGTATAAAGAGGCTCGAGGCTTATCTGGCTAAGCAGAAGGCAGCAAAAAGGGCCTATAAGCTGGCCTTCAAGGAGTTGCATGCTCGGTCTAAACCGAGTTCGGATGACGATGAAGAAGGCTCTTTCTCGAAATAATTAGTCTTTTGTGATTTCTTTGTATCTGGTGTTATCACCAATTTGTAATCGAATCACGGAAGAATCTTAATAAAACATATTTTACTTACGTTCCTGTCTGTTTATTTCTTTGATATCTTATTGGATGACTCCATTGGACTTGAATTGCTGTAGTTTAACCATAAATGCTCTTGGGAAGTTCAAGAGGTTTGTCTTTCTTCGAGACGACCTTTGATCCACCCCTTGTTTCTTCCTATAAAAGAGGACTGTCTATATATTCTTTGAGCAGCTCATTCTTTATTATCGAACAAATGGCTTCTCCTCATGACACTAATGGTGACAACCTTCCTGAATATGTTGCTCATCTTGAAGAGGAAGTTAAAAAAGTGCGTTATCTCGAGAAGAGGGTTGCCCGGTTGTCGGTGGAAGCTCGTCGGGCCGTCGAACTAGGCGAGCGATTGGACGCCATAGAGAAGGAGCACCAGAGGTCTTTGCTCGACAGTATTCGTGCTCGTGCTCGGATCAAAGAGCTCGAGGCCTCTAGAGACAGGCAAATTGCTTCCAAGAGGGCTTACAAATTAGCCCTTGAGGAAGTGTATGCTCGGTCGAAGAAGAAGCCCGGTGAAGAAGCTGGTCCTTCTACAAAATAATACTATTTTTCTTAGTGACGTAATGTCTTTTTGTCGAGAAGTATCTTGTAATGAAGTTCCCCTTGATTAATGAAAACTCTTCTTTTTCTCGTTCTTGTATGATTTATTTTCCCAATGCATTTAATTTTGACTGCGCACGCTTGTGGCCTCATGAATGCTTTTTCTTGGGTCTTGCGTTTGACCTTATCCATTGAACCTTCTGACTCTTTGTATCTAGGGACCAATGGGATTTCTTGAGCCTCGTGAATAAAATCTTATTCACCAGAGTTTTCTTGAGCTCTGTGTAAAAGATCTTTAACATTTATTTGAACTGCTGCCTTTCCCCAAAATGACGCGTGTTTCGATGCCATTATGACTTACCCCCTTTAAATATTGGTAAGAATCCAAGCATTTTTTGAACAAGAGTGGCTTTTAATTACTCATGCTTTTTTAGAGCCTTTTGGGAATCCAACCGTTTTTTCTTGAACAGACACATCTTTTAATTGGCGTCGCTTCTTAGTACCAATTGGCGAACGGTTGCGACTCTCAATACCATCCCTCATCTAATTGATCTATAAATACCTGCTTACAGCATGGTTATATCCACAACCCTCATCATATTATTTTCCCCCATATACAGATCCTCATCTTATAATTTTCTCAAGATGTCTGGTCCTTTCACCCAATCAGCATTAGCTTTGCAAGTGGAGGCTTTTGAAGCCTCCTATGGCCATGTACAAAGGCTGTTGACGGAAGCCGAGGAAGAATTGAAGGTGATGTGCTATCACCATACCGAGATGGTTCGGGAATTAACTTGGCTAAGATCCGAACTGGATTGCTGCCGACGTGCTCGTCAGGCTCTAGTCGAAGAGAATGAGGTGTTGAGGGGGAATCCGACGCTTCGAGACAGGAATGTCTCTGCCGGGCCCTCTCATCGATACCGATCGACTTCCCCGTAACCTTCCCCCTTCTTTTTTTTATTTTTTTCTTCTGCTGCGTCTCCTCTTCCTCATCCTTTTCTTTCTATACTCTTTCAGTCTCTCTTCTCTCTATCCTCCATTTTCTTCTTACTATCTTTTCTCAGGTCTTTCTTTTTCTTCTTTTTATTTCTCAGTTTCCTTCATTTCTTCCTCTTCCTCTTTTGTTTTTATGCTTTGTTTTCTCTACTTTTTTTTTTCTTTTTCCCTTTCTTTTTTGTTTTGTTTCTTTGACTTCCTTTTTATTTGTCAGTTTCCTTCATTTCTTCCTCCTCTGCTCTTTCTCTTTCTTTTTTCTTCATCTTCTTTTTTGCACCACTATGATGTAACAATCAACCCTGTGATCCTAAGGGTTTTGTGTTATGTCTAGGGTTTTTGTCATTTTTCTTTTCCTCTTCTTGCTTTTCACTTCTGTTCCCTCCACTTTCTTCCTTTTTCTTTCTTCGTTCTCTCTTTACTTTTTCTTTTTGGCGTCTGCTGCTCACTTGGTCTGCTGATATAGTTGATCTTCTTTGCCTGATCTTCTGTACTAGCTCTTCTCGGATGTAATAGATCTTTATCTCGGATGTAACAGATTTTCTCTTCGGATGTAATAGATTTCCTCTTCGTATGTAATAGATTTCCTTTTCGGATGTAATAGATTTCTTTTTCGGATGTAATAGATTTCTTTTTCGGATGTAATAGATTTTCTTTTCGGATGTACTCTGATGTAATGAACAATGATATATCCCATCTTTATTAATGAAAATTATATTTGCCCTTCTATTTTTGCACCTTTATCTTGTACTTCTTCTTATTGTTGAATTTGTGGTTTGTTGGGATGTGGACCTTTTGAGCATCTTGTACCTTTATTTCTTGCTGGACTGTAGACCTATCCCTCACGTTGTCAATCATAGGTGCACGCTCCCAAGTATTGTCAGGAAACATGCATGCTCCCAAGTATTTGTCAGATAACAACACAAACTTTTCTCTATAAATACTCAACCTTGATTATTCCTTACCATAAACTTGTGTTGGCTTCACTTATCCCTCTTCTTTTATATCATAACTTATCATAATGTCTGAGCCCGTGGTGAGATATCATGCTCAGATGAAGGACTTAGATGCTAAGGTATCTTGGGTCCGTCATAGAATGGCCAGTCTTGAGAAAGAATATGGGGTTTTGACTTTGAGTTTATTCGACTCTTATCCCGAGGAGACAATGAAGTGGACCGAGATTTCGGCCTTGAGTCGCCAACTCGATAATTTGTTGTTGCACAGAAATCACTTGGCCAACTCTTGGTACGAGGCCGAGGAGATTTGGGATCATGCTCAGGACAAGTTCGATAACTCCCCTCAAGGCCTAGCTAGTATGATAGTTAGGAATGCTCGGCTTGAGGAGCGCATCCGTGTCCTTACTAGGACGAACACCGAACTCTCCAGGGAGAATGAGTGCTTGGTAGTCATGAATGACTCTTACCAAGCTCGGTTTGACAGCTCTGCTCGGGTAGCTTTCTCCCGGTCTGGTAGTTCGGTTTTTCCCTCCATTGATCCTTAGTTGGATTGGGCTAGTTTTCTGACGTATTTCTCGTCTTGTAATTTGTATTTTCTTATCCGTTTTTGGTAATTTGTACCCTGTTGTATTTCGTGTCTCTCTGTATATTGAACCGTTTGCAACGCCTCGTTTTTGGCGCCTTTTCATATTTCGTGCCCTTTGACTCCTTATAAATGCTCCCTATTGTTTTGTACTTCATTATCCATTCTCCTTTTCTCTCTTTTGTTTCTCCTACTTGCGAGATGGCTCCCATTACTAGATCTGCCTCAAAAAAGAAAGCCCTTCTGGAAGAGGAGCCTACCTTCTTGCTACCCCGTCCCCCTGGTTTCGGGGAAGAGGATTTAACTCCTCTTCAGTTAAAAGAAATTGAGATGTCGTGGCTGAAGCATGACCTTAAGTGTGCTCAGACCGAAATGAGGCGGTTCAAACAGTATTGGCAGGAAGAGAGCGCTGCTCGTTTTGAAGCCGAGCAGAAGTGCAAGGCTCAATCTTATTCTCTTAAACAAGTGGAGATTGGTATTTCTCATTTGATTAGGGAAAAAGAGCGTCTGGAAGAGCTCTTGGCAAAGAAGGATGCGGATATGGGGGGTAGTTCGAAGAAGTAGGATGAGTGTTGTATTTTATTGTAAACTTTTATTTTTCTGTTGTATCGTTTGTTTGTATCCCCCTTTGTGGATGAATAAAACTTTATGCTTTGCAACTCGATCCTGTCTATTTTATTTTGTATCTGCTTTGCCTTTATGTTAATATCCTTCGATGTCGATCCTGCCTATTTTATTTTGTATCTGTGCCGAACACCGAGCGAGGTGCACCGTGGTTATCCCCCCGGAGAGCGTTGTTAGACTCGATGCTGAAATGCCGTCGAGCTAAGAACGGTATCCGTCCACCTTGTTCGGTGTGCTATTCGGGTAAGACACGGTTTGGCGTCGAGGGACTTAATCGGATGACCTCCTTGGTGTGGTAATATTGGTAGCGTATGCTAGAAGCTTTTCGTGGTAGGGTCCACTGGCCGTTTATTTAGGTGTAATGATGTGAACTGCATTGGGTAGTGGGATACACTCTGACGTGGCAGAATCTGGAGCGTTGATCTGTAAAACTAGCAGCGGTTGTGGACTTTGGTATGGTTGGAAAAAGTAAACCTCTGTCACACGAAAGGTTGGTTATTATTTTATTCTGTTTGGGACTCCACTCCCTTTTACTGTGCCAAGTAATCCCTTTTGTTTTTATCACACAATTTGCTGAAGAAAATATCTGTCTCTCTCTCTAAGGTATATTTTTCCCGCCAAAAACGAAAATCGTTCCGCCGCTCGAACTAGGGTTTCGTTGTAGTGTCGATAGACTTGCTGCTGTTCTCGCTTGCCTGCCCATAATGATAACTGTGAGTGTTTTTTCTTTATTTATCATGATTATTTTGTGGCGTTGGTATGTGGTCTAGGTTGTCTATATATGTCTGATGGTTCTTATGTATTGGATTTGTGTTGATTGGGATGGTAGTAAAACGTTGGGTGTCTGGTTTAATTTGAGTGGGGGGGGGGGTGGCTCTCGTTGCTTGATGTGTTTTTGGTTAGTGTATTGATGGAATTTTTGATGTTTGGATTAGGAAATTCTATCCCAAAGTCTGGCCCAAGTGGGCACATTTGTGGAAGAGGACTTTAAGAGGCTCGCCGGAATACCGGATAAGATACACATTAGGCTGCCTGTTTCTGACGAGGAGGTGATGGGATTTGTTCCTGTCGGAGAAGTTGCTGTACGTTCTTCGGCATTCTTTACTGGGGGTCTTCGGCTTCCTTTTACTAACTGGGTGGCTTCGTTCTTTGAGGCCGTCCAGATTGCTCCGGCCCAACTGGCCCTAAATGGTTACCGTACGCTGAATGGTATCCAAAGGTTATCGGAGTTGTCCGGAATACCTATTGAACTGAAGGACGTCTTCGGAGTCTATAGTTTGAGCTTTGAGCGTCGCAGCTCGTATTTGAAGACCATGCGTGCCTTTTGTCGGCTCGTTACCGGTTTGCCGGATACCAACAAAGAGCGCAATCTTGGTATCGTTATTGCTTCCGGTGAATGGGGTTGTGCGGGACACCAGATTCCTGGACCGGCTACCAATGCTCCCACTATGCCAGACCTCGGCGCTCCCAATGTAGAGGCTCTGTTAGCTCTTTGGAAATGGTGGGGCCTGGACCGACGCCGGATCCTGCGAGGCGTACTGCTCCCATGCTGCTCGGGTACCCTATGGGGCCGGTGACCAAGGGGAATCCTGCGCCCGAGATCCCCAAAGAGCCCGAGGAGGAATTCTTGAAAGTGGTCCGGGCTCGAAGCGTTGCTAGGGGAGGGAAAAAGACCACTCGTTCTAAGCACCGAGCATCGGACCCCGCTGTTGGCACCCCGAAGAGGGCCAAAGGGGGTGAGACCTCAAGTAGTGTGGAGGTTGCCGAAGCTGGCCGGGGTGTGGAGGTGGTCGCTTCGACTAAAGGTGATACCACCGGGGAGGCTGCTGCGAACCTCGATGTAAGTGTTTGTTTTTGTGAATATTTGCCTTTTGACTTCGCTGTTCCCTGCTTTATATGTCGTCTTGTTTCAGTTTTTGACTTCTTCATTGGTTACCCTTGCACTTGCCCGGTCCATGGGTATTATTGTGTTTCAGGGGTCGATCGACGATGTATTCGGACATATGAACCTCTTGACTAACATGGGAGAGGATACGATGACCTTGCCTGTCATCTCGCCTATCCCTACCGAGGATCTGATAGATCTGCCCGTTTGCTCGCCCATCCGTACTGAGGAAGCGATCGAGCATAGGGCCCCTGAGATCGATCATTTGGAGAAGGACGTGGGGGTGGAAGTAGAGGTCGGCAAGGAGAATGCCGTGGATGTTGTGATGGGTGTCGAGGATGAGGTTCTCGACGAACCCGAGAAGGTGTTGGTGGACGGGGTTGCAATGACCCGTTACATTGATCGGTGTGGGGGTGAACTGTTGGAGCAACCCCGAGTCTTGAGGATGGGGTATACTGCTCTTAAGCCCCTCGTGGTCAAGGATGCAGAGAAGATAGCTGCTCTTCCTGCAATGTCGGTTATAGAGCGGGCCAGTACTGACGCGCTTCGGGTATGTTGCGTATATATTTTGTTATATAAGTCGTGATGCTCTTATCTCGGCTGGTGTCTGATGTTTCTAAATACAGGTTTTCGTGGACATCGCGGTGTTAAAGGACCAGTTGTCAGCACTAGAGGCTGAGAACGATAAGCTGATGGCCGAAAAGAAAGCCATGGTCGAGGATAAAGCTCAGCAAGTGCAGTTGGTCGCCGAGCTAGAGGCGGAGAAAGAGAAGCTGACGGCCGAAAGCAAAATAACGGCCGAGGAGAAACAGCAGATGGCTAAGTTGACCTCTGATAATGAGAAGTTGGTGGGGGACAACTTACGCCTGACTGAGGAAATCGAGAAGTTGGGGGCCGAAAAAGAGGAGTGGGTCAAGAAGCACGACCTTTTAGAAGACGATAATTTGCTCCTGGCAGAGGATGTAGAGGCCGGAACATCCGAGGTGGTGGCCCTGAAGGCGGCGCACGCAGAGGATAAGGCGAAGCTCGCAATGATGGCGAATTTCTCCGTTTACTGTGCCTATGTTCGGGCTCTAAGCTTTGCTAAGGTTCCGTTATCGGATCGGGCGTGGTCGGAGTTGGTTTATCCCTGTCCGCAAGGAGCACCTCCGAAACCGCAGGATTGGGCCAATCTTCGAGATGAGGAAGACGGCCCCTCGTCCCCATGTCGGGTCGGCTCCTACGACTCCTCAATCTGCTGCTGCCGTGATCCCCCCACCCGTGTCCCCTCAGGTGGAGCCTTGACCATTTACTTGTAATATATGTCTCTGTATCTTAGCATAAAGTCTTTTGGTACCCGAGTTATGGGTCTCTTTTGTAACTAGAAAGATATTATTTTGGGAAGTGATAATATAGGTGCTATGTTTTCTTTCTGTTGGGCTTTTCTTGTTAATTTCCCTGTTTGTGGGTCGTCGTCTTTTGAAGGATGTAAAAACAACTTGTCAGGTACCCGCTAACCCCCGTGCCATGGTGGTCGGAACCTCGCCTAGTCGTGGCGAAGGCGATGTTATAAACGGTCTTAAAAAAGCTAACGCGTCCCTAACTTCTGAACTGGATTCTGCTCGTCGTGAAATCGATGGTCTGAATATTCATATTTCAAACTTGGCCATTCGACTACGTGACTTTGGTGAGAAGTTCAGCAAGAAGACCGCCTATTATACGGCGAATAAGGGAAAGGATAAAGAGCTTCTTGATGCGCTTCGGCGCTCTCGTGATGAAGCCCGAGGTCGTGTGACGAGCCTGAACTTGGTGCTCGGGGCCGTTTTCGAGGACGCGGATCTGTTGTTATCCTTTGCCAAAGCGTGTTGGGCCCGAAGTCGCGCATTAGAGGTGCTTGAACATGTAAAAGGAATGCGTGGTGTTGCCCGGGCGGAGCGCATGGGTGATGCTATGGCCGGGGTAACTGAGACCACGGCTGCCTTGAATCGAGTGGATGCGGTCGTACATGAACGTTTGGGGACTCAAATTGTCTCGTTGCGAGATATTCATTTTGCTGACGCTGTAGAGGCCTCTTCGTCTGTTGATGGGTTATCGGATTAATGATGTAGCAGCTTGTTGTGTCATTTTACTCGTAGCTTGTATAAAAAGTCTTCGTTCTTCTATTGCAGGCCGTTTTTTTTTTTTTTTAATATTCATTTGTGCCCTTCTTCCCCATTTTTTTTTATAGGCCCACGCTACTACGTCGCATCAGGCTGGTTCTCCATGCCTAGTTAGTCCGGGGCTAGGACCCACTGGGACTGCTCGGGACGATATTTCATCCGGTGCGGCTAGTGAAGTGCATGACAAATGGCCTTACATCGTTTTAATGGGCAAAAATGTCGAATTGCTCGATCAGTGTGCCCGACTTAAGTCCAAGTTGAAAACCCAGGCGTCCTCTTTCCGGGAATATGTTCGTCATGCCGAGCATGTTGTCAAGGTTCAGGAACGTCGTTTGGATCGGTATTGGCGTGTAAAGGGAAAATACTTCGATAAACTAAAAGCGCTGGTAACTAAAGCCAACATGTTGGTGAAGTATTTCCGTCTGTCCCGATCCAGGTACGATGCTTCGGCGGCGATGACTGAAGCGCGTGCGCTTCCCTTCGATGATGCCCGCCGC
The DNA here is from genome assembly GCA_963682055.1 of Primula veris. Lineage (NCBI taxonomy): Eukaryota > Viridiplantae > Streptophyta > Magnoliopsida > Ericales > Primulaceae > Primula > Primula veris. Next base: position 14,360,602 of record OY821741.1, read on the forward strand.
AAAGCGGCCTCGGATGCTCACGAGATTGCTAAAGGAGCCGAGTTCGCAGCGCGGCTTAAGACGCTGACCTGCGTTGGGGCTCATACGACCAATTTCGACGCGCTCATCTCTGAGGAACGGTTTGATGGCGATGAGACAGATGGGGACACGGCGACGAATGACGAAGAGGTTGAGCTCGGTCAGTTACCGTCGTGTTCCTCCTGTAGTAGCAGTTCTTAAATCGGTTTTTTTTTTTTTTTTTTTTTTTTTGGCCTCCGTAATGCGGGCGAGGACTATATATATATTTTTTTTGTGTTCTGAGCTTCCCATTGTCGTACTGATATTTCCTTGATTGGTTCATTTTTCCTGTACTGATTTCTTCATTACTGATATTTCCCATTGTCGTACTGATATTTCCTTGATTGTATTTCTTTATTCCTGTTTGTTCCTTTTGACGAGATTGCTGTTCCTTTGATTACTTTATTTCCTGCATTATTCTTCTAGTTTCTTTTCTACCTTTAATCCTTGCTCATTGGATCAGCTGGTACCTGCATATGTTTGAGTATTCCTAGGCATTCTTTTAGACATGCCATGTTGGGAATTTCACAGTATTCCTAGGCACTTGGCCATGTTGGGAATTTCACAGTATTCCTAGGCACTTGGCCATGTTGGGAATTTCACAGTATTCCTAGGCACTTGGCCATGTTGGGAATTTCACAGTATTCCTAGGTACTAAGGCCGTTTGGGAATTTCACAGTATTCCTAGGCCTACCCGTAGGCATGCCGTTTGGGAATTTCAGCTGCACTCGTTAGACAGCATAACAAGATATTTTATTCATTCAAAAGATGAAAGATAATGCCATTAAGCTGAAAGATACGAGCAATTATAGCTGTATTTTATTATTCAACATACAAGATAATGTCATTAAACAGGAGGGGTAAGGTAGCACCTGTATTTGTAAGGCAGCCTATACGTAGTACTTCTTTAGGTTAGCCACGTTCCAAGAATTTTTCTCCCCTCTGCTGTTTTCGAACAGAACGCTTTTGAGTTTGTAGGTAACCGGGCTTATTTTCTTGACAATCTCGTATGGTCCTTCCCAGGTGGGGCTTAATTTGCCATGTGTTTCATTTCGGGTATAGACCGTTACTCGTCGCAGCACCAATTCTCCGACCATGAACTCCTTGGTCCCTTTCACTTTCTTGTCATACGTTTGCTTAACGCCTTGTTGATACTTCGCTAGTGTAAGAGCTGCTATCTCTCGTTTCTCGTCTAGCATGTCGAGTTCCTCTCTCATTCTTTGTTCGTTGTTTCCTTGTTCGACTAAAGTTGTTCGTAATGTGGGTAGCCCGATTTCTGTTGGTATGACGGCCTCGACGCCATATGCTAAGCTGAACGGGGTTTCTTTGGTGCCCGTCTTCGGCGTGGTTCGGCACGACCATAAGACGTTAAGTAGCCGCTCGGGCCATCTCCCCTTTGCTTGTTCGAGGGTTGTCTTGATGCCGTCTAGTACGGATCGGTTTGATACCTCTGCCTGGCCGTTACCCTGCGGGTATGTTGGCGTCGAATAGAACTTTCGGATACCGAGTTCTTCGTACCAAAGCTGCAAGTTGGCTTCCTTGAACTGGGTGCCATTATCTGCGACGATGGCGTACGGTATACCGAACCTTGTGATGATGTGCTCCCAGATGAACTGTTTGACATTACTGGCTTTAATTTTGCGGAGAGGTTTAGCCTCAACCCATTTGGTGAAGTAGTCCGTCGCCACTATCAGATATTCGACGCTGCCGGGTGCTCTAGGAAGCTTCCCGACTATATCAATCGCCCATTGAGCGAATGGCCATGGTGCCGATACCGGGGTCATCATTGATGAGGGGAGCCGAGGTATCTTGGCGAATCGTTGGCACTTGTCGCAACGTTGGACGTATAGATCGGCGTCTCGCTTGATATAGGGCCACCAATATCCTTGGGTGATTGCCTTGTTGGCAAGGGACCGCCCTTTGATGTGTGCTCCGCAGGATCCTTCGTGGATTTCCTCTAATACCGGTAGCTGCATTTCGGACCGGACACACAGAAGATGGGGTCCTCGATAACTGGATTTGTACAGTTTATCGTCGTCGGACAGCCAGAAACGAGGAGCCTTTCTCGTAATTTTCAATGCTTTTATCTTATCTGTCGGGAGGGTTCCGCTCCGCAGGTAGTGAATCATGTCGTCCATCCATCCTAGGTCATATTGTACTGATGTTACTCGGTCTATTCTTTTGGTTATGCTCGGGGTCGGAAGTAGTTCCACTGTGATCGACCGAGTGTCAGTTAGTGTTAATGTCGAGGCTAGGGTGGCCAAGGCATCGGCATGTGCATTTTCAGTGCGGTTGATTTTTATTAGCTCGCACTGCTCGAAAGTAGTCATCAAGCTTTGGACTTTTTCCTGGTAGAGGATCATTCTATCATCCTTGGCTTGGTACTCGCCGATGGCTTGATTGACGATCAGCATGGAATCTGAACTTGCAATTAAGTGGGAGCACCCAAGGGACCGGGCAATGAGCATGCCATTTATCATGGCTTCGTATTCTGCCTCATTGTTGGTAGCTCGGAAGCCCAGTTTTATGCTTTTTTCGATGATTGCTCCCTCTTTAGACTTTAGGACAATTGCTGCTCCGGATCCGTCCTTGGTGGCTGATCCGTCGACATGTATCTGCCAGTGTGATTGTGGAGAGAGTGCCAAAGGCTCGTCATAGCCTTCGGTGAACTCCGCGACGAAATCGGCCAAGACTTGTCCCTTTATGGCATGACGGGGTACGAACTCGATATGAAATTGGGATAATTCGACTCCCCATGCGGCCACTCTGCCATTGATGTCGGTCCGTCGAAGCGATTCCTTGATATGGAATTTCGTGTATACTTGGACCTGATGAGCTATAAAATAGTGTGGCAATTTTCTGGTTGCGACGACCAATGCCAGACATAGCTTTTCCAAGGGTAGGTAACGTGTTTCGGCTTCGACCAGAGTCTTGCTGACGAAGTAGATCGGAAATTGTTCGCGACCTTCTTCTCTTAGGATAACTGCGCTCACAGCTGTAGTGGAAACTGCTAGATAGCACGCCAGAATATCTCATTTGTTTGGCCTTACTAGCAGTGGCAGCGTCCTCAAGTACTCTTTGAGATTGTTGAATGAAGCTTCATATTCCGGGTCCCACTTGAATTTCTTATCCTTCTTGAGTGATTCAAAAAACGGCCGTCCCTTGTCTGCGGATCGGCTGATGAACCTGCTCAGCGCGGCCATCATTCCCGTGAGCTCTTGTACCTGCTTCTTATTTTTGGGTGCTGCTAGGTTCCGTAGAGCTGCGATTTGATCGGGATTAGCCTCTATTCCTCGTCGGCTAACCATATGCCCCAAAAATTTCCCTTTGCTGATGCCGAACGCACACTTGCTCGCGTTGAGCTTTAGTTTGTGCTCGCCCAACGTTTGGAAGACGTCTCTAAGGTCTTTAAGGTGGGATGTAGCCTTTTCGCTTTTGACGACCATGTCATCTATGTATACCTCCATTGTCTTCCCTATATGATCTCTACATACCCTTGTTATCATCCTTTGGTATGTTGCTCCCGCGTTGCGTAGGCCGAACGGCATTACCGTATAGCAATAGTTTCCCAAAGGCGATATAAACGACGTCTTCTCTTGATCTTCGTGGGCGAGGGGGATTTGGTGATACCCTGAATACGCATCCAGGAAGGTCATCCGTTCCGCCCCTGCAGTTGCGTCCACCAATTGATCAATTCTTGGGAGGGGAAAGTGGTCCCTCGGACAGGCTTTATTGAGATTGGTGAAGTCTATACAGACTCTCTCCTTTCCATTCTTCTTGGGGACGACGACAGGATTGGATAACCATTTCGGATAGAAGACCTCCCTTATGGCTCCAGCCTCTAATAGCTTGTGGACCTCAGCAATTATAGCTGCCCTGTGCTGTACAGACACTTTTCTGCTCCTCTGAGCTATCGGTTTGCACTCGGCGTCAACACTCAGGTGGTGACATGCCGTTTTAGGGTCTAGGCCTGGCATGTCTTTAGGGCTCCAGGCAAATTTATCAATGTTGTTGAAGAGGAATGCTTCTAACTCCTCGGATTCCTGTTTTGGAAGGTTATCGCCGAGGAGGAAATAGTGCTCCTCGTCCGTACCCGGGATATACACCTTCCTAAGTGTCTATCCTACTTGTTCTTCGACAACCCTCTCGGTTTTGGCTATGTGGTTGATCAGCTTCTTTGTGCTGGTGGGTTGTTCGACAACGCTCAGCTGTTTTTGAAGGGCAGCGGTAATGTCCTCACAGCGTCTTGAATCTTCTTGACATCCTCTGGCTGTCTGGATCTCTCCCCGATCATTTGGGTATTTGACTTTTTGGTGGTAGGTCGAGGGTATGGCCTTCATGGCGTGAAGCCAAGGTCGACCCAAGATCGCGTTGTGGCCGGAGTTGTCGTTGACTACTAAGAACTCCACGGGAACAGACACGGATCCAGTTGTGACATTGAGGACGATCTTACCCAACGGTTTAGTCGTTTCGGAGATGAATCCGATCAGTGTGACATCGGTAGGCTGTAGATCTTGCAGCTTGAGTTCCATCTTGTCGAAGAGCTCCCTGTACATTATATCACAAGAGGCTCCTTGGTCGATAAGCACCCTGCTGACCGTGTCAAGGCCGATTTGAACACGGAGGTTAATGGCGTCTCCGTGGGGGTAAATCACTCCTTCTTCGTCAAGGCCCGAGAAAGAAATGGGCGGATATTGTCGAGGTGTGCATTGTCGTTTAGAAGTCGACGACTGTGATGCCTTGGCTACTTGGCCAAAGTGCGCCAATTGCCGTTGTTGTGATCGATCCCCACCTGTGATCTTGGGTCGTGACATGTGGACGACGTTGATTGTTTTGCCTTGCCAGTTGTCGGCTCCCTCAATGGCCAGTTGTTTGCCTTTATTTCCGACGCCTTTGATGAACTTGGCCAGGTACCCCGCATCGCCCCACAGGTTCATTTTTCACCGCAGGTTACGGCAGTGCTCGGTGAGGTGTCCGTAGTCCTCGTGATAGGCGCAGAAAAGCTTGGGGTCTCTAAGCTCAGGGGGGGTAGCGAGCGGCTCTGGCCGCGAATACCAGCTTTCTCTGCGGATATTCTTGAGGATATCTTCAGCCGACAGGTTGAAAGAGTATCTCAATTCGACAAGTTCGAAGCTCTTTTGCTTTTCCCTTCCCTGGAACCGGCCTTGTTGTGACTGCTTGGTTGGTACAGGGTAGGTGAGCTGGAGCGGTTTGGGCTCGTTGGTCGGTGTTGGGTATGCGATCTGGAGCGGTTTGGGCTCGGGTTCTCGTGGTCGCTCTACCCTGCTACGGACCTCGGGACCTTTGTGTAACATCCTAGAACTAAATATGATGTTACACGGCCGACTAACACGTGACTTGACACGTGCTAGACGAAGGCCTATAACTTAAAGATAATAAATTAAATAATTTAGACTATAAAATAATAGCTTCAAACATTCGTTCTTATTTCTGAATATCTCACCAACCTAAGATAAAATTCACATATCGATAGGAACTTATTTAAAAAGGTCTTGTAATACTAAAGAAACAGGAATTGAAAATTATAATCTTGGAACTTTATTAGCAGCGGAAATAAAGCGGAATCCTATGAAGGTCTGGCTGATTCCCAACTAACTTAACTCTGACTCCTTAGAACGACTCCTTAGAACCTGTATACCTGAAAGCGTTTCAAAAGCGAGGGGTAAGCTAAAAGGCTTAGTGAGCGATAAATCTTGCAATACAATATAGGGTCGAAAATATATTTTAATCATTTAATCATTTTCCTTCGAAAAATCAATATTTTTAACTTTACAAAATTCCCAAAGCATAATGTAATATAATTGTAATTTTTGGTGTGATCAATACGATAATATAAATGAGAAATTAAGCTCGATTGGCCTTCCCAATCTCCTAGGTGGGTTCAGACTTCCTGATCCTCTTTTATTCGTTGGATCCAGACTTCCTGGATCTCTTTTATTCGTTGGATTCAGACTTCCTGAATCTCTTTTATTCGTTGGATTTGGACTTCCCAAATCTCTTTTATTCTATAAACTTAATGCCAAATATAAAACATAGAGATCACCAAAATAAAATAAACTTTCTTAAAAATCTCATACGTTTATCAACGCATATAAACATTTCACTTTCCTTACGTTCATCAACGTACACAAATAACCTTCCTGTTTTGAAACCTGCAACTTTGCAATGATATATACATATATAATTTTGATACTTTTCAAAATATAAAGGGTTAATTCATGTTTTCTGTACCAAACTATCGCTGTTTAACAATTTGCATACTCAACTATTTTTTTAAACAATTTACATACTAAATTAGCATAAATCGATCAATAAGCATACTATTGGTGACATGTCATCAATTAAACACACAGTTGGCAAAATTTTACATACGTGGGCTTTCTGGCCTATATTTGGCGCCAAAATCACTTACACCCCAGAATTCATTACACCCAGCCAATTCTCTCACTAACCCAAAACCCATAACCCTAATTTTCAGACAGCCATTCTCTCACTAACACTCTCTTTAATGGACTACCACTGCCATTGTAGGAAAACCACAAAACTAAACACATCATGGACTGCGGAAAACCCAGGTCGCAGGTTTAGAAATTGTAAAACCAACTCTTGTTCATTTTTCTTATGGGTTGATCCCCCTATTTGTGATCGTGCCACAAAAATAATACCAGGTTTATTGAAAGGAAAAAACAACTTGGAAGCTGACATGAAAGAAATGCAAAGAGAGAATTCAAAAATGAAGAAACAAATTAATGAATTGCAGAATGAAAAAGCTTGTCTAATGCAGCTGGTTGAAGAATATGAAGGTGCGAAGAAAAAAGATATGGTGAAAAACATGAAGCAAGTGAAGAAGAAAAAGGGAAAAAATAGTAATGGTTGTATACTTGCTGTTTTTGTGATTTTAATTATTGTCCTGTCAATGGTGTACCTGTTTGAGGAAGAAAAAGAATGTTTAATGTAATGGTTTCATGTAATGCTATGTGTATGAATGAATGAAGGGTTAATTCATGTAATGGTATGAGTATGAATGAATGTGTTGTTTTCTGATATCACAAGTACCCAAATCTCAGTCAAAAAATGAACTATTCCGAGTTCACAAAAGCCCCATTCTGAGATGGCTATAAGTGGACAATAATCAGTCCAAAAATTGGTCAATTCTGAGTTCATAAATACCCAAATCTCATCATAAAATGGACAATTCAGAGATGTTTTCATAAGAGCTCAGAAATACCTAAATCTCATCTCATTCTGAGTTCATAAGAGCTCTTTTCTGAGATAAAAAAAGACTGTGTTCTGAGCTGTTTTCATAACATCTGAGGATAAAATTACAGAACAAAACTATAACATCTCTCAGTACAAAAACATCATTGAGATGTCAACATTTGTAAGATCACAATGGTCATCTCTCAGTACAAAAACATCATTGAGATACCAACATTTCTAATATCACAATGGTCATCTCTCAGTACAAAAACATCATTGAGATACCAACATTTACTATACAAACTACTCAATAAAAACAGTAAATCAAATAACTATAGAAATAAAATAACACCATTAAATTGCCAAAATAGATACTTCATTCATAGGCCAGTAACAGACACCAAAGTGTTACTATTCATACAGTAGCAAAGCCATTATAGGCCACCAAAATAAAAACAAAAGCAATAAGTACATTACAGGTCATTCAATTCATTAGCAGGTCTTCTCAAACCAACAAAAGAAAATTAAAAGTACTTTGAAGTCTAATAAATAAAATATTTCTTACATAAATGTAGCTTACTACAAATTAGGGCTAGATTGACTCTGTTTTGCTTTCCATTGTTTTTTAAGCTCCAACTCAAGTTTAAGAGCAGCAGGTGTGAGATACATCTTGCCATCCTTATAAATATGTCCCTTTGTTGACTTTCCACCACCTTTTGTTTTGTTTAAGATGCCAGCATGAAGTGTGTCACTGCCACTCTCACCATACTTGGTTAAATCCTCAAAATCCACAACAACAGGCCCTTTTTTTGGTGAATTTAATATTCTCATGCTTCTTCTCATCTTTAAACAATCAATAAAAATAGCAGTTAGAATATATTAGCACAAAAGCTACTAATAAAAAGCAATAATGGTTTTAATAAAATAAGAGAATTTACAGGTATTTGAGCTCTCTTTTTTCCAGTAAAGACTCCCAAAGGTTGACTGGACACTACTCTTGATGTTTGACCCACTTCATCCTGTTTTTCAGCTATATCATTTGCACTAAGGACCACATTATCACAGAAATCACCACTCTTATTCTCTCTCACAGTAGCAGGGCCTTTTTTTGGTGAATTTATTATTCTCATACTTCTTCTCACCTTTATACAGTCAATAAAAATAGTAATTAGAATATATTTTACAGTACCTAAGAGTAATAAAATAGCAATTAGACCAAAAACCACTAATAAAAAAAGTAAATGTTTTATGAAATTAAGAGAACTTACTGTCATTTTAGCTCTCTTTTTTCCAGTAAAAGCTCCCAAAGGTTGACTGGATACTACTCTTGATGTTTGATCCACTTCATCCTGTTTTTCAGCTATATCATTTGCACTAAGAACCACATTATCACATAAATTATCACTCTCATTTTCCCTTTCATTACTCACACCATTTCCACCATATCCCACACCGTCATTTTCCATCATATCTTCCACCACATTAGTTTCAACACCATCATTTTCTACCATATTTTCCACCATAGTTTCAACACCATCATCATCTTCCTCATCCATACCAAAATCATCATTGTCACTGTTACTTTCATCAACTAAATGTGGAATTGCCTTTGGTTTTCTCTGCCTTGTTCCTCTCCCCTGGCTTTTTTCTTTTGGAGGTTTACCACATGTTCTGGAGTTATGACCAGCTTTTTTACACAGTGTGCATGTAATTATAGTACCAACCCTACCTATCTTATGAGAGGGTGTCCTAGGCTCATCTGCAGCTCTTTTTCTATTCTTTCTTGGTCTACCAGGTTGTGTAGTAACCACTGGTGGTAAAATTACTGGTTTGTTGGTTTTGGGCCATAAATCAATTCCATTAATTGGTACCAAAGTGTTACTATAGGTTTTGAGGTAAGTTTCTCTTGTATAACAACTATGTATATAATCCTCTGGTTTGAGACCTTCACAATTCATGGCACAAATACTATGAACACATGGTATCCCAGCTAACTGCCATACATTACAAGCACAAGTTTTCCTAGCAAGGTCTACTTGATAGCAAGAATGACCACTATCAACCTCATAAATGAGATTACCATTCGAATAAGGTATATAATTATGTGATCTAAGTTTAAAACCTTCAAGCTTTTCCTGAATTTTAGGACATATGTGAAGTGCATTTTTCTTTTCCATAGCAGTTTTTTTTCTCATAACTAAATCCATGAGATACTTCCTCATATCCTCAAGCATACTCAAAATAGGTTTTCCCCTAGCTTCTTTTATGCAAGCATTAAAGGATTCACACAAGTTGTTTAATAGAATATCTGATTTTGGTTGAAAACAGAAATGAGACCTAGACCAGTTCTTACCTGGTTTGGATGACAACCAAAGATAAGCTGGTTCATTAAGGTTTTTCATCTCTTCTAGGGCTTTGGTAAAGTATTCCTTAGTGCTAGCTCTAGCACATTTCCAAAGTAGATTCTTTAATGCCAACCCTTTGTGGTCCTTTTTGAAGTTATTGTAGAGATGTCTTACACAAAACCTGTGCTCCACACCAGATAGCACTTCCTCCATGGCAGCAATAAGACCCTACAGAATAAAATTAAAGAATAATGACAAGTTATTGTTGCAAAATAAATAAATGATAAATTAATAAATGAAAATTTTAATTACAAGCCTAACCTTTTGTTTATCAGAAATGAAGGTATAGTCAGCTGCAGACTGAATGTTTAGGTCCTTAGAGAGCAACCTCAAGAACCACCTCCAAGTAGATTGTTTTTCTTTCCCAACAACTGCATAAGCAAAAGGATACATGCAGTTGTTGGGGTCTATTGCCACTGCAGTCAACATTATACCCTTGTGTGGCCCACTTAGATGACACCCATCAACACCAATAACTGGTCTACAACCTTCTAAAAACCCTCTTTTCAAGGCCCCCCAACAGATATAAATCCCTCTGAACACATATGGAGCATCTAAACTTGGTCTATTCTTGGTTTTCACCAAAAAAGTACTACCTGGGTTAGTTCTTTTTAACTCAGCAATATAGTCCCAAAGTAGTTTGTATTGGTTAGCAGAAGTGCCCTCAATTTGAATTTTTGCAAGTTCAAAAGCCCTATATGCTTTGGCAATAGTTACCTTACACTTTGTTTTTCTTGCCACAAACCTTTGAAATGCTTTTGCATCCCACTTAGGATTCTCTCTAATATCCACTTCAAATTTTTCAGCAATGTATTTTGGTGTAAGATTTGAATTCACCAGTGTGCTAGAACATGTGTGTCTGTCAACAAAAGTTCTTATCTGTACTGTCTCTTCCCATCTCATTCTTGCACCATATATCAACCAAGGACATGGGTTATCAGTACTTCCATTTCTACAAATACCATACATTTTTAACTTGCAGTTCACATTCAAATAAACATCCTTTTTTCTTTGAATTGCATATTCCCTTACAGCTTTTCTAAACAGAGCAGCACTAGGAAATTTCATTCCAAGTTTAAACTCTATAGGTTTATCTAAGTCTGCTTCACCAAACACTGAATAACTAACTTTAACTCTACTTTCATCCTCATCAGACCCTACATCACTATCAAATTCTGACTGTGACACATAACCCTGATCCATGTCCTCATCATTACCCACATTATTGTATGCAGCTGCAACTTTAGATTTCATAGTGACACTAGCTTTGTCTTTACATCTAGCCTTACTAGTACCAGAACCACTAGCTTTGCCACTGCTGTGGTCCACAGTAATGTCAGTGTCAACTAAAGTATCATCTTCCCCACCAATATCATCATCAGTACCAAAATTATTTTCTAAATCAGAACCAACATCATTTTCAACTTCAAATTCATCACCACTACTGTCTAAGTCTGAATCTATTTCATTGTTATCACACTCAGCATATACTTCCACAACTCTAGTAGCGCTATCAACATAGTTAACAATATGATAAGCATCCCTATCAAATCTAATCTGAAATTCAGTTTCCTCAAATGAAGTTCCCACTTTTTTACAGTACAACTTGTTAACATTTAACCAGCCTAATTTGTAAGCCATTCCTACAAGTGCTAGATAATTGATTTCTTTTTCATCACAAAAATCAAAGTAATCAACTCTACCATTCAAATATTGTGTTCTGTTACCTCGAGACATTATACCATCATGATGATAGGCTACAGTGAACATGAAATTGTTATCTGCAATTTAAAAAGTATACATAATTAAACCCCTACTACTCAAATTAACCACCACTAATTAATAATATTTAACCATAATCCCTAAGTACGTAAACTGAATAACTCATCTAAATAAATTGATAAAAAAACCCTAATTATAAAATTAATTAATATACAATTAAAAATCTCTAATAATTAAAAACTCGAATAATGTAAACTGAATAATCCAAAAAAAAAAAAATTATAACAAAAACCCTAATTATAAAATGAAGAAATATATAATTAAAAAACCACTAATTATAGATAGATAAAGAAATTGACTTACCGTATTTTGGAGGATCTGTCCCATCACGAAGCATCCAACTCATGTTTAAAAATTATTTATTTCAGTAATTGTTGCTTAATTTGGACGTTTTTTGAGAGAATTATACGTATAGACAGAGTTATACGTATAGAGAGAGAATGTTTTGGTTTCATAGACACCTGTTCGTTCCTTTGCTGCCGTGTAATATTGATAAGCCCACGTATGTAAAATTTTGCCAACTGTGTGTTTAATTGATGACATGTCACCAATAGTATGCTTATTGATCGATTTATGCTAATTTAGTATGTAAATTGTTAAAAAAAATAGTTGAGTATGCAAATTGTTAAACAGCGATAGTTTGGTACAGAAAACATGAATTAACCCAAATATAAATTGATCTTGCAACACTTGTTAGAAAATGCAATGGGATTTTATAATAGCAAGTAAGAAAAACCACTCACTCAAATACCGGATTGAAAATAGCTCGGGACACCGAAAACCTGGAAATATAATTATCAACTACTTGTCAATATACCGTACGGAACCGCTAACTATTTTAATTGCACTCTAAATAACTCGACTATTCCCAGCCTCTAGAACAATTAAGTTCTATATAAGTCGCAAAGTAATTTGTTCTGTACATAAAATAAGGAAACTAAACATAATGAATCAGCTAAGGTATAATTAGGTTGGGTAAGATTATAAACCATGTCAATATTAAGGACACTTAAACTAAGTAACTTATCGAAGAACAAACATGCCACATACATACACATACATAGACAATAAGAATTCAATACCAGGTTTATCCCCAAATAATCATGTATTGATCAAAATGTTCTCTGTCCTTAGTTACTGTACTATCACTTAGTTTATGATACGAATCGTTTACAAAGTGATGAGACTAAGGCATGTTTGGATAAGCAAAACATTAGTAGCCGTGTGTGTTTACCTAGATTGGTTAAGAGCTTACATTTATCTTTAAAAAAAACTGCAAGTAATAAGTATGATAGCATGTTCCTGGAACCAAACAAGTTTACAATTAAGGACATAAACATTAAGCTAGTCTATCTCATGCAAAATCCAGTAGTTCTGTTATTTCGACTAAGGCATGTACCGGACAATCATTTACTTGAACTGGTAAGTTGCAGCAACTCGGTATGTATTCCTAATCAATTAATAAATCAAGCAATGAGTCACACAACCAGATCATCGAGGAACTCACAATTTAATACCCGTTTGAACAGAATTCTACAAGCAGCTAAGTTTATGATGTTTGACTAACTATATATATGTGACGGTTCATTTCGAAACTACAAACCATTAGTTGTACTGTAATATTGTCCGCAACTTATTTAAAGATCGATCAACTTAATAAAAGTGACAACTATAAACTCTTACTATTAAACTTCTGAAGAATTTCACACCCAAACAAACATATTGATTTAATTTATCTCAGAATTAATCCACTAATTACACAACCTAACATGGAAAGCAAGTAATAAGCTGTATAAGTAACAAGGTTAAGCCACGATCTATCAATTAAATTATATTCATCTTTATACTATCAATTTCACAACATGGGTTAACCACTCAAGACATTAATAAATCAAAACTAATTTATGCAAAACAACATAGCAGTACTATATGTTTATCCTAGTCTGGTTATAAGTTTGACCTAATTTTTAGATTACTAAACAAAGATTTAACAGAGGATTTGGATTGTATAAATACCTTGACGAGGAGGAAAAACACCAAAAACTAGCCCGACTTTTCTCAACTTATTGGCTTATTTCCTCTCTTTCTCTTCCTTTATAGATATTCACTCTCTGTTGCTATATCACTCTTCACCTTTACAGTATTATAAATACTGATGATAGAAACGGCTTTGATAAGATGGAAACCAAACGCTTAATATATCTCTCCTTTTAATATTCGCATGTTTAGGACAATTAATACTATTTCAGTTTTTTATTCATTAATACTATTAAGGAAACACAAAATCAGGCCTTAGCTTTTCCTGTTATTAATCACAACTCCTACTAGTTACCGATTGTTACCCTTTACTATCAATTCAGACTTAAGTGACCCTTTTTACTTAATAAAGTTAGAAGAAATAGTTCCAAGCCAGTTGGAACGCGTGATCTGTTCGGTACATGGGGTTTCTTGGCATACGTTCCAAGCCTGTTGGAACGCTTCATCCCTGGCTTGGTAGGGGCGTGTATCCCCCCTGTTGTGGTGGTGGGCCGTATCCTCCCCCGATCATGTGTTCGGGATACCTATCGTCCTTCGGGTTTCTGTCGAGGACACGTTCCGTATACGCATTTGGGTGGACGAAGGTCGGAGGGATTGTTATCGGGACGTTGCCCCCTTGATGGGGCACTTCTTGATCTGGTCGCCGGCCCGCCGCTTCCAAGGCGGCCCTATAGGCGGAATCTTCCGCTTCACGACGTGGATCTTTGTCTGCGTTGGCAGGTTGAGTACCCGGCAGTCTGATGCCGGCTGCTGCCATGGCCGTCATACACGCTGCCAGCTGAGCTTGCAGCTGGGCGTTGTTCCTTTCATCAGCTATTGGAACGATGTGTTGTGCTTCCACCGTGGGTGGTGTAATCATCCTTGGTGGGTGAGTCGGTACTCGGGACAACTGTTCGAGTTCATGACCTTCAGGCATACCAAGCCAGTCAGCTTCGTTTGTTTGTAAACGGGCACCAGAGTTGACCGAGGCCGTTGGCAAAGGGACTCTTGAGCTCGGTCCTGCCTGGGATCCGGGTATGCGTCTTCTTGCACGCCTTAGTACGGGCAAGGCTTGTTCGTCCTCCGAGGACGTTTGGTATTCTTCGACGATCCCTTCAAGCTGTTGGGATTGTTCGATCGGTTGTTCTCGGTGGACATTGGAGGTGTTCGGTTGGTTTTCGGACTGGATAGCGTCGTATCTATCGCGGATGGCGAGTAGATCATCGATGTCTTGTTGGCTAATCTGCACGTGTTGGTTATTGGTTTCTACTATCTCGGGATGGGTTTCTTCTATATTGGTCACCATTGTCGCTCGTCTGGTAGAGTATTGGTATTCGAAGTCTAAGCTAGTTGGGAACTAGATGATTTCCGGAGACGGCGCCATTTGATAAAGCCATAACTTTGGTCGGTCACGTTAGGCTTTTCAACAATATAATAATGGTAAATCAACGGTAAAGAATGGACATTTCTTGATCTTTATTATTGCTCGGATTATTATCCTTATTCGGACTATTACACTTGCTCGGATCAGTATCTCTGTATTACAATTGTGTTCGATTTGACTACTTAATCTCTCTTCTTGGTCTTTCTCCCCTTTTATTCGGTGCTCGGCTTTATCTCTGCTCGGTTTATTTCTTGGCGTGATAAGCTTTAACTTGTTTATCTCTTTTCTCAACTTATCTCTATAATTTTTGAATAGATTTTCTGGTCCTTTTCTAGGAGGGGTAGTTGGCTATTTATAGGCAACTATGCTTTCTAGGATGTTGACAAATGTCTCAATCTCAGGGGGTTTTTCAGACATGGGTCCCTAATTGAGTGGGCTTGGGCTTTTGGTAGTAATACCTTATTTTCCTATAAAAGGCATGTGATGACCCATTTAAGCGTTGGATACCCATTTATAAAGTGGGTTGATTACTACCCGAATAGAATATTCGGGTCTAATTTTTATGTTCTATCAGAATGCTTTCTTGCAATCTATTTACCTGTTAATATTTAAATACCTCAAATAGTCGAAAGCCATGAAAGCCATTAACGGAAGTTGATGGGATCATCTTAATTTAATTGGAAAAATAACACCATTTTTAGGGGAACAACAAGGCAGGATTAAAGGGAGAGAAGGAGAAAAGATGAAGAGTGTAAATAAGGATTTTTCTTTTCTTTCAATACATATATATATATGTATATATATATACATACATACATAGACAGAAGCCATGACTAACTATTTAGCGTTGCCAAAATAGAAACACATAATTATGGTGTAAGGTTGGGAAAATCCAAACTTATATTAAATAGTTGTTGTGTGACATATTAGCTTGTTATAGATATATATAGAGATATGTATAGATATAGAGAGAGGTATGAGAAACAACAGACGAAGTGTTTATTTATTAATATGATTGCACAGATAGATACATCAAGAGACCCCTACCCTCTTTATATAATAGACGATAGGGTTACATATGCTAGAAAAGCCCAAGATAGGCCCAATAGAGGAAGGCCCAAGATGACCAATAATATCCTACAACACTCCCCCTTTGGACGTCTTGATTTCTTCGTTTTCATGTTGTCGATGTGAGTCGAGTTCATTCGCAGTGCTAAACACATAAAAACCTTAGGGACGGAAAACCCAGTGTGGAACAAAACCGGTACCTAGGAGAAACTGTGTAGCCGAATGATATAGGCCGAAATTCTATGTAATTAACTAACCACAAAACAGTGTGTCACATCAAAACCTTGGCAGAGCAAACCCAATGGGAAAATCTCTGTTCAAAGGAAAAAGAGTGCAACGGTGGTAGTAGTAGGGGATCAACCACAAAATAGGTGCCTCATTAAAACCTTGCTAGAGTAAATCCAGTTGGAAAAACCTCTAGTCGAAGGACAAAAGAGTACACAGTGGTAAGAAGTATACAACAGGATACTCCCCCTAGTTTCGGTAATCTTAAGTGTGATATAATGGGAACGTGTCTCGCTAAAAACCTTGCCAAGGAAAACCCAGTGGGAAAAAAAACCTTGGTCTAAGGACAAAAAGAGTACACGAGCATGCGACTGGATGCTCCCCTCACTTGCACACGACTGGGTGCGAGGATTTCGACTAAATAGTAATTAGTGCAATAAGCATTCACTTGGATGCCCCCCCTCACTTGCACACGACGGGGTGCAAGAATTTCATATTTTAAGAAAGAGTACGACCATTCGACTGGATGCTTCATTTACTTGCACACGACTGGATGCAAGAAAATCTAACGTAGAATAGAACGAGCATTCAACTGGATGCTCTTAAACTTCATATGTGAAGATTAATTTCGGAAAGAAATGCTAAATAACATAATGTAGTCATGTCTCTCTTGATCGATAACAACAAGTTGTCTTCTATGACAAGTGTTTTATCTGGATCGTGAGACAGAGCATATGTAATTCAAATATGGCTAATACTAGCTCGAAGCCATATACACTCTCTAGTCGTCTCATAGAGCACGAATAGATCAGAGTGATTCCTTTGGAGTCATTCCAAGACCTCCAAGATATCGCCTTATTCCTACTGGCAAAGACATACCATGTTAGGAATATCCCTTATGCGGGTCTGATAAGTAACCGGCATCGGTATAACCGAAAAAGGGTTGCGTTAATTTGAGTACCGAAAGGGGTAGGTACACTCGATGATGCAAAATGGGATAAGACAAGCCCTCATCCACAGTTACCTTAAGGTAATGGGAAAATGTCTTTTATGCCATTTCGATGGCAGCGTGTAAGCGCGATGCTGTGTCGAGTTATACCATTCACAGCAGACGAGATGTTTGTCCTAGCACATTATACCAAGTACAATAATGCGCTTATTGTACTTAGATATGAACATCATGGTTCAATATCTCTTCATCGTCACATCAGGGACGGACTGGGTCTATATCAATGTCTAGTGATCGAACGATCATGGGAGAATTTGACGACTTAGCGTCATGATGACTACAACGTCATAACACCTTCTAGGCCGAGTCACTACCGTGTCTTCCCAAGATCCTTCATCTCGAAGGCAAATCCAAAAGTGGATCGCATAATAAAAACACGCAAGGGAATAATACTTGTTCAAGTATCCCAAGCTGATCAAGTACACACTTAGGCGGCGGGTATACCACATCCGCTCGGATTATATTAATCCATATAGTGAACGTCTCATTTAATTAAGATCGTGTTCCGTGGTCAGGGACCTTCATCTATATCGCTTTGTCTAAATCCCCATAGAGATAAAACCGTGACCACATTCATGGCTGCATACTCAGTTTTTCGGAAACTACTAAACTGGTAAAGTAGGGGACTATTATAATGTCCATTACGAGGAAATCAACCATCTCGTAATCAATTCCAAGGTATGAGAGAAGCCTTGCGCTACTAGGCGAGCATTCTATAATCTCATTATTCTCATCAATTTTCCTTATGAATAACCAAATAAACGAACTCGTTTAATATTGGTGATGTTGGAGCTACAGGTCCGAACACCCTTTCGCTAAGGAGTCTACTTGGATTGTAAGTTTCCATTAGTCCAGTCTATTCTACGTTGACTTCAGGCAACGGTATATGGTTCTCTGTCATAATTTGTTCATATTATCAGTCGTCACTGAATATATGAACAAGTAATGAATGACAGTCTCGTTTCGCTTCAATATCGTCTAAGATATCATGATCGATAGATATTTCGAGATTCTTAGGATGAGGAGGAAATCACACATCTCCTTGATCCTTTATAATCTCGTACGACAAACGAGTTTCAGTTCACCACCTCTGGGGCTGAACGAATTAAGAACCGGTCAACTTCCTCGTATCTTGGACAGACTGACGGTCGACGGCAGCGTCTTTTGCTTTGCGGGTTCGGCCAAAGCAACATGTTACGACAGGAACACGACGTCCGACAGGGACGTCTATCCTTGCAAGCATTTTGCAGCAGGTATAAATGATCTTGTGACATCTCATAAAGTCATTAAATGCGTCTGACATTTAGTTAGACTTGAGGGAGTTTATCCACTTACTTATCACTAAGTGCAGTTTTGGGGATTAAGCTAAAAGTTTTCAATGAAATAAAAGTTCCCAAATTAGAATACTATTAATGATTTATAAATTTTGTAATCTTTACTCACTAAAAAGTATCTAATATAAAAGGTTTCAATTACTCCTTACAGTTCTTATATAATTGTATTAATTTGCACTATGTTGTGTGACATATTAGCTCACACACACACACACATATATATACTAGTAATCGTAGCCCACGCGTTGCGTGTGTGACACGTAATTTCATAAATATGATCCGGCACAAATAAATTTAACATTTTCAAAAAGTTTACAAAAATAATTGGTTGAATATCGTAAAAATATAATGTTTTATTGTTATAGTAATATAAAAATACATGTTTGATGATTTGTTTGAGAGATGATTTGATATGTGAAAAAAAAAGAATATTTATTTATTTAAATTGCATTAAGTTATTTTAGTAATTAGTAAATTGGAATAGGGGCATTTTTGGAAAAAATGGGTAAAATTGGACAGCCTCAAGATTTCTTGAGTTCCCTTATATTAATAGTATGATATATATATATATATATATATATATATATATATATAGAGAGAGAGAGAGAGAGAGAGAGAGAGAGAATATACACTATAAAATAATATTTGATTTAATGAGAGTCAAAAGTTGTCACAAGCCGGTCACAAATTGACTAAACTGTCACAAAACCATCACAAATTGATTAAACTGTCACAAAACCGTCACAAAAACCGTCGTTAATAAGCTCGTAACAAAAAATACCGTCACTAATCCCATCGCTATTTGAGTATTTTTTTGTAGTGATAGAAAGAGAACAGACGAATTATTTATTTATTAATATGAGTGTACAGAGATCCATCAAGAGACCCCCTAACCCTCTTTATATAATAAAGGGTATGGTTAATATGCTAGAAAAGCCCAAGATAGGCCCAATAGAGTAAGGACCAAGATGGGCAATAATATCTTACAACACTCCCCCTTTAGACATCTTGATTTCTTCGTTTTCAAACTGTCGATCTGAGTCGAGTTCATTCGCAGTGTTAAACACACAAAAATTTTAGAGCCGAAAAACCCAGTGTGAGACAAAACCGGTACCTAGGATAAACTGTGTAGTCGAATGATATAGGTCGAAATACCATGTAAGTAACTAACCACAAAACAGTGTGGCTCATCAAAACTTTGTCAGAGCAAACACAATGGGAAAATCTCTGGTCGAAGGAAAAAAAGTGCAACAGTGGTAGTAGTAGGGGATAAACCACAAAACATGTGTCTCATCAAAACCTTGCTAGAGTAAACCCAGTGGGAAAAACCTCTAGTCGAATGATAAAAGAGTACACAGTGGTAAGAAGTATACAACATGATACTTCTCCTAATTTCGGTAATCTTAAGTGATATATGATGGAAATGTGTCTCGCTAAAAATCTTGCCAAGGAAAACCCAGTGGGAATTACCTTCGTCTAATAACAAAAAGAGTACACGAGCATACGACTGGATGCTCCCCCTCAATTGCACATGACAGGGTTTCGAGGATTTCGACTAAGTAGTAATTAGTGCAATAAGCATTCACCTGGATGCTCTCCCTCACTTACACATGACTGAGTGCAAGGATTTCATATTTTAAGAAAGAGTATGAGCATTCGAGTGGATGCTTCATTTACTTGCACACGACTGGATGCAAGAAAATCTAATATGGAATAGAACGAGCATTCTACTGGATGCTCTTAAACTTCATATGTGAAGATTTATTTCGGCGAGAAATGCTAAATAGCATAATCTAGTCATGTCTCTCTTGATCGATAAAAATAAGTTGTCCTCAAATATGACAAGTGTTTCATCTGAATAGTGAGACAGAGCATATGTAATTCAAATATGCCTAATACTAGCTCGAAGCCATATACTCTCTCTAGTCGTCTCATAGAGTACGAGTAGATCATAATGATTCATTTGGAGTCTTAACAAGACCTCCAAGATATCGCCTATTCCCAACGGTAAAGACATAACCATACTAGTAATATCCCTTATGCGGGTCTGATAAGTAACTGGCATCGATATAACCGAAAAAAAGGATTGCGTTAATTTGAGTACCAAAGGGGGTAGGTACACTCGATGACGCAAATGGGATAAGACAAGCCCTGATCCACAGTTAACTTAAATTAATAGGAAAATGTCTTTTATGCCATTTCGATGGCAGCGTGTTAGCGCGATGCTGTGTCGAGCTATACCATTCTCATCTGGGACGGACCGTGTGACGACCCAGATTGCCTGGAAGGAAATTCTATGATGCGGTGTTGTGCGTCAGTCCCACATCGCCCAGATATGAGAGTACTCGTGTGGTATATGAGCTTAAAGATCCATTTCCTATTAACAAGGCCTTTTAAAACCGTGCGGCACAATAGCGAGGACGTAACTCCATAGTTAAGCGTGCTTAGCTTGGAGTAGTACCAGGATGGGTGACCCCCTGGAAAGTTGTGCCAAAGCGGACAATATTGTTGATACGGGCATAGCGGTTTGGTCCGTGGGATCGGGTCATTACAGATGGTATCAGAGCCTCTATCTGGCCAGAAATGTGGGGACTAGCACGAGTGTGTGAGCCCCGGAAGGGCGACGTGTCCGACGAGGACGTCGTGCCTAAAGGGAGGGTAATTGTGACGATCCAGATTTCCTGGAAGGAAATTCTATGGTGCGGTGTTGTACGTCAGTCCCACATCGCCCAAATATGAGAGTACTCGTGTGGTATATGAGCTTAAAGATCCATTTCCTATTAACAAGGCCTTTTAAAGCCATGCGGCACAATAGCGAGGACGGAACTCCATAGTTAAGCGTGCTTAGCTTGGAGTAGTATCAGGATGGGTGTCCCCCCCGAGAAGTTGTGCCAAAGCGGACAATATTGTTGATACGGGCATAGTGGTTCGGTCCGTGAGACCGGGTCGTTACAGACCGGGTCTATATCAATGTCTAGGGATCGAACGATCATGGAAGAATCTAAGTCCATGTTGGGTGTAGTCTGAATCATGGACTTAGATTCAATCTTTACGGGACTCGATCATCAGGCCAAGTCACTACCGTGTCATCCCAAGATCCTTCATCTCGAAGGCAAATCCGAAAGTAGACCGCATAATAAAACACGCAAGGGCATAATACTTGTTCAAGTATCACAAGCTGACCAAGTACTCACTTAGGCATGTATACCACATCCGCTCGGATTATATAATCCATATAGTGAATGTCTCAATTAATTGAGAACATGTTCCATGGTCAGGAACTACTTGATTCAAGTACATGAAGTCACATAGGGACCTTCATCTACATCTCTTTGTCGAAATCACCATAGAGATAAAACCGTGACACAATCACATGTTCTGCATAATCAGTTTTCCGGAAACTACTAAACTGATAAAGTAGTGGAACATATAACGTCCATTACGAGGAAACGAGTCATCTCGTAATCAATTCCAAGGTGTGAGAGAAGCCTTGCGCTACTAGGCGAGCATTCTATAATCTCATTATTCTCATCACTCTTCCTTACGAATAACCAAATAAACGAACTCGTTTAACATTAGTGGTGTTGGAGCTACAGGTCCGAACACACTTTCACTAAGGAGTCTACTTAGATTGCAAGTTTCCATTAGGCCAGTCTATTCTACGTTGATTTCAGGCAACGGTACATGGTTCACTGTTATAATTTGTTCATATTATCAGTCATCACCGAATATATGAACAAGTAATCAATGACAATCTCGTTTCGCTTTAATATCGTCTAAGATATCATGATCGACAGATATTTCGAGATTTTTAGGATGAGGAGGAAATCACATATCTCCTTGATCCTTTATAATCTCATGCGACAAACGAGTTTCAGTTCACCACCTCTAGGGCTGAACGAATTAAGAACCGGTCAACTTCCTCATATCTTGGGAAGGACGACAGACTGACGGCCGACGGCAGCGTCATTTGCTTGGCGGGTTCGGCCAAAGCAACGTGTTACGACTGGAACACGGCGTCCGACAGGGACGTCTATCCTTGCAAGCATTTTGCAACAGGTATAAATGATCTCGTGACATCTTAAATGCGTTTGGCATTTAGTTAGACTTGAGGGAGTCTATGCACTTACTTATCACTAAGTGCAGTTTTGGGGATCAAGCTAAGACTGAGTGGGTATGCCACGTTATTTCATGTCGTTTCTTATCAACGTTCACGTGCATATCTTCCTTTAACGACTGGGGGAACAGCCTTAGCGGTCCATGTTTTGAACGCTATAGCGGCTCAATCAGAATATTAATTAACCACTCTAAACACGCATTAATATGATACTTCTGGCTCATAACCGTAAACATCTGGTACATTTATGGTGTTTGAGTGTCTATGGGCCTCATAACGGACCAATACAGCAAAGTAGCATAACCCCACACTGAAATATAAATCTTGATGCGCAAGACTAAGAAATGAGTGTAATCATTTTCAGTCGCATTGTCAAACTTTCCGTGAGTCCTTTTGGGTCTGAACATAATCGAAATGATGTTCAATTTCAATTCCCAAACTCAAGTAATTCAAATTAAAATTTCGATTCTTACTTTTCGGCATTATCAAGTCGACTAGACTTTTCAGGATAATCCGGATCATAAGCCATCAATTTAATGATAGGGCTAAAAATTTGGGAAATGCTGCATTTCTGTGGACAACAATAAAATGTGACCTTATTGTCGATGCATCAACCATAACCATAATTTTTTTAAATGGTCCGACTCATGATTGGATAAGTCCACAATAACTCCTTAAATTCTTTACAAGAATTCTACGAGTCCATTTCGTGATCTTACACATACTAGTCTTTCAAAGCGAGCATTAGTGGCATGAATTTTGAATTAATCAAGAAATATATTCTCAGAGAGAATCCAAATGCGATGCGATTATAAATCAAGCATCGTCTGTTGACCCGGGAATATCTCATCCGGTCAATGCCATAATATCAAAATGCTCTTATCAATCGACGACAGGTGAATGATAGTACAAACAATCATGTCTTAGCAACTAAATTATTTATCAGTTGATGACATGCGAAATGATAAGGTAACTTTAAATGCTTTAAAGAATGTGGTAGCAACCACTTGAAAGACATTTCAACTCCTCTAAAATACGCTTTTGGTCGTATTGAATGGAGGCTATGTAAAGAAATTTCAATTCTTTCATGAGCTATAACCAGATAACACTGGTTTTCTCGAATATTTTATAACTCAACAAGGTACGACAGGACCTACAGGAGTATAAGGCCTCATATTTGACAAATCAATTTGGAATGACAGGTCCAGAATCGTTGTCAATGAGTATTCTTTTTAGCCAAATAGTTCGTGAAATTATGTGGTACACTGTTACCCACTATTTCCATAAAATAAACTACTCCACAAGTATTGCCTAAAGTTTTATAATTTAAAGTTTGGTCACATTTGTCAAAGGAATTTGCTCAAAACACTTTAAATTATTTTGAGAAATTTCGTAAACAGGCAAACTATAATCCAAACGTATGTCCAAATGGAAAAATTATAATCCAAATGGAAAAACATAATCCAGATGAGCGAAAAATCGGCTCAATGATTTATAAAAATCAATAAAGAAAGGTACCAAACTCATTTGAGCCACAAAATCGGGGGTTTCAGGAGTTTTCTTTCAGTTAGCTTTAACCACATTAACATCGACTTTTCCACTTTTATAATAGTTTTGAACTATTTAAGGAGTAACCGTGCATGACCTTTATCTTTATAGCATAGAGTTGGCTCCTTGAGCATTATCTATTATTTTGAGACAACGGGCCATATTATTCCTTTCAAGAACTGTCTTGGAGCCATTGGTATTCGATTTTGACGATTGTCTAAAACCTCGCTTGGCTAGGCAATTCGTCAGGATCGTGACAGTTCGAGATAAATAACACATGTTTCGGTTCTCGATTCGTGGAAAAAAAATGTACACGAAGAACATTAATATCAGGCAAATAATTCGTCATTGACCCAATAGGATTAAAACTGCTCATCGGGGCATTTTTTCATTCACAAACAGATGGGCGATGAAGGAACATGGGAATATAAATTCACGATACTGCTTATGAAATACAATTTTCAAGCTAATATTTTGGTGAATGATCGCTCCAATATGTCAATTTGAGACATTTATTCACCATAGACATCATCACGTCTCAAATGTGGCGACGGAATAAAATCAACGCCTTAGCCTTTATCTTGTGAGTAACAACAAACTTATGTTTTACTCATCAAAGATGGCATCCAAAAAAAATTAGGCATCACATCTTCACACATCAGGGTGACTAACATGTGGTGACGGAATAACATTCACGTCTAAACAGTCATTTCGCAAGTATGCTTTGCGATTTTACTTATCATAGATGGCATCCAACTTGTGTTGGGAGTTCTAGATTAGTTATCATATAAAAGGGCTGGTTTATATGTTTATGATTTGCACAAGTACAAACTTTGTTTCGAAACGACATGTTTGAATACTAGTTTCGCTTCTCATGTGAATTGGTTCTCATTGATCGAACGACGGGTCGATGCTGAAACACCAATTCGGCGAAACATACATCACTATATAAATACACTCGGGAAAATTATTATTTAGTCAACCCCTTTCGGTAGCTCTACTTGAAAACGACCAGGAAAGACGGTGAGGGTGGAGGGCACGAATGCCACTTAAAACCTGACCTCATTAGGATATCGATTTCCGCCTACATCTTTCCTAGACATCGTATCCAAATAGGCGAGTCTATTTGGAGAAGGTTCATAATTTTTCCAACTTAAATGTGAATATATATGAAATCGCAAATTTACATATTGTACACAAGGCGGTGATTAAGTAATTATTTATATTATACCTGCTTATAGTACATATTATAACAAGATATTCTAAATCACACTTAGCAATATCTAATACAATCTATCAATCTAAATTTACCAATTAGTACAGAATATATCACAATTATTATTCTAAGGCCATATGTGTAAATGTTATTAATGGTAATTTAGAACATGTAATGGAGTAGTATATTTAATTACTAATTTACCATATCACATGCAGGGAGGGCAAATTTTAATTATCATTATACAATTTACATACAAGTTCTATATACATGGTAGTTTTTTTTCTAATCCAATTTATTGATTACACTAGTAACATACCAATCAATTATTCTCATTTAGAGGTATATATAACATATGTACACGTGACGCGGTGACACTTATATAATAAATTATCAAGCTGCAAACATAGCTACTAGTATCATGTGATAGTCTGTTTCCGTACATACCAGTTACATACAATGATCAACACACATATACATATATTTTACAACCATGTCAGACCAATTCATGATGGCATGCAATTTAAGTTCATAATATAAATGGACATGCAGTTGATATATGTTAAGAGCCATAAGGCCGTGTAACCAATTAGGGTTGTCTCCTAGCATGTTGTTCAATATCTTGCAGTACAATAAAAAAAAAATAGCATGATCTTATCAGACCACATATACGGCTGCTACATAAACATGAGTTCAGTTGATATTGTTGACCTTTTCGTATAAAGG
The DNA here is from genome assembly GCA_963682055.1 of Primula veris. Taxonomy (NCBI): domain Eukaryota; kingdom Viridiplantae; phylum Streptophyta; class Magnoliopsida; order Ericales; family Primulaceae; genus Primula; species Primula veris. The sequence goes on from OY821741.1 coordinate 14,386,710, forward strand.
AAGTACTGTATTATAATGTACAATTTATTCATGCTCATACCGTCATATATACACCTGTAAACCACCAAGTCTACCATGATTAACCATAGACAGAATTTAATCTACATGTCTTGTTTGAATTTTAAAAACAATTAACATATAGTTAAGTTCTTATTAGTATATAATTACAAGCAGCAAACAAATTATCACGTAAATGCGTAAGCATGCAGATTTCATGTTTATTATACTAAACATACGTTCAAGTTCCAGTAGAAATAAACATATAATTGGTAACCGGTTAATTTTGTACCTTACTCTGCTATTTTGTTGAAGGTCGATAGAGAAATTGTTGGAAAAACATGTATGATACATGGGTGTTTCCGAATGGTCGCTGGACCAACTTCGAGTCATTATTTCATGTGACAGACGCTGGTTTGTTTATACCGTACTCAACGTGGTTGAGTAGCCCGTGTGACGAGCTTCGTAACGGTATATCGCATGACCTATTCGGAGAATGGGTGTGAATACAAATCGGCTTCAAAGTTGGGCTCTCGAAAGCTTAATTCTGGAAAAAACGAAATGGTAATGGAAAACCATTTAGTATAATTCAATATTGGAAGATTGAGAGTCAATTTTACAATATATATACCATACCAACCCATATATTTGTTAAACTAACATATCCACATACACCTAAGAGTATTAGTGTGTACCACACACGCGCGCTCGCTCGTGTCTCGGGTCTCAGGTCACATGCGCGGGCGTGGGCATGGGCTTGGGATTGGGATTTGGGAAATGTCTCGGGTCTTGGGTCCAAATCCGAAAAGGGAGTTTTGTATAAAATACAAAAGCAGTTCCTAGAGTTTCCAGCAACTGAAACGCCAACAATAAATGAGAATAAATTGCAGCAGTTTCAGGAATTAAGTGAGCGGATTCTGGAGGGTGTAACTCCCAGAATTGAATGATCATTATGGCTGAGGTTTTAAGAAGGCCTATAAAAGGCAGCCCTCCCCCTCTCATTTCAGACACACCAGAACACACAACTCACAGCATAGCATACACATTAGAGAGAGAGAACCACACCACCAACAGCTCGACCTTGGGAACAAAGTCCCGAAACCAGAAACCTCTAAAGGTGGTTCGGGAAATATTGTTTAAGAGAAACTGTCCAGCAGTTGCCTCTCTTTTTTTATTTCTGTTCTTTCATTTCAGTACCTTTAAATTCTGTTCTTTCATTCCAGTACTGTTTTTACATTCTGTATTTTATTTTTCTGTACTGTTTACATTCTGTCTTTACTTTCCAGTACCTTTAGTTTCTGTAATTTCAATTCAGTTCTTTCCTATTCTGTAATTTCCAATTCTGTAATTTACTTTTCTGTATTTACAGAAACAGTCCAGCAGTTTAGTAATTATACTATTCTGTCTGGCAGTTTCTTTAATTGTCAAAACAGTTCAGCAGTTAGTAATTATACTATTCTGTCTGGTAGTTTCAAACAATTACATATCAGTCCAGCAGTTTAATAATTTATATTAATCTGTCTGGAATTTTAATTAGTGTAATTTAAATTCTGTACAAGTCAGGAATTGTAATTTATATTCCATTTGTGAGAAATAAATTGTTATTTCCATTGCGTTCCTATCTTTTTATTTATTGTCCTTTCAATTATTGTATTCGAAATAGTACCAAGACCAACTATGTATTGAACAAGCTACCGCATAAGAAGCGGGATAAACCACCTTATGAACTATGGAAAGGCCATCGGCCGAGCTATAAATTCTTAAGGGTTTGGGGTTGTCTTGCGAAGGTCCTTGTCTCGCTTCCGAAAAGAACGAGAATAGGATATGTACAAAACAGTAGTGCTTATCCTTTTCTCGTGCACAAGTCGGATAATCCCGATGTGTATGTAGATACTATCATCGAAGCTCGAGAAGCTTCTTTCTTCGAGGAGATCTGTCCCCGCAAGTCTTCCATAACTATAGAGACTGAGGAGTCAAACAGTGAGGAAAATGTGGGGGCAAGTGAACCGTTAGAGGAAGAAGAAGAAGAGCCTCGACGTAGTAAAAAGGCTAGAAAGGAAACGTCTTTCGGTCCAGATTTTGTAACCTTCATGATAGAAGGCAAACCGGTGACATTCAAACAAGCAATGTCATCCCCGGAAGCCCAATATTGGGAAGAGGCGATCAACAATGAGGTTGAATCAATATTACAAAATCACACTTGGGAACTAGTGGATTTACCACCCGGGTGTAAGCCACTAGGACACAAGTGGATCTTCAAGAGGAAGAGAAAGCTCGATGGAACAATCAAGAAATACAAGGCTAGGCTTGTAGTAAAAGGTTTTAGACAAACCGAAGGTGTCGACTATTTTGACACCTATGCTCCTGTCTCCAGGAAGACGTCAATCCGGATAGTCATTGCTCTCGCGGCACTGTTCGATCTGGAAATACATCAAATGGATGTTAAAACGGCGTTCTTGAATGGTGAGCTGGAAGAGGAAATTTACATGGAACAACCGGAAGGGTTTGTGGTTCCAGGTAAATCTCACAAGGTGTGTAAACTTGTGAAGTCCTTGTATGAACTTAAACAAGCACCTAAACAATGGCACGAAAAATTTGATAGAGTGATGTTATCAAACGGTTTTCGAATAAACGAGTGTGACAAATGTGTCTACGTAAAAGGAAATGAAAAGGACTACGTGGTAGTCTGCCTCTACGTAGATGACATGATTATAATAGGTAGTATTGATAACATCAACTCCACTAAGAAAATGTTGTCACAAAAATTCGAGATGAAAGATTTGGGTGTCGCTGATGTAATACTTGGTATGAAAATTACCAAGACATCAGACGGATATGCGCTATCTCAAACTCACTATGTCAAGCAGATGCTTGACAAATTTGATAAAGATAGTAGAGCTACATCCAGAACTCCGATAGAGATCTCAACCACCCTGAAAAAGAATTTTGGGGAGAGTGAGACAATTGGAATATTCTCGAATAATAGGCAGTCTGATGTACGTCATGAACTGTACTAGACCAGACATAGCCAACTCAGTGAGTAGACTGAGTAGGTACACCAGTAATCCCAATGAGGAACACTGGAAGGCCATCATGAGACTTCTCAGATACATGAGATACACAACCAACCGAGGGTTGCATTATACTAGATATCCAGCTGTACTGGAAGGGTATTCAGATGCAAACTGGATCTTGGATTCCAACAGTACACGATCCACTAGCGGATATGTGTTCGTGATGGGAGGAGCAGCTGTCTCGTGGAGATCATCCAAGCAGACCTGCATAGCCAGATCAACTATGGAATCCGAGTTCATAGCGTTAGATCTAGCTACAGAAGAGGCTGGCTGGCTGAGAAGCTTTCTAGAAGGAATTCCAATGTGGCCGAAACCTGTCCCAGCAATAAGCATGCACTGCGATAGTCAGTCGGCTATTGGGCAGGCGCAGGATCATATGTATAATGTAAAGTCCCGACACATTCGTCGGAGACATAAATCCGTAAGAGAATTGTTAGCTAACGGTGTGGTGTCATTAGATTTTGTGAGATCTAAGGACAATATTGCGGATCCATTTACAAAAGGCTTGACTCAGGTAGGAGTTGAAGTTTCATCGAGGGGAATGGGGTTGAAGCCCATCAAACTAGAAACCTCCTCAGAGGCAACCCAACCCGAACTGGATTCTCCAGCGTCGGGTTCAATGGGAAAACCGAACTGTGGGGGTGACCGAATAAAGCACTCGGGAACTTAAGTTCCCAACCCATTTCTAGGATGAAAGAGTGATAGACCTAGACCATCTAAAGGGTAAGCATGAGGCTCTTAATGAAAACAAGTATCTCGAAGGTCGAGAGGGGTGAGTCAGGACACCCTTGACTTGAAATCACCTATGACGAGTGTGTATGGCCGATACTATGTGATGAGCCATGGGCTAAATCACTAGAGCACTCGATTGAATTTTGCCAAGGCAGTCCACGGCCAAATATGGACAACAACCAAAGGGCTTAGTAAGTGGTGTAGAGAGGACACTGTGTGCGTATTACCCTGGTATGCACAAACGCTAAAGGGTTCAAGGCTTAAAGGCTACCCAATAGTAGCATATCAGATTTTACGTCACTACGGCAGATTCAAGGCGCGCGCTACCTGTCCTTATGCAGTGAACTCTTGCGGTTCTCTCGTATGCATTTAGGAGCATTTTTATTTTCAGCCAATTGCATTCATGTGGGGGATTGTTGGAAAAACATGTATGATACATGGGTGTTTCCGAATGGTCGCTGGACCAACTTCGAGTCATTATTTCATGTGACAGCGCTGATTTGTTTATACCGTACTCAATGTGGTTGAGTAGCCCGTGTGACGAGCTTCGTAACGGTATATCGCATGACCTATTCGGAGAATGGGTGTGAATACAAATCGGCTTCAAAGTTGGGCTCTCGAAAGCTTAATTCTGGAAAAAACGAAATGGTAATGGAAAACCATTTAGTATAATCCCATATTGGAAGATTGAGAGTCAATTTTACAATATATATACCATACCAACCCATGTAGTTGTTAAACTAACATGTCCACATACACCTAAGAGTATTAGTGTGTACCACACACGCGCGCTCGCTCGTGTCTCGGGTCACGGGCACGGGCGCGGGGATTTGGGATTTGGGATTTGGGGAATGTCTCGGGTCTTGAGTCTTGGGTCTTGGGTCTTGGGTCTTGGGTCCAAATCCGAAAAGGGAGTTTTGTATAAAATACAAAAGCAGTCCCCTAGAGTTTCCAACAACTGAAACGCCAGCAATAAATGAGATTAAATTGCAGCAGTTTCAGGAATTAAGTGAGCGGATTCTGGGGGGTGTAACTCCCAGAATTGAATGATCATTATGGCTGCGGTTTCAAGAAGGCCTATAAAAGGCAGCCCTCCTCCTCTCATTTCAGACACACCAGAACACACAACTCACAGCATAGCATACACATTAGAGAGAGAGAACCGCACCACCAACAGCTCGACCTTGGGAACAAAGTCCCGAAACCAGAAACCTCTAAAGGTGGTTCGGGAAATATTGTTTAAGGGAAACTGCCCAGCAGTTGCCTTTCTTTTTTATTTCTGTTCTTTCATTTCAGTACCTTTAATTTCTATTCTTTCATTCCAGTACTGTTTTTACATTCTGTATTTTATTTTTCTGTACTGTTTACATTCTATCTTTACTTTCCAGTACCTTTAGTTTCTGTAATTTCAATTCAGTCCTTTCCTATTCTGTAATTTCCAATTCTGTAATTTACTTTTCTGTATTTACAGAAATAGTCCAACAGTTTAGTAATTATACTATTCTGTCTGGCAGTTTCTTTAATTGTCAAAACAGTCCAGCAGTTAGTAATTATACTATTCTGTCTGGCAGTTTCAAACAATTACAAATCAGTCCAGCAGTTTAATAATTTATATTAATCTGTCTGGAATTTTAATTAGTGTAATTTAAATTCTGTACGAGTCAGGAATTGTAATTTATATTCCATTTGTGAGAAATAAATTGTTATTTCCATTGCGTTCCTGTCTTTTTATTTATTGTCCTTTCAATTATTGTATTCGAAATAGTACCAAGACCAACAGAAATAACAATAGATAAACCTCAAAATTTATACTTTATACCCAGAATCCTAGCGAGTACCCCGATTTTCACGAGTAAAGTGCTGATAACATGTTGTGTGACATATTAGCTCACATATATATGTATATAGATATATAGAGAGAATATAGAGAGACAACAGACGAATTATTTATTCATTAATATGAGTCTACAGAGATCCATCAAGAGAACCCCTAACTCTCTTTATATAATAGAGGGTATGGTTACATATGCTAGAAAAGACCAATATAGACTTAATAGAGTAAGCACCAAGATGGCCAATAATATTATACAACACATCCAATGTTATTGTTGTTATTTTATTTATTTTGTTCCCTTGTACCACACACGTCAACACAAATTGCTGCAAGTTGCAATAATTTATTACTTTTTAGCTAGTACTGATATCAATACATGGAAATTCACTAGGTTAAAGGGTTGTCGGAACAAATTATTTATAAATTATTATTGTATAAATAATATATAATTTTGAAATGACCTGTCAAAAAACAACATTAATGGCTTGCCAGAACACGTTATTTATAAATTATTTTAAAAAACCGTACTATTAAAATTTCTATTTTTATAAAATTGTGGGGTTGTCGTGGCAACTTCTAATCATACATGTGTTCCGCCCGTGAGTATAAAGAGAGATACAGTAGAACCTCTTTACAGTAATAATCTCGGGACCGCGAGAAAATATTTTTATAAGGAGATTATTTTTAAGTAGAGGTTGATATATAAAAAAATAGTTAAATAAATGTTTCGCATAATAAAAGTTATATTGTATACCTAATTTAACTAATTAGCACAAATATTTAAAAGACAAATACATGTATCTATGTAACAAGTCAAACACATAAATACAAAAGAGTTAAAAAGTCATGAAACTAGTATATTCATGAATTTAAGAAAATTTAACTAAGTACATGCGTATTTGAAAAATTAAGTACATGTATTTAAAAAGTTGAAAAGTTATTTAAAAGTTTATCTAAAAATTTTTTACATGTATAAATACTAGGTATAATTTTACATGTATTTCTAATTAGAGGTTGATATATAAAAAAATATTTAAATAAATGTTTCGCATAATGAAAGGTATATTGTGTACCTAATTTAACTAATTAACACAAATATTCAAGAGTCAAATACATGTATCTATGTAACAAGTCAAACACATAAATCCAAAAGAGTTTAAAAGTCACGAAACTAGCATATTCATGAATTTAAGAAAATTTAACTAACTACATATGTATTTGAAAAATTAAGTACATGTATTTAGAAAGTTGGAACATTATCTAAAAGTTTATCTAAAACTTTTTTTTTCATCTATAAATACTAGATATAATTTTACATATATTTTAAATCGTATTAAATTTAATGTAACGACATATATATAATTTTACACATTTATGTAATTTATTCGTATATGGAGGCAAATTTGTTAAGGGCTGGACCATAAAAAATCATGAAATATTATAACATGAATGTTATTCTTATTTTGAACTGGGCCGAGTTGAGACCGAGAATTTATATTCTTATAGAAAGTTTATTCCTATATAAACTATTATTATAGAGAGTTTCTACTCAATAGAGAAAAAAATAGATGGAGAGAAGAAGGGGATCAACTCCCTTCCCCGTGTCCGTCCCTTCATCATCTCCCCTCCAATTATTCAACACGATACTCTCTTTTCCTTACTATTATGTTCTGTTAATGTTGTATTACTCCTTCTCGCATCCCTCCTGCATGGTAAACACCATCCGATCCGGTAAGGATGCTCTAAGAGAAAACGACGTCTCTTAACTATCTTGCAATCGGAGTTTCCTTAGTAGGCCGAGTTTCTTGGAAAATGCTACCTGTGATATGGAAATATCTAAATCATATCGTCGTCTTCTGTATATTATTGCAATTGGAGAGACTCGGGTTTTTTACTCTCCTATTTCAGGATGGCTTTTTCACGTCATATCGTCGTCTGCTGTATATTGTTTTGGTTATGGTTTTCTATTGAGATTTTTATAAAACATGAAAAAGAGTTGTTTATTGATATATTGTGGGACGGATGGAGTAGTAGCAATATATATATATATATACATATACACACACATATATCTATCTATTATAATAAGTGAGCTCAGAAAAAGACAGCTACTTTTGAGGCTGACAAAGTGCTTACACTTTTTTAGAAAAAAAACCTAAAACTTTTAATAATTACCCACATATATAAATATCGAAAATAGTTTTAAAATTTTAAAAAAACCTACCAATAACTAATTATTTAATTTTTAAAACTAAAAAAACACCCCAACGTGTGCATGTATTTACTAGTACATATATACACACACATATATACGGAGAATTATCAATCCACAGCTAAATTCACACCTAAATCTATCCCTAAACTCAAATCTCACTATTTTCAAAATAATGATTAAGATTTGAGCAATTAAATTAACTCGCGTAAGCTTAAAACATCCAATAATACGTTATTTATCCCACAAAACCTACCGTAAAACCTCCACAGAACAAATTTATATAAATTCTCTTGTAAAGTCTTCTCGGATCAAATTTATCATCAATTCTTATTTTTTAAGTCTATTTTCGGTAAAAACGAATAATAACTCCCACATTATTCATCGTGTATATACAAAATCCACAATAACATATAGTTTTGATATTTTAAAAATGAATATTTGAGTTTGAGTGTAGATTTAGATATGGGATGATATTTCCCCATATATATATATATATATATATATATAACCACTCACTAAAATAATAATATAAATTAAAATTTTGAAAAAGAGAATAAAATATAAATTACTATATTTAAGTATCAGTCCCACTGGCTTTCGCCAATGAAACGAAGCCACGTGGGCACGGAATGTGCGCTGTGCGTTGGGGGAGCTGCGCTCTCCATTTAATTGATTTTACTTTCATTATTAGTAAGACTCATCCCTCAAGTTTTAGAGTACACCATTCCCGTACGAATCTTTTTAAAATATAAAAGGTCCCGCAATTCGGAAAAAAACTCAAAAAATTGATAAAAACTCAGAAAAAAATCCAGAAAATTCCAAAATAAAAATGAAAAAAGTATAAAAAGGAGAGGAAGCCCAAAAATTCAAAAAACAGTCTAAGATATTTTAAAACAGTCGGAATCGTTTAGAAAAGGGTCTGGGTTATTTTAAAAACAGTCGAATTTATTTTGAAAACATTGTGTCATTTTTAAACAATTTAAGTGATTTTTAAACAGTTTGAGTCATTTTTAAAATTAGTTTGAGTCATTTTGAGAACAGTCAAAATCATTTGTAAGATGGTGAGAGTCATTTGAAAAATAGTTCGAGTAATTTAAAATCAGTGCGAGTCATTAGTATGTATTTGGGGTCATTATTGTTTTCATTCGAGGATAGATAGTTTTTCTAAATCTGTTAGCTATTAAAAGTACAATGCGTGGAGTTGCATAAAATTTCAGAACATGTGTAGCACTTAATACTTATATAAAAAAACCATACTATTCAAAATTACTAAAGTAGGTAATCTTTTTCCCTCTCATTTCAGACACTATTACAGGGAGAAAGAGACAGACAAAGACAAAGAGAAAGAGAGAGAGCGACGACACAGACCACAACGAAGACGAGCGCCTCGTCATCGCAACCCACCATCATTGGAGACAGACCCTGTCATCGCAGCCCATCATCGACGGAGATAAGACTCTCGTCACAACCCCTTTTTTACACATGTTGTCCTCTCCACGACGGAAGCGGGGTGGCAATAATTTTTTGCAGCAATAATTGCACAGCAATAACTCATCTCTACCGTCCACTACTAATCAAATGCCAAGATTTGATTGTCCCATTTATTGATGTACTACATATTATTAGTAATTATTTATTAAGTCCCCCTCATCTTCTTGTAATTGCTATGCCCCATCACCTCTTACTTCTTTTTCTTCCAAATTAAAACGCATTCTTACAAAGTTGCATCTTTCAATTAATTCGAAGTTAAAAAAACTCAATTGAAAATCTGTACTCCAACTCTGTTCCAAATATTCTTTTAATTTTTTTCCGTCTCTTTAGCAATTCTCGTTAAAAGTTTATCAAACATGCCTCAGAGTTCTTAATAATTTCAATTTATCAAAATAAAAACAAAAGTTGTGGAGACCAATCTTTCAACTAAGTCGACTGATAAATTGGAAATTTGTTATCTTTGACTGAGTTGGGAAGTTCAATGATATTAGTTATTCAATTTTATTTTTTTGACAATTTTATTTTAAAAAAACATGAATTAAGTATTATCCGATTTGTTTCATAACCATCAAAAGATTTTGATGAGAGTTAGGAGATAGAAAGAAAGACAGATGGGGAGAAAGAAAAAGATTAGGAGAAAGAAGAGCTACCTATAAATTTCAAGGTAGCGGCCTCTTAGGAACCGTCAGCCTATTTGACTGTTTATGGTACCGTAACCTTAATCACCGTTAAATTAAAAAAATGAATGGTTACATAATGTTTTTCAATAACTAATTTATTTTTTATATTTTCAACAAATTAGAATTTGATAAATTAAAAACAAATTGTACAACACACTAAAAACTCAAATAAAAATATAGAACTCTAGGAGGGCATAAACTAAACTTAAATATTAATCAATTTTTTTTTTATCTATTTGATATATTTTTATTGTAACGGATTGTGAACCAGTCATATAAGGTGACTGTTCCCTAATAATTTCCCATTTACTTTGTTAAATTTAGGTCACTCAATTTATATCAACGAACATGATTCACACATTGCTGCAACAATTGTCGTTGGGGTATTGCTGCCCCCTTTCCCTCTGCCGCTAGCCTCCACCAATTCTAATGAGAGAAACGTTTTGGTCCAAATTAGTGAAAATAGAATTTATCCCCTTTTATATTTAATTGGTATGTACTAAAAATTAATAACATTTACTTAAAAGTGATGATCTTTTAAATATGTTTTGGAGCAAGACCAATTGTTAAAAAAATTCATTTTTGAGAGCGTATCTAATTTTTTTCAGAAATAATTTACTCAAATAAATAAAAAGTATGGGTTTTTTTTTATATGTAAACCTTGTAGCATGTACCACATATTTTATTATTATGTATATATTCCACACGAATATAAATAAAAGGACTCTTATCATTGTCTCTCTATACTTCTATTTATATATTTTTATGTTAAACTAATAAGACTCATAACATGTCTCATGTAAATAATAGAATTAAAAATTAAATGTGCTATGCACACGTCACTTAGCTGTAATTTAATTATTTTGTTCATTTATTTTGTAAGAACAATAAACAATATACTATATAAAAATATTGCTACAATAAAAATAAAATGAAAATATAATATTATAGATAACTCGTGACTTGCACGAGCTCATTTAATGATAATCTCTAAATGACGTCGTGATTGATCAACTCTAATTAATCTACTTACCATACCGGTTCGCAATGTAATTAAAACAGTTCATTCATGTATATTAAGATTCTTCATATTTTATTATTAAGAACAATAAATAACATATAAGAATTATTACTATAAATTAAAATAATGGGCTCCTTTATTGGCATTCTTTAAAATTAAAAACTAACCAATCCCCCCTAGACATATGCTCTTATGCACGGGTTAATCATGTAGGATATTTATTGCAATTAGTTTTATATATTAATTCATTTATAAAATATCCATAACTTGGGTATATTAAATGCATAAAATTGGTATTGGAATAATATTATGATATACATGCAATGATATTTATATTAAATGTAAATTGAATTGGAAAAACTAATTTAATGGTTAAACGATGTGCGGTGATATTGTTAGCAAAACCGTATTTGAAATTCTTGGTGATTGTTCAACTAATCTAATTAATCTACTTACTATTCACGACTGTACTAATTAGTCAATATTTTTATTAAAAATTTACCATTTTTGTAAGCACTATTGACTCAACTCCGGCTATAAAATTGAACCCAACACACTTTTTGAGCAATACAACCCAACCATTGGAAATGTCACGAGTTTTGTTTTCCATTGTCGTTTTATTTGCTTTCCTTTCCCTATGCAAAGTTCACTCGACCACTACTAACCAACCATTTGCGATCGGTAAGGTCTACGAACAATTCACTAGCCAAGTCCCTAACCCACCTTCGCAGTTAAAGGTTCAGTGCTGGTCAAAAGATGACAATCTAGGTGAGCATATTCTCAATATCAATGACAATTTTAATTTTAATTTCCGACGTAACTTCTGGGGGACAAGTAGATTCTGGTGTACTTTTCAGTGGCGAGGGTTAACTAGAACGTTTGACGTTTGGAACGAACATCAAACTCCTATCCATTGTTCGAAAAAGTGGAAGTCCAATTTTAGATGTTACTGGTTGGTAACACCTGAGGGTTTCTACCTAAGTGAAGATCAACAAAATTATGAGCATATGCATTTTTGGAGTCAAAATGATACGCGATTATCACTACCTGTCCTTCATTTATAATATGATTGTAATAGTTTAAAAAACTCTATTAATTAAAGGTTGTACGAAGAACAATCATTTTTCTGTGACATTCATGATCTTGTCAATTACTATGAAGATTTTTACTATTTCTGATCACTATTATATTTATGTTTTTCGCCATCTTATATTACTTTATTATTTAGAAAAATATATATATATATATACAAACCTATAGGCTTTATCGTTTTATTTAGTTCACTGACTCTCAAAGTAGTTGATATAAATATGTTAGTATGACAAACGTCACAATAGACGTGTAGTTAAGGTAAACAATGATAATACTTTTCAATATGTGTACACATACAATGTGTACATATATTTATATTAATCTAATAAGACTCGCACCATGTCTAATGTAAATAAAAGAATAAAAAAATGTGCTATGCACATATCACTTAGATGTAACTAAATTTATTTTGTTCATTTATTTTACACTAACCACCTCTATAAGAACAATAACAACATACTATATAAAAATATTGCTACAAATAAAAATAAAATGGAAATATAATATGAATAATGCTACGTGCGCCGAACTTCCTAACACGAGTGCAACCCGAGTGATACCCGTTTTTTTTTAAGAGTAGCGAACCTTGTAATTTGAATTATTTACCACCCGATCCCTAACCTCTACCAACTTTGTAGTTTCATACTTATATTCATCTTATTCACATGTCTAAATCAAATACAAAAACAAAACGAAATTTGTCCATTTTCTTTTCTATATTATCCCAGTACCACACCTTCTCATCTATCTCTCTTACACCCTCTTTACTTTACATCCAAATCTCAGTTTTGAAGACCAGACAATCTTGAATTTGAAAACAAATTTTATAAATTGTGGGGTTTTTTTTTACTACTGAAATTAGATTAGGGCTTGGGAAAAAAATTGATGAACAGATTTTTTAGCTTGTATTTTGAAATAATTTTATAATAGTTATTTTTTGGTTTATTAATTAGCCATCAGGTTTTTATTGGATGACAAACCTTTAAGGTTAGTATATCGGGTTTACAGCAGAGTTTATCTAAACATAATGATAAAAATGAACACAGTTTTGTTCTGAGATTTAGATGGTTATTATTGTAAATTACGAAGGGGAGAAAATAAGTTTAATCTGAGACCATTAGATTACATAAAATCAACGGTATATATTCAATTCGGGGTAAGGGGCAAACCATTCAGCCTCTCTATTAGGCCTGATATAATATAAGACTTGTGCCTTGGTAATATTTAAATGACGTCGTGATTGATCAACTCTAATTCATCTACTTACCATGCCAGTGGGCAATGTAATTAAAACAGTTCATTCATTTATATTAGGATTCTTCATATTTTTATTAAGAACAATTAATATATAATATATAAGAATTATTACTATAAATTAAATCAATGGGTTACTTTATTAGCATTTTTTAAAAGGAAAAAGCTAACCAATCCCATTCGCATTCATTTAGTATTTATGTTAATTATTTGTTGCACTTAGTTTTATATATTAATTTATTTATAAAATAATCCATAACTTGAGTATATTAAATGCATAAAATTGGTAATTTAATAATGTTATAGTATAGATGGAATAATATTATGGTATATATGCAATGATATTTATATTAAATTTAAACTGAATTAGAAAAGTAATTTAATATTATATTAAATTTAAATTGAATTAGCAAAACTGTATTTAAAATTCTTGGTGATTGTTGAACTCTAATTAATCTTGTTACTATTACAGGCTGTATTCATTAGTCAATATTTTTATTACAAGTTGTTAAAGCATTTAACATTTTTGTAAGCACTGTTGACTCAACTCCGGATATAAACTGTACCCAACACTATTTACACTATTTTGAGCAATATGACCCGACCATTGGAAATGTCACGAGTTTTGTTTCCCATTATCGTTTTATTTGCTTTCCTTTTCCTATGCAAAGTTCACTCGACCACTCGTAACCAACCATTTGCGATTGGTAAGGTCTACGAGCAAATCACTAGCCAAGTCCCCAACCCACCTTCGCAGTTAAGGCTTCAGTGCTGGTCACGAGATGACTATCTAGGTGAGCATATTCTCAATATCAATGACAATTTTCATTTTAATTTCCGACGGAACTTTTGGGGGAAAAGTAAATTCTGGTGTACTTTTTACTGGCAAGGGTTAACTAGAACGTTTGACGTTTGGAACGAACATCAAACTCCTATCCATTGCTCGAAAAAATGGAAGGCCAATTATAATTGTTATTGGTTGGTAACACCGGAGGGTTTCTACCTCAGTAATGATCAAAACCATTATGAGCATATTCATTTTTGGAGTCAAAATGATAGGCGACGATAATTGCCTATTCTTTTTTTTAATATTGGTTGTAATAGCTGGAACTGAACTGAATTAATTAAAGGTTCTAAGAAGAACTGTCAATTACTATGATGGGTTTTACTTTTCTGATCACTAACATATTTAGGTTTCTGATATCTTAGCTATTCTATTATTTTAAAACAAATAATATTTACAAACCTATAGCTTTATTAAGTGTACCAACAGCCTCGATTCGTTTTTTAGCCTTATATTACCATTTTTTTTATTTCGCTTCTCTCTACTTACAATCCTTATCTTTTTTAAGAAACATGTGTGAAATACTTAAACAACACGTGCTATTACGTGACACATTTCCATTAATGCGTTAACAATATGTCTAAATAAGGGCCGTTCTGATGTCTTTTTAGACCTAAGACGTACTTTTTTAACTTTATCTAACAATTTTTTTAACTATGCCCCTTAATTGACAATATTTGACAATATTTATCTCTGCCGTTAACGGAAATGAGTCATGTGACAACACGTGTTGTCAATTCTATTAAGTATTTAACAACTCGTTCCTAAAAATAAGAAATATTGTAATTAGAGATAAGCGAAATAAAAAAATGATAGTAAATGACTCAAAAACGAAATATGATGTTAGTATAGGTAACAAGGAAAAAAAAAAAAAAAAAAACCCTATAGCCTTTGTCATTTTATTTAGCTCACTAACTCTCAATGAAAATAGTTGATACTAAATATTGTTGGAAAATTGTTTTATGAATTAAAATTGGTCTTAAAAATAAGTGTTCAAAGTTGGGGTCGGGTGTCCTTGACACCGTGGAATGGAATATTATGTGTGATCATTATTTAAATACCAGTACATATTAGTTCATATATTGTGTATACTGTATGTGTTTTTTTTTTTTTTTAGGGAGATTTCCTAATTAGTACATAAAAAGACGCATAATATTTGAAAACCGGAATTCTCAAATATTTTTTAAGATTTGATACATCTAATTTTATAGGACTAGAATAACCTTAATTTTCATTACACAATATACTAACATGCAAGATATTCTTTCAATTTCTCCATAAATCACTCCCTAATATTACTATATATTTTTTTTATATCTCACTGTTTATCAAAGTATTACAACTCCCTTTTTTTCTCTCATATCTTCTCTCTCATCTCACAAATTGAAAACCCATACATACAACAATGGTGGAAAAAAAAGTGGAACTCCTAAATTTGTAGCGAAACGGAAAATGATTTCGAAAAAAAGATCCAACAAACGCTCAAATGCAAAGGTATTACTATAATAAACGCTCAAAAACAAAATATTATCATTTTTTTATGCTACATAATTCCTTAAATAAAAATAAACATAGTTTTTTTAAAAGAGAACGAAACAAAAAACAAAATAAATTTGGAAGCTTCTTTTAGCATCAAACTAGAAAATGTTACGTGATGCGACGTGATGCTTTACGACTTTTCGTTGACATATGATGTTATCAATTTCTTTTTTTTATGCTACATGATTCTTGAAACAATAAAAAATAAACATAATTGTTTTTAAGATAATGATACAAAAAAAATTGGAAGTTTATCGAAGCATCAAACTTTATTATACTATGTGATACTTCGTTTTTATAATACCAAATTATGCTACATGATGCTTCACGTTTTACGTGTGATGCTATCAATTTCATTTTTTTATATGATTCTTGAAACAATAAATATAAACATAATTTTTTTATATAATAAAAATAAAATTGAAAGTTTTTTGTAGCATCAAACTAGGTAATGATACGCGATACTTCATTTTTACATATCCAATGATGATACGTGATGATTCATATTTATATGTGATGTCCCGTGATATGGTTTAACTCTATAATTGTATCATACAATGTATTACTATTCCTATTTATATTTGGTTTAAATGCTTACCTTATATATCATTTCTTATATGGTAAATTTGGAAATGTAAATGATGATACATGATGATTCACATTTATATGTGATGCCCCGGAGTCCAAATCTCCTACCCCTATTTTTTAATATTTTTCGTGCCTCTAGCTTATTTTATACAAAAAAAATTCTAAAAAACTTGAGAAAAACTGTATAATTACTGTAAAACGTGTATTAATAAATTTCGATAATTATTTTTAAAAGAAAATACACACGCAAATTATTTTGAAATAAATGTATAAATTAGTGTAAATTAAACATTAAATCTTAGAAAAATTGTTTAAAACAATATTATTTCCAAATATTTTAAAATTTGAATACAATATAATATAAAAGCTTATAAATTTGCGGAACAAGTAATGAAAATTTAAAATTTAAGTGAAAATAAGAAATGAGACACGGAAGAGGATAAAAAATAGGGGTAGAAGATTTGGACTCGATGCACCGTGATATGGTTTTACTCTATAATTGTATCATAAAATGTATAACTATTCCTATTTATATTTGGTTTAAATGCTTACCTTATAAATCATCTTATACGAAAAATTAAATTTTTTATTATAACCGATAAAGGTAATGTTATAGAAAATCAACAAAATACACGTTGAAACCAGTTATACATCAATAAATTCATATAACTTCTAAATCATCCGCTAGAGCACATTAGAAAAACCGTCAGCCATGACATTTTGGATACTGAAAGAGAGTTGCTGTCTAATATAGGCTAGAGTCTCAGGTGATGACACTCTCCTAACCAACGCTAACTCGACCGATAATATGTCAAAAATCTCCGTAGTGCGCGAACCAAAACCTCATGTCGATTCCAAGATAAAATGGCAAAAAATGAGGTCGTTTGATACACAATTCCTTTCATATTTAGCCACCTTCCGATTCTCGGCTTTACGCTCTGCCTCGCCAATTTTGGATACAGAAGACCAAAACGAAATGGGGGAGACAATAGACACATCTAAGCATAAATCATGACCTCGATCCCATGATGGTAAAAGAATATCAGCTGGTTTCAAAGCAACAACACCTAAAAAATGACTCTCCTTCAAGCAAGGGGTCAATCTCGCCTCTCGAGCCAAGGCAAAAAATTTATCCCGGACAAGGTTATGCCTTTGAATAAGGCGTCCTCCCCCTTGACAGAAGGAGTTATGATCACCAGCAGCATCCAAAACACGCTGCTTACAAGAAAGGAAAACAGTGAAGCTCGAGAAAACGGGGTACCCAGTGTGATATCTGAGCGCACACTTATAAGCCGTCGAGGACATGAAAGTCCCGTAAAAAGCGACAGTAAAGCAGACGTCCAGCAGACGTCCAGACATTAACGAGAGTTTCAAAACGAGCATCCTCGAGGGCAACAAGCAACTCATGATGTATCAAACAACCCTTCTTAGTGAGCCCTTGTTGCGGTTTAGCTATTTTTCGTAGTTTATCAATGGTCACATTCTCATACTCTCCTGACACGGAATTCTACTCGGAAAGGAACCCAATTGTCTTCCCTAACAGATCAACATAAGCCCTAACCAGTTTTTTTTTGCAGTTCTTCAGACTGAACCATTGAAGCAATAACAGCTGGATAAGCGGACCTTAGCAATTGGTATGCCCACCCCCCCGAGTTTTACCGGCAGACTCGCAAGAACTCTCTGACTGCCGATAAACCCTACATTCCAAATGCGCCTTAACGCTCCGTCTATAATAGTATCAAAACTATCAATAGCTCATTTAATCCAAATCCAAGAAGGAAGACTGGAACGCAAAAGATAACAGATCTTAGGGAACCTACAACAAGGGCAAAATAAGATAAGTAGTATCTGCGGGTCCTAAAGTAGTGCCAACATAGACAAAATTTCACTAATTTTATCAACTCTTTTCTGAACGAAAGCATCGGCTCTCTCTCCCGAGAAAGAGATAGTGTTGCTCAAAAACAATTTACACTGGTCAGAACAAAAGGAACACCCTCCAGAAAGCTCAACTCTCTGTACTCCCCAATAAGACACCACGCTTCGCACTTAGACGCGTTAACATACCTGCCAAATTCTGGGCCTTCGTCCAAGATAATCTTAAAAGCACGCCGGATGTCGTCCTTATCACCTAACAAAATCACGCCATCCAGATACCACCCATTAACTGCCATGCTTCCTTAATTTTAGCTAAAACTGGATGAATGACAATCGCAAACAACAAAGGGTCCAAAAGATCAACTTGCCGGACACCGCACTCACTACGAAAAACAGAGTCCCCCACGTAAAAAACGGGCTCTGCAGATAGCAAAATTCTACCCATCTGGTATACCGGGAAACAAAGAATGAACAGACTCAAAAAATTTCGGGCGCGACACGAGATTGAAGGCGTTATGAAGATCAATCTTGAGAAGACCAAAGTTCTTCTCGTCAATAAGAGCACTAATAGACCGATTAACTGCGTAGACGAGACTTTCTGCACCTGTTTTTAGTCCCAGTCCTATTTGAAGAGGAGCTAACAAATTTATATAAGCAATCTTAGAGGGCGACGTAACAATTTTACTAGCAAGGCTCCTCCATACTTGACCCATGGAAATAGGCCTATAAGAATCATTTTTCGTGCAAGAGGGATAATAGGAGCACTAGCTACCGATTGAACTAGAAAAGATGGAACTCCGCCGTCGAGAAAAATGGACATAAGTCCCACTAAAGCTCTCTGCAAAGAGTACTCTTCCACGTGTCCCATAGCTCCAACCACGGCATCCAATAAATGGTGTGGTTTAAGAGCATCTCGGCCTCCAGAAGAACCATGGGGGAATGAACATATGGCAACAAAAATAAAAATCCAATCTGTCTTAAGAGCCGCTGGAGTGGGCTCTGCCGGTGACCATGACCAATTTCGAGCAGGGTGCTTCTCTCGGAGATCTGATAACACTTATTCAGAAAATTCGCATATGCCATGACTCACAAGAGCTCACAGCTGGGTCTAACCTTCCTTGAGCCACCAAATTATGACACCGAACAAGATTTGTCTTTTTTTATGTCCTTAACCAAATTCGAATTTCTTACAACTCGGCGTTCTTTCGGGAGATTAACCACTTCAACCCACATGGCTCTCCTCGTACTAGGGCCCTCCTCCCAATGCGACAATCTGCTCCCTACCATTTAACCTTCGGATACCTTATTTTTATCTGGTTGGGTTGGCCGAAGAATGCATACCAGAAAAATATACAAAATAGCCCAATTATCTAAGTTATTAGCAGCATCAAAAACATCGTGCATAACAACAGCAAGAATATGAGTAAACCGATGACGACAAGTCTTCAGAACGAACCCCAAGATTGGTCTAGAAACCTCTCTCAACACGCAAAAATATCTGGCTCCTCAGAAAACGGAAGGAATAACTCTCGCTTCAGCTTCAATCTCAAAATTAAGCCTATTAATCGGAAGCGAAAATTCCGGATCCACTACGATAGGAGACTCACTGCAAGGGAACTTGTTATTACAAGAGCAAGCCCGATTTATAATATAAGATTTTACACACTTCGAATAGAACCAAAGATTAAGGGACCTAAGAAGAGAGACGAAAAGCGCTAGGCAGTCGCCTACCAAACAAACCTCCTTAGAGTGAAGAACATGGCTCATAATGTGAGATTTGAGCGAGCGGGACCTAGCATACACACATTCGGCTACAGGGAAAAAAGGAAAGGGGCACCGCAAACCGCTTGAGGTAGGAATTTCCAAACTCATAGAATCGAAAACTTACAACATAGGCAGGAGACTAGACCATTCGTAGTCTTCCACGGAACCTATATCCACACTATCATCTGCTCTAGCTATAACGATTCCGTAATCTTTTATAACTTCTAAGCGATTGGACACAAAGGGAACGTTCTCACCAAAATTACGAACCCCAAAAGATTCACCCAATTCACCATGACGGTGATGATGACTAGACTTCCCACTTCTATTATTCTTGACCCTACCCAAACTATCTCCTGCGTGTGCCATAACAAAAAATTCAAACTAAAACGCCAACAACAATGTATCGAACGGAAAGGATGAAAAAAGAAGTCAAGCTAACAACGATAGTGCCGGGCCCATAATTTGGGCACACCGGTACAGGCAAGAAGTCCTCAACACACGGGATTACATGACACTGCTTCAAAGGATAAACTATAATTTTTACAAGCTCCTATGGTTGGAAGAGAAGGCGCTTTGACCAACAGAAGATGGATACACTTACGTAAGTTTATATATGTATGGCTTGTTTGGAACTTCCAAACTTCCAGCTGGAGATATTGAGGAAATGCTAAATTGTATGAATCTTTACAAAATTATACATGAATAGGGCTAAATATAAATAAATATGTATCATTCCTATAGCATTTGTATCAACAACCCAATTCCACATATGTTCCTTGTTTTTAAGGATCTGTTACTAAAATACCCTTCGCACCTGCTTCCTTTATTGTTCCTTATATTTAAACGAACCCAAAATTCAATCACCTTCATTCCCTTGTCAATAAAATATTATTACTTTTACGGATACTAGTTTCGTATCCGGAAACGATAAGAATACAAAGATATGTAAAATGTTAAAATTTTGGTACGGTGATACGTCTAAAGTTAAATTTTTGAGTACGATGCATAAAATGTACGCTAATAAAAAATATTCTAATTATGGTTCAAGTTACGAATTAAAAATATTCCGATAATAGAAATTAACAACTTGTTATATAATTTGAGCTTAAATACGAGCGTTTTCGGTGAATGTTTGTATAATTTTTATAACCAGTGTAAACTAAATTTTTACTTAAATTCATTATACTTTTAGATTCTAAAATATTCAAATTATTATATAGATAAACTTATATTTAATTATTTTTATGAAAAATATCAAATTATATTTCTCACTGGTAGCAAAAAAGTACTCGAGACCTACCATTTGCGTACTTGTGATGTAAGTGATCAAATACGAAAAAGTTAAAGGTTCTTAAAATTAATGAAATGACGTACCCGTAACTTATATATGAACAATGTGTTGGTTTCTGTGTACGAAATAACAATTAATAATAAATAAAGGACTAAACAATAATTAAACAAAACCAGTGTAATCTTTATTAATTTCCAAATGGAATACAATAAACTGATTACAACATGTAAGTACTGAAAAGTAAATAAAGCAAACGTTTATCAGATTATTATTAATTAATAATCTGATGTACTGTTTTGCAATTAAAAGAAACTGCCGGACTGGAAAATATAGACTTAACAGCCGGACTGTTCTGTTTTGAATTTAAAATGCAGGACTGAATTGAAACTATTCTAATTACAGAATTAAATTACAGAAATGTAATTACAGCAACAAAACAGAACTTTAAACTAATTACAGAATAATACAAACAGAATATAAAAGCTACAGCTAAGGACAAAATATTAAAAACCTGAATTAAAATTACAGAAAAGTAAATTGCGGAAATTAAATAACAGAATTGAAAAATGGACAGAATGTAAAACTGGACATAATTGAAAATAAAATAAGACGAGGCTACTGTTAACAGTATGCCCTTAACCGATATTTGCCCAACCACCTTAAGGTTTCTGGTTGCGTTGGCGCTTCGATCCCAAGGTACAACGTCTCTCGGAAGACTCGCCGGAAACTGGCGATGAGTCTAAATCGAGCTTTTAGTGGGTGATTCTCTCTGGTTTCTAAGTGCTATGAATAAAAAATATATGCAGCTTTTGAATTGTTAGAGAGAAGGTACTGATTTCATGTGTGTTAGAATGTGAGGGGATGGCTGCCTCTTTATAGAGGAAATTCTGAAACCGCAGAATTTATTGGTCATTTAATTCTGAGAGTTACATCCCCAGAATCCGTCTCCATTACTGCTGGAGTTTCAAACTTTCTGGAACTCTATGGACTGCTCTTGCAAATATGCAAAAGTCCCTTTTCAGATTTAGTACAAGACCCAAGACCCAAGACCCAAGACCCGAGACATTCCCCAAATCCCAAATCCCAAATCCCGCGGCCCGCGTCCCGCGTCCCGTGACCCGAGTCCCGAGTCCCGAGACCCGAGACCCGAGCGAGCGTGCGCGTGTGTGGTACACACTGACCCACTCATGGGTATGTAGACTTTATTAGTTTACCAAATACATGTGATGGACTTGTATATATAGAGTAAAAATCTACATTGATTTTCCAATGTGGGATAACCCTCATGGTTTATTCCCACTCTCTACTCCATTTTCCAGATTTCGGTTTTTCCCTCTTTCGAGTACCAACATTCGAGTCCAATTATCATTCACACCATTCCTCCGAATAGGTCATGCGATATACCGTTGCGAAGCTCGTCATACGAGCTACTCAAACATATTGAGTATGGCCTCAGAAAAACTGAGTAGTCGCATCGAAAATTGACTCAAAGATGGTCCCTGACCACTTTGGAAAATCATGTCTAAAATATGTTTTTTTTCCCTTCCTTTTTCCAACAATCCCCCACATGAATGCAATTGGCTCGAAAGCCCATGTCCTAAATGCAAATCAAGAGAACCGCAAAAGTTCACTGCCTAAGGTCAGGTAGCACGCGCCTTGAACCTGCCGTAGCGGAGTACCACCCAGAATACTGCTATTAGGTAGCTGTAAAGCTTTGAACCATCAAGCTTTGTGTATCCCAGAATGACACCCGCACAGTGCCCTCTCTACCCACGTACTAGGCCCTTTAGTTGTTGTCCATATTTGGCCTGGACTGCCTTGGCAACTTCAACTGAGTGCTCTAGTGAATTAGCCCAAGCTCATCACATGGTACCGGCCTTACACACTCGTTATAGGTGTTCCAAGTCGAAAGTGTCCTGACTCACTTTACTCGACCGTCGAGTAACTTGGATCATTAAGAGCCTCAAGCTCACCCTTACAATGGTACAGGTCTATCACTCTGTCATCGCGGAGATGGGCTGGGAACTCCAGGTTCGCGAGTGCTTTGTTCGGTTGCCCCCACAGTTCAGTTTCCCTTTGAACCTATCAGGAAAGATTCCGTTTAGGTTGGGTTGCCTATGGGGGGGCCACCAATTTAATGGGGCTTTAATCCCATTCCGTTCGATGACGTCTCGACTCCCACTTGAGTCAAGCCTTTAGTTAATGGATCCGCTATGTTTTCCTTTGATCTTACAAAATCTAAGGATACCACACCATTGGATAACAATTCCCTTACGGATTTATGTCTCCGACGTATATGTCGAGACTTTCCATTATACATATGATCCTGAGCCCGCGCAATAGCTGATTGACTATCACAATGCATGCTTATTGCGGGAACAGGTTTTGGCCACATTGGAATTCCTTCCAATAGACTTCTCAGCCAGTCTGCCTCTTCGGTTGCTAAGTCCAACGCTATGAATTCAGATTCCATAGTTGACCTTGCAATACATGTCTGTTTGGAGGATCTCCAAGACACAGCAGCTCCTCCCATTATAAACACATATCCACTCGTGGACCTTGTGCTATTGGAGTCTGATATCCAGTTGGCATCTGAATACCCTTCCAGTACCGCTGGATATCTGGTATAGTGCAGCCCGTAATCGGCTGAAAACCTCATATACCTGAGAAGTTTCATTATGGCCTTCCAGTGTTCCTCATTCGGATTGCTGGTGTACCTGCTCAGTCTACTCACTGAATTTGCTATGTCTGGTCTAGTGCAATTCATTATATACATGAGACTGCCTATGACTCGAGAGAATTCCAATTGATTCACACTTTTACCGAAATTCTTTTTCAGGTTACAGTTGAACTCAATTGGGGTTCTAGACATAGCCTTACTGTACTTGTCAAACTTGTCTAAAACTTGTTTAACATAGTGACTTTGGGACAAGGCATATCCTTTTGATGTTTTGGTAATCTTCATACCAAGTATTACATCAGCTATACCCAGGTCCTTCATATCGAAGTGTTGTGATAACATTTTCTTTGTGGAGCTGATTCTATCATTGCTCCCAATTATGATCATGTCATCCACATAGAGACAGACTACAACACAGTCTCTTCCACTTCCTTTAGAGTAGACACATTTATCACACTCATTAATGTGAAAACCGTTTGATAGCATAATTCTATCAAACTTCTCGTGCCATTGCTTTGGCGCCTGTTTGAGTCCATATAGAGACTTTACAAGTTTGCACACTTGGTGCTCTTTACCAGGAACTACAAACCCTTCCGGTTGTTCCATGTAAATCTCTTCTTCCAGTTCTCCATTCAGAAATGCCGTCTTTACATCCATTTGATGTATTTCCATATCAAACAAAGCTGCGAGAGCAATGACGATTCGGATAGACGTTTTCCTGGAGACAGGAGCATAAGTGTCAAAATAATCGACACCTTCTGTTTGCCTGAAGCCTTTCACTACAAGTCTCGCCTTGTATTTCTCAATCGTACCGTCAACCTTTAACTTCCTCTTGAAAATCCACTTGTGACCTAAGGGCTTGCATCTTTTCGGAAGATCCACTAGTTCCCAAGTGTGGTTTTGCATGATTGATTCAATTTCATTTTGAATAGCTTCTTCCCAATATTGGGAATCCGGTGTTGACATAGCTTGTTTATATGTCGCCGGTTCGCCTTCAACCATGAAGGTTAGGAAATCAGGTCCAAAGGAAGTTTCCTTCCTTGCCCTTTTGCTGCGCCGAGGCTCTTCCTCTTCCTCTGTCGGTTCACTTGCCCCCACATTTCCTTCACTGTTCAACTCTTCAGTTGGTACAGATGTAGGTAATTTCCGGGGAAAAATATCTTCAAAGAAAGAGGCCTCTCGGCTTTCCATATACGTATCTACATGCACATCGGGATTGTCCGACTTGTGCACGAGAAACCGATATGCACTACTATTCTGTGCATATCCGATGAACACACAGTCCACCATCTTAGGACCAATTCTCATCCTTTTAGGAGTGGAAACTAGGACCTTTGCGAGACAACCCCAAACCCGCAGGTTCTTATAACTGGGTTGATGACCTTTCCATAATTCATATGGAGTCTTTTCTCGCTTCTTATGTGGTAACTTGTTTAAAACATAGTTAGCGGAAAGTACAGCTTCCCCCCACATGTTCTGGGGTAACCCAGAACTGATTAGCATAGCATTCATCATTTCCTTTAGCGTTCTATTTTTACGCTCAGCAACCCCATTTTGCTCGGGAGTGTATGGGGCTGTGGTTTGATGTATAATGCCGCTTTCAGCGCATATTTGTTCAAACGGTGATTCATATTCACCGCCTCTATCACTTCTCAATGTTTTAATTTTCCTATTGAGTTGATTTTCCACTTCGGTCTTATATAGAGCGAATTTCTCTACTGCTTCGTCTTTACTTCTCATTAAGTAAACGTAGCAGTATCTAGTACAATCATCTATAAAGGTGATAAAGTACTTTTTCCCTCCTCGCGTTTGTATAAACTTTAAGTCGCATACATCCGTGTGTATTAGACCAAGAGGTTCACTTTCTCGTTCAACATGTTGAAACGATGATTTCGTTAACTTTGCTTCTACACAAATCTCACATTTGTGTTGCTTATCAAAAACGAAATTTGGTATTAGTTTTAGTGAAATTAATTTCTTTAAAGAATTATAATTCACATGACCTAATCTACCATGCCACAAATGAAATGACTCAAATAAATAATTAAACTCAGAATTTTTATTGGTCTCTTGGGCAACAGTCATTACAGTACTTGTGCTAGCCTCAGCTTTAGCACCTTTATTGGGAGCAGGTGTCCCTACGTTCAACTTAAACATGCCGTTGGTCATATAGCCACGGCCTACATAGAAACCATTCTTGGTGATTACAATTTTATCGGATTCTAAAACTAGTTTAAACCCGTTCTTCACCATCACCGATCCTGATACCAAATTCTTGCGGATATCCGGAACATGAAGCACATTTGTCAACCTCGGTTCTTTTCCCGAGGTCATCTTCATCACCACCATTCCTTTTCCTTCCACCTTGGAAGTAGCAGAATTTCCCATGAAGCAGCTTTCTCCCTCTACCGCTTCGTAGGTCTTAAACATCCACCGTGTTGAGCAGATGTGGCTCGTGGCGCCGGTATCCAGCCACCACTCTTTGGGGTTGCTCCCCACGAGATTCACCTCAGAGACCACAGCAGTAAAGTGGTCATCAACTCGTCCTCCCTCGGCCAGATGTGCCTGAGCTGGAGCTTTCCTCTTTCCCTTGCCCTTAAAGTTCCTCCGGGGGGGGGGGGGGGGGGGGGGGGGGGGCTTAGGCTTAACAGCGCCTTTATTGTCATAACAGTCCGAAGCACAATGGCCGGTCCTGTTACACACAAAGCAGGTCCCGCAAATTTCTTTGCGACAACAGCACTGCCTCCGGTGTCAAAACGTTTCCGTTTGACGTTGGAGCTTTCGACCACATTGGCCTTTGCCATCGGGATGACAGCACCACCGACTCTCCTCACGGAGCGACGGTTGCTCACCTCGATGTTGAGCTTCTCAATGAGCCCCTCCAACCTCATTTCCTTCCGCTTGTGCTTCAGGTAGTTTTGAAAGTCTTTCCAAGTTGGCGGCAATTTCTCAATTATGAGTGCCACCTGGAAAGGCTCATTAATAACTAGCCCCTCAGCCTCAAGGCGGTGATAAATCAGTTGGAGCTCCTCAACTTGCTCCATGACACCCCTGCTGTCAGTCATACGGTACTCGTGAAAGTCCGTGACAACAAATCTCTTTGTGCCAGCGTTATTCACTTTGTACTTATTTTCGAGAGTCTCCCATAGCTCCTTTGCAGTAGCTTTGGACTCGAAAACACTGAACAGTGTGTCATCTAGAGCACACGGGATATAGTTCTTGCATAGGTAGTCGGCATGTCTCCATGCCTCAACCGTAGAGAACGACTGCTCGTCCAGATCGTCCTCGCTTAGGACGGGAGCAGTCTCCTTGAGAAACCTGGTCAGATTCAGGGTCGTGAGATAAAACAACATCTTTTGCTGCCAACGTTTAAAGTTGTCTCCCCTGAATTTTTCCGGTTTCTCCAGATGAGAAGTCGGTAAAGTAGGCACAGCCGAATACATCGGTGCCTTGCCCTTGGCCGCAGCCTTGGCTCTTGCCGTAGCCTTAGCTGCGGCCTTGGCCGTGGCCGCTGCTTCGGCCGCAGCCTCAACTTTGGCCGTAGCATCCGCCATGGCCGCAGCCGCGGCGGCCTCAGCCGCTGCAGCCACGTCATCGGCGTTAGCCCCCACATTCGCATCGCCCCCAGTGTTATGGACATTTCCACCAACCACTAGGTCATGCTCACTTCCGATAGGCAACTCAATAGGCGACGTGTTAGTCATCTGAAACGACAACACAAAACGTATGAGATACGTGTACAAAAAATTCTATAAACAAACACCAAAACTGATATATGGGTTTGTAAAAGAATTACCAAACAAAAAATTAAAATAAACTTTTATCCTTTTAAATATCAATACGGTTGATATTAAAAGAATTGAACGATTCTTATTGAATACCAATACGGTTGGTATCAACAAGATTCAAAAAACAAAAATAAAACTGTTTGGAATTTTTCTTTGTAATCAATTTCTAATATAAATTAGAATCGAAAACAAAAAAGCATTATTCCTATTATAAAAAATAATTGTATTAATACACGAAAGAAACAACAGAATATCGGTTAAAATTGTTGGTTTCCGTGTACGAAATAACAATTAATAATAAATAAAGGACTAAACAAGAATTAAACAAAACCAGTGTAATCTTTATTAATTTCCAAAAGTAATACAATAAACTGATTACAACATATAAGTACTGAAAAGTAAATAAAGCAAACGTTTATCAGATTATTATTAATTAATAATCTGATGTACTGTTTTGCAATTAAAAGAAACTGCCAGACTGGAAAATATAGACTTAACAGCCGGACTGTTCTGTTTTGAATTTAAAATACATGACTGAATTGAAACTATTATAATTACATAATTAAATTACAGAAATGTAATTACAGCAACAAAACAGAACTTTAAACTAATTACAGAATAGTACAAATAGAATATAAAAGCTACAGCTAAGGACAGAATATTAAAAACCTGAATTAAAATTACAGAAAAGTAAATTGCGGAAATTAAATAACAGAATTGAAAAATGGACAGAATGTAAAACTGGACAGAATTGAAAATAAAATAAGACGAGGCTACTGTTAACAGTATGCCTTTAACCGATATTCGCCCAACCACTTTAAGGTTTCTGGTTGCGTTGGAGCTTCGATCCCAAGGTACAACGTCTCTCGGAAGACTCGCCGGAAACTGGCGACGAGTCTAAATCGAGCTTTTAGTGGGTGGTTATCTCTGATTTCTAAGTGCTATGAATAAAAAATATATGCAGCTTTTGAATTGTTAGAGAGAAGATACTGATTTCATGTGTGTTAGAATGTGAGGGGATGGCTGCCTCTTTATAGAGAAAATTCTGAAACCGCAGAATTTATTGGTCATTTAATTCTGGGAGTTACATCCCCAGAATCCGCCTCCATTACTGCTGGAGTTTCAAACTTTCTGGAACTCTAGGGACTGCTCTTGCAAATATGCAAAAGTCTCTTTTCAGATTTAGTACAAGACCCAAGACCCAAGACCCAAGACCCAAGACCCAAGACCCGCGTCCCGAGACCCGAGCGAGCGCGCGCGTGTGGTACACACTGACCCACTCATGGGTATGTGGACTTTATTAGTTTACCAACTACATGAGATGGAATTGTATATATAGAGTAAAAATCTACATTGATTTTCCAATGTGGGATAACCCTCATGGTTTATTCCCACTCTCTACTCTATTTTCCAGATTTCGGTTTTTCCCTCTTTCGAGTACCAACATTCGAGTCCAATTATCATTCACACCATTCCTCCGAATAGGTCATGCGATATACCGTTGCGAAACTCGTCATACGAGCTACTCAAACATATTGAGTATGGCCTCAGAAAAACTGAGTAGTCGCATCGAAAATTTGACTCAAAGATGGTCCCTGACTACTTTGAAAAATCATGTCTAAAACATGTTTTTTTTCCCTTCCTTTTTCCAACACAATGTTGATGAGTTATCGTATTTTAATTTGTGCAATGTTAATATGGCCGCACTCACAAACATTGTTCGAATTACGATGCCTACAAGGTGGGTTCCATTCAAAATGAGAGTTTTTTTTACTCTACATAAAAAATACTAAGTTAATAATATATGAGTCTGACATGGAAATTGATACGGAAGATGAAGAATTGTATACGGTTAAATGATTTACTAAAAAGGTTTAAAATTGTACTTTTCTAGGAAAAATTTAAGTGCTTCTGATGTGGTTGTGTTTTTAAAGACGTTTTTTTTTTTAAATAAGTACTCTTTATATGTACTGATCCATCATTTTCTCAATTTTCTAATGTGAAACTTTCATTTGTTTAGGGCAACTACATCAACATAACTATTTTAACTCTCTATCAAAATTTACCTACTTTCTCACTAAATTAGCCCATTCTCCGGCTAGGAGCATCATACTCATAAATGGAAATAGTTAGAGCATTCTCAACTGTCATAGCTAAATTTTTTATGTATAAGTATAAACTTAGCTAGATTTATAAGAATATTATACAGAATATCTTATACATTACATAACACTTCACGTGCAAATTATTATATAAGTAAATAAAAAAGTATTATTCCTAAACTTTTTTATTTTGCCCAAATTCTCTGATAATACCATATCGCTTTTCCATCTACCATATGTATCATCTTCTTAACCCAATCTTCTAAATTAATTATAATTTTAAAAAAAACACAATTTCATTGCCTTAGAAAAGGACATGAGTTGTAAAGTAAATTAGTAACTATGGCCTCCGATCGAACATCGAACCATGTCCGAGAAATTCAAATAATTATTTGCAATCTAATCGATTGACTACTACCCCATCTCAATTGATCATTATCTCTGACAAAGATAAATCCGATTTTGGGCTTGTTATGTCTATGGTGAATTAAATTTGGGAAAAACAAGTTTGTTTATGGAGAGAAAATGGATATGTTAGCCGAAGAAGGAAAAGGAGAAAATATATATATAGAGAGAGTGTGTTAAAAAAGCAAATGAAAAAAAAGAACGAGAAAATAAGTTTTGTTTGGTGGGACCATGTTAAAATACTCCTATAATTTTTCTCATTTCCTCTCTGCATGCATATAAATTTTCAATAAAATTTTATCTTTTATATTCATATCCCACATATACGTGTCTTGTTGAGCAACAATTTTAATTATTATTGTATAATTTTATATATATAAAAGTGTTAAACTAAACCATGAAGAATGCTCTTAACTTAAGTATCTATTTATAGGTAGCGGTCTTCACTAGTCAAATAAGAAAGAAAGGTTTTTTTTATTCATCTAGCTCTAGTTCCAAGGTGATTCACAAAAACACAAATAATAGTGAAAAAATACAGAATTAACTAATTAACTAAATAACACATAAATGTGTAATAATTAACTCTAAAACTCGCCTAAAATACCAAAATTAATCAATAAAATATACTATTTCGTTGTCCAATCAAGGGTTAAAATCACAATAAAAAAAGGTAAAAATTTAAGTTTGTTTCATTTCTCTCTTTCACGAGAAGTGCATAAATGATTATAGTGCAATGTGTGAGTATAATTATATTCTCTTCTAGTTTGAATGTAAAACTTGAGTTTGAATGCAGACATAGTATGACTTAACAAAAACTAATGAAATCTCCAGATTCAAATCTAATGAAATCTCCAGATTCAAATCTACAAAATACTTGTTAACATAGAAAAGGAAACCAGATCAAGCGCTAATGTATTGTACTATGCAAACAATTAGGCAGAAGTTATTTTTTATAATCTGGGTTCAAAATCTAACAAAGTCTTTGTAACTTTTACGAAAATCATACATGCAAAAGCTCTTTATACGGAAACGATAAGCTGATAAACAAAAGATAGTCTAGCTTCGAAAGCCGAAAAGTAGAGTTTAAGAAAACTACCAAACAACGCCAAAATAGAGATATATGGGAAATGAAAGGAGCCACCAGGAAGAAACTGATGCTGGATTCTAGCTTTGACATAAAAATGAACAAATAATATCTAAACAAAAGTGATTTTATATCAAAAGTGCAATATAATTGTAAATACATGTAGGAGTAAGGACTAGAGAAAAATAAACTTGTAACACCCAACTATTTCGTTTAGCTTTGATAGACCAAGTATAACATATTTTTAAAAAATAAAGGAAGTTACTATTGATGTTTGTGGGTACGGCGCTTCCTGATAGGCATTCATGAGACATTAGAGGTTCAACGGCATGTTGGATATGCTGAATATAACCGTGATTCCTATAGTGAATTATGATTTGTTTTTATGTTATTAAAATTTAGGCTAGTTAATTAGTAAATTAAAATGAAAAAAATGGGAAATGGACAAAGTTAGTATACATCTCTATCAGTTTCAACGCTCAAAACGAGCATTGAGCTAGTTGACGGTATGATTAGATCACGAAATGGTATATTTTATAGACTAATTATGGCATTTTAGACGAATTCAAGGGTAAATTTAATGAGTATTTATACGTTTTTACATTAATTTTGGGTTTTTCCAGATTATTTGCATTTATTAGTGTTTTTGGGTAAATGTGGAGATTTTGACGTAAAAGTAAGGAAAAATGAAACTCGAACCAAATTAAAAGTAGCCAAAATGGGTCATAATGAATAAAGGAGACCAAAGGAAACTAAACTCAGCCGAAAATGCTATTACACAAAATCTGTACCAAGGCAAAGAGAAGCCCACTAATCCCAACAAGCCTAATTCACAAAATTCTTTTGGAAGTTGAAGTTGATCGACCAGCTTGTCCGATTAGCATGATCGATAAGTTTGATTGGTATGGAATAGTTAATTATCAAAATTTAAGATTTTCTCGGATAGAGTTTGTTAGACTTTGATACCTATAATATTATATTTTGACTAAGAAACATTGTAAACACTATTTAGAAATACACTTTCGTTTTTAGAGAGAAAGAATAGGGCATTATGCCCTTAGTTCACAAACGTCCATTTTGCATCGTGTTATTGTAAATTCGTCACAATTATTTCAATACAATCATTTTTTTCATTCTTTTTATTGCGTTATTGTTTTCTTAAATCTGTTATTTAGTAGCTTTAACCTTCAACTAAGTTCTATAATTGTTGTTTAATCGAAAGACGCCAGTTTAACATTAGATTAAATGAAATTGTAGTACTATCTTTCTTTCTCTTGTTGCATATTCGAAAGACGTTAATTCGACCGGCTAAATAGGCACAATAGTATTTATTTTCTTGTCTAAACACTTTAAAATTGGATTAAACAAACTTATTATTACATATAGGATTGATCCCCCTTTTGTAAATTGAAAAAGCATGCTTAGGATTGACAACACTAAATTGAAAAGGCATTGGTAATATTAATCTTATATGACGGACATCGATTCGCCAAAAGTGAAAGTTTTGGCCACTGACGTTCCTTCCCGCGTTGATTTAAAGTAAGTATTTTATTAAAGCCTTCTAAAACTTTAATGTAATCTGAGTCAAAATACATCATAGATTCGATACTTCAGGTACTTTACTAGTTATTTACTGCAACTGCTGTCGTGCTCCTGAAACACTTTATTAAATGGAAAAAACATGTTCGGAGGGCACTCGGAAAGATAAACGTTCATCGGAATAAACTCATCCAAAGTCTACAGGATCTCGAAAAACCAAGTCCTAAACTGTTAGGGCGGAATCGGGATTATATTTTCACTCCTAAAATAACTCGGGAGAAGACACTTATTGGGGTTTACAAGTCATGTCGTGATTGGCCTAGAAAATGCTAGTGTTTTAGTAGAAAATAAGGCATTTTAGACGAGTCTAAGAGTTATTTTATACATTTTATATTAATTCTGTTGTAATACACTATTAGCTACGTATATAGGGAGACGGAAGTAGAGAGAGGGGAGAACAGTATGGTCTTTATTATATATGAATATCTGAATGAATGAATAAATACAAGACCTCTAAGCCTATTTATATAGATAGAGGGGTAGGGTTACAAGCCCACTTGGGCCCATAAAGTACAAGCCCAATAGTCCAATAATATCTTACAACACTCCCCCTTTGGACGTCTTGAATTCTTCGTCTTCATGCAGTCGATCTGAGTCGAGTTCATTCGCAGTGCTAAACACATAAAAACCTTAGGGACGGAAAACCCAGTGTGGGACAAAACCGGTACCTAGGAGAAACTGTGTAGCCGAATGATATAGGCCGAAATATCATGTAAGTAACTAACCACAAAACAGTGTGCCTCATCAAAACCTTGACAGAGCAAAAACCCAATGGGAAAATCTCTGATCGAAGGAAAAAGAGTGCAACAGTGGTAGCAGTAGGGGATCAACCAGAAAACAGGTGCCTCATCAAAACCTTGCTAGAGTAAACTCAGTGGGAAAAACCTCTAGTCGAAGGACAAAAGAGTACACAGTGGTAAGAAGTATACAACCGGATACTCCCCCTAATTTCGGCAATCTTAAGTGAGATATGATGGGAACTTGTCTCGCTAAAAACCTTGCCAAGGAAAACCCAGTGGGAAAAACCTTGGTCTAAGGACAAAAAGAGTACACGAGCATGCGACTGGATGCTCCCCCTCACTTGCACACGACAGGGTGCGAAGATTTCGACTAAGTAGTAATTAGTGCAATAAGCATTCACCTGGATGCTCCCCCGCACTTGCACACGACTGGGTGCAAAGATTTCATATTCCAAGAAAGAGAACGAGCATTCGACTGGATGCCTCATTTACTTGCACACGACTGTATGCAAGAAAATATAACGTGGAATAAAACGAGCATTCGACAGGATGCTCTTAAACTTCATATGTGAAGATTTATTTCGACGATAAATGCTAAATAGCATAATGTAGTCATGTCTCTCTTGATCGATAACAACAAGTTGTCTTCTATGACAAGTGTTTTATCTGGATCGTGAGACAGAGCATATATAATTCAAATATGGCTAATACTAGCTCGAAGCCATATACACTCTCTAGTCGTCTCATAGAGCACGAGCAGATCATAGTGATTCGTTTGGAGTCATTCCAAGACCTCCAAGATATCGCCTTATTCCTAATGGTAAAGACATCCCATGTTAGGAATATCCCTTATGCGGGTCTGATAAGTAACCAGCATCGGTATAACCGAAAAAGGGTTGCGTTAATTCGAGTACCGAAGGGGGTAGATACACTCGATGACGCAAATGGGATAAGACAAGCCCTCATCCACAGTTACCTTAAGGTAATGGGAAAATGTCTTTTATGCCATTTCGATGGCAGCGTGTTAGCGCGATGCTGTGTCGAGCTATACCATTCACAGCAGACGAGATATTCGTCCTAGCACATTAGACCAAGTACAATAATGCGCTTATTGTACTTAGATATGAACATCATGGTTCAATATCTCTTCATCGTCACATCAGGGACGGACTTGGTCTATATCAATGTCTAGTGATTGAACGATCATGGGAGACTCTGATGACTTAGCGTCATGATAACTACAACGTCATAACACCTTCTAGGTGTATTCTGAATCATGGACTTATATTCAATCTTTACGGGACTCGATCATCAGGCCGAGTCACTACCGTTTCTTCCCAAGATCCTTCATCTCGAAGGCAAATCCAAAAATGGATCGCGTAATAAAACACGCAAGGGCATAATACTTGTTCAAGTATCCCAAACTAATCAAGTACTCACTTAGGCGGGTATACCACATCCGCTCGGATTATATTAATCCATATAGTGAACGTCTCATTTAATTGAGATCGTGTTCCGTGGTCAGGAACTACTTGATTCAAGCATTATGAAGTCACACAGTGACCTTCATCTATATCGCTTTGTCTAAATCCCCATAGAGATAAAACTGTGACCACATTCATGGCTGCATACTCAGTTTTTCGGAAACTACTAAACTGGTAAAGTAGGGGACTATTATAATGTCCATTTCCAGGAAATCAACCATCTCGTAATCAATTCCAAGGTGTGAGAGAAGCCTTGCGCTACTAGGCGAGCATTCTACAATCTCATTATTCTCATCAATTTTCCTTACGAATAACCAAATAAACGAACTCGTTTAACATTGGTGGTGTTGGATCTACAGGTCCGAACACACTTTCGCTAAGGAGTCTACTTGGATTGCAAGTTTCCATTAGTCCAGTCTATTCTACGTTGACTTCAGGTAACGGTATATGGTTCTCTGTCATAATTTGTTCATATTATCAGTCGTCACTGAATATATGAACAAGTAATCAATGACAGTCTCGTTTCGCTTCAATATCGTCTAAGATATCATGATCGACAGATATTTCAAGATTTTTAGGATGAGGAGGAAATCACACATCTCCTTGATCCTTTATAATCTCGTGCGACAAACGAGTTTCAGTTCACCACCTCTGGGGCTGAACGAATTAAGAACCGATCAACTTCCTCATATCTTAGGAAGGACGACAGACTGACGGCCAATGGCAGCGTCCTTTGCTTTGGCAGGTTCGGCCAAAGCAACGTGTTACGACAGGAACACGGCGTCCGACAGGAACGTCTATCCTTGCAAGCATTTTGCAGCAGGTATAAATGATCTCGTGACATCTCATAAAGTCATTAAATGCGTCTGGGATTTAGTTAGACTTGAGGGAGTCTATGCACTTACTTATCACTAAGTGCAATTTTGGGGATCAAGCTAAGACCGAGTGGGTTATGCCACGTTATTTCACGTCGTTTCTTATCAACGGTAATGTGCAAATCTCCCCCTAACGACGGGGAGAACAGTCTTAGCGATGTCACTTTCGCATATCATGCGGTAAAGAGATCGCTTGCCAAGGTTACTCTATCAAATGATAGGCAGGAGATTCATAATCGACTTATGTCCCCTTCAGAGGTCCATATTTTGAACGCTAGAGCGGCTCAATCAAAATATTAATTAATCACTCTAAACACGCGTTAATATAAGACTTCTGGCTCATAACTAGTAACCAGTTGGTGCGCATATGGTGTTTGAGTGTCTATGGGCCTCATAACGGACCAATGCAGCAAAATAGCATAACCCCACACGGAAATATAAATCTTGGTGCGCAAGACCAAGAAATGCGTGCAATCATTTGCAGTCGCATCATCAAACTTTCCATGAGTCCATTTGGGTCTAAACATAATCGACAGGATGTTCAATTTCAATTTCCAAACTCAAGTAATTCAAATCGAAATTTCGATTTTTACTCTTCGGAATTATCAAGTCGACTAGACTTTTCAGGATAATCCGGATCATGAGCCATCAACTTAATGATAAGGCTAAGAGTTTGGGAAGTGCTGCATTTATGTGGACAACATTAAAATGTGACCATATTGTCGATGCATCAACCATAACCATTTATATTTATGGTCCGTCTTATGGTTGGATAAGTCCACAATAACTCCTTCAATTCTTTACAAGAATTATACGAGTTCATTTCGTGATCTTTACACATACTAGTCTTTCAAAGTGAGCATTAGTGGCATGAATTTCGGATTAATCACGAAATATATTCTCAGAGAGAATCCAAATACGATGCGATTATAAATCAAGCATCGCCTTTTGACCCGGGAATATCTCATCCGGTCAATGTCACAATATCAAAATGCTCTTATCAATCGACGACAGGCGAATGATAGTACAGACAATCATGTCTTAGCATTTAAATCTTTTATCAATCGACGACAGGCGAAATGATAAGGTAACTTTAAATGCTTTTAAAAAATGTGGTAGCAACCACTTGAAAGACATTTCAACTCCTCTAAAATACGCTTTTGGTCGTATTGAATGAAGGCTATGTAAAGAAATTTTAATTTTTTCATGAGCTATTACCAGATAACACTAGTTTTCTCGAATATTTTATAACTCAACAAGGTACGGCAGGATCTACATGAGTATAAGACCTCATATTTGACAAATCAATTTGGTTTTACCAAATATTTTGATTTGGAACGACATGTCCAGAATCGTTGTCACTGAGTACTCTTTTAGGCAAGTAGTTGGTGAAATTATGTGGTACACTGTTACCCACTATTTCCAAAAAAAATCAACTACCCCACAAGTATTGCCTAAAATTTCATAATTTAAAGTTTGGTCACATTTGTCAAAGGAATTTGCTCAAAACACTTTAAATTATTTCGAGAAATTTCGTAAACAGGCAAACCATAATCCAAAAGTATGTCCAAATGGAAAAATCATAATCCAAATGGAAAAACATAATCCAGATGAGCGAAAAAATGGCTCAATGATTTATCAAAATCAATAAAGAAAGGTATCAAACTCATTTGAGCCACAAAATCGGGGGTCTCAAGAGTTTCCTTTCAGTTAGCTTTAACCACATTAGCATCGGGTTTTTTTCACCATTATAATAGTTTTGAACTATTTAAGGAGTAACCGTGCATGACCTTTGTCTTTATAGCATAGAGTTGCCTCCTTGAGCATTATCTCTTGCTTTTGTGACAGCGAGCCATATTGTTCCTTTCAATTACTGTCTTGGAGCCACAGGTTTTCGATTTTGACGATTGTCTAAAATCTCGTTTGGCTAGGCGATTCATCGGGATCGCGACAGCTCGAGACAAATAACACTTGTCTCGGTTCTCGATTCGTTGAAAAAAATGTACACGAAGAGCATTAATATCAGGCAAACAATTCGCCATTGACCCAATAGGATTAAAACTACTCACCGGGGTAATTTTCTTATCCAATAACAGATGGGCGATAAAGGAACATGGTGAATATAAATTCACGATACTGCTTATGGAATACAATTTCCAAGCTAGTATTTTGGTGAAGGATTGCTCCCATATGTCAATTTCAGACATTTGTTCACCATAGACGTCATCACGTCTCAAATATGGCGGCGGAATAAAATCAACACCTTAGCATTCATCTCGAGGGTAACAACAAACTCGTGTTTTACTCATCAAAGATGGCATCCAAAAAAAATTTGGGCATCACATTTTCACACATCAGGGTGACTGACATGTGGTGACGGAATAACATCAACGTCTAAATTGTCATTTCGCAAGTATGTTTTGCGATTTTTCTCATCATAGATGGCATCCAACATGTGTTGGGAGTTCTGGATTATTTTTCATATAAAACGACTGGTTTATATGTTTATGGTTTGCACAAGCACAAACTTTTTTTCCCGAAACGACAGGTTCGAAAACATTAGTTTTGCTTCTCATGTGAATCGGTTCTCATTGATCTAACGACGGGTCGATACTGTTACCAATTCGGCGAAACATACATCACTATATAAACACACTCGGGGAAATTATTATTTAGTCAACCCCTTTCGGTAGCTCTATTTGAACACGACCAGGAAAGACGGTGAGGGGGGTGGGCACGAATGCCTCTTAAAAACCGACCTCATTAGGAGAACGACTTCCGCCTTTATCTTTCCTAGACATCGTATCCAAATAGGTGAGCCTATTTGGGGAAGATTCATAATTTTTCCAACTTAAATGTGAATATATACGATTTTCGCATTTTATATATGGCAATAATATTAACAGTATAGACAATATCTATCTAGATTAACCACATATTTATAAACAGGCAGTAAATATATTTAAGGATATATCTAATCATGCAGTAGATTTGGTGTTATAAACAAATCAATTTAAGATTATCAATCACAAAGATTATATCATACCAAATCAAATCAAATCAATTAGATCTAATCTAATAATTTACTGACATATGTGATATTTATATATATGGTATTACCAAAAGATATGATTATGCTAACAAGATATCAATCAATTATCTATGTTTATCGCCATATGAATAATTCTATACATGGTAGTTATAACATGCAAACAAGCAATATATTTTCAATTTACCAATCAATTCTATATATGGTAAAAAAAATATTTTAACTTGCAAAGAGGTTAAATTTACATGGAAACATATCAATTTATTCAATTAACATGCAATTTTTATTCACTTGAAAAAAATTATATGCATGTGTGTGTATATTGACCGAATATTGCATTTTTATAACACATATATACTGTTTTTATACATGTAATATACTCCAGGGACCACATGTGTAATTACTGTAAACTAAATTCAGTTTTAGTCTTATTACAGAGTCAGTCCTAAATTCAATACTAAACAACAAACTATTTTCTTAACATGCAGTTGTCTACATATGGTTTTATATATTTTTCAAACATATCTTGCGTAACAAAGCCAAAAAAAAATAATCTTTCTTGTTCACAGTGTTATTAATATGTTGTTTACGTCAATGATTAGATGGTAATAATCTCAGCCTACATATTTTTTCATACACAAACAACCATCATAAACCATAATATATTTATATATTCTAACTACATGTCCATATAATAGCCTTTTATCATACAGAGTAAGATTTCACATTTTTTTTTAACATGCAATAGCAATATACACATAATAGGTTATATTAATATTACACGCATGCTGTGGCAGAGTTACACAGCAAAAAAAAATTAGGTTTTTGAAAAATTATGTACCTTCCGCACGGTATGTTGGTGAAGGTCGATATAGTAATAACTTAATAAAAATCCGGATAAACCTCAAGGTTTATTGAATCTATAATCCGTACTTCGATCTCCGAGAGCAGTGCTGATAACGTGTTGTAATACATTATTAGCTATGTATATAGGGAGACGGAAGTAGAGAGAGGGGAGAACAGTATGGTCTTTATTATATATGAATATCTGAATGAATGAATAAATACAAGACCTCTAACCCTCTTTATATAGATAGAGGGGTAGGGTTACAAGCCCACTTGGGCCCATAAAGTACAAGCCAAATAGTCCAATAATATCTTACAACAAATTCTATGTTTTTATCTAGATAATTGTGCATTATTTGTATTGTGTAGGTAAAGATGGTAAATTGGAGACAAAAACGAGACTTGGATAAAAGAAGCACATAGAGAAGGACCAAAACGGATTAATTAGAAACCGGTACCACTTTAATAGAATTATTAGGTTTTAGTACCACTTGAAATTTTTATTAGCAAAAGATACCAAACATTTTGAATTTGGTTCTGGTAGCACCTCCACTAAATATAAAAGTGGTCTAAATTCTGTTTTACCTCATTAACACAAAATACTTTCTATTTCTAACTGCAATTTCTGAAATCTGTCTTTCTCTCTCATCAGTTTCTCACCGGAGAACAGTGGAGCTCCACCACTAAACCCCGACACAGTTTACATGAAGCACCATCACCTATATCCCTCCTTGTCCACTGTATATATATATACACCTATATACATAGCTGTATATATATATCATTCTCTCTCATTTTATATTTGTAAAAGTTTGGCCATAGTTTGACATGAAATAAAAATCTCATTTATTATAATTTTTCTATTCTTTTTATTCTTTCTATTTTTTCTATTATTTGTTATTTACTTATATTATTAATATAAAAATAATACTAAATATTATATATTTTTTCAACATAAATAAATATTTAAAAAATTTACAAAACACTTGTATAATTGGTATCAGAGTCATGTTGTTCTAATTTAAATTATGATATATATAATGTAATTCTAGTATAAAATTATAAACTTTTATTTACTTTTTTTAAGCATAATGTAAAGAAAATATGATATAATAAAACTATGGTAGTATACAACTTAAAGTTTTTATTTTTAAATGTAACTAGTGGGACGTCATCTATGTCACATATTCATGAAGTCGTTTTAAGCCCCTTAAAATCATAATTGACGGTGTGTGTTATTCATGAAGCCATTTTAAGCCACTTAAAACCGTCATTGACGGTGTGGGTGTTGGCTATGTGTTGACAGGCATGCTAATAATAATTAAATTGGAAACAAATATATATATTATTTCAAAGTTTTATCATAACATATTATTTTTACATTATACTTAAAGTTCGAAAAATAAGTTTAACTATTTATATGAAAAATTATATTATATATATCCTACTTACTAAACATCTCTAAATGAATTTTTTATCTAAAAAAGTAGACCCGAGATTTTAGAATTTTCTAACACGGAAGAGCAACTTAATCATTGGACAATTTCAATAGTACATCCTAGAGAAATATACATGTCATGTTTATTTTTCTATTCATCTAAATTAATAGTAAAATATGTTGAACAAGCAGTAAGATTAGATAAAGCTGAAGAAACAATAAGATTGCTCGATAATAGTAATTTTATAAAAACTCTACAAGAATCTCCAGATAAATATCATTGTATACATATAGGTCTTGTTCAAAGTACCTTCAAACCTTTAATTTTATAAGGATTAAATACTTGTATATATGTTAATCTTATAGATGCCCGTTGTCTTAGTTTTGAGAATGGTTCCAATATGAGATCTTTATAGACTAGTTTTAGTCATGATCCTACTTATTTTAAAGTTTATCCAAATCTAAGCCTAGATTTGGATGATAGAAAACTATTAGATTCAGTCTCATTATATGTACAAACCAAAGACTATATTTATGCTTTTGGATCAAGAGTTATTCCTCTTATATATCAAATACATTTTAAAATAATGTCTATTTTAACACATCAAGCTAAGAAAATAGGAAAAACAAGTCAAACTGTTTTAATTGAAACTAATATTTTGACTACCAGAGTAGCTTTCCCTAAAATTATTGAATGAAAAAGAATATATTTTTAAGAAAAATGGACTATAGAAAATGTGGTTCCACCATAACCTATTAACAAGCAAATCGAACAAGTGGTTAAAACTGAAGATGGTACTGTAGAAGTATCCTTCCCTTATCTAGGAATTTTTCTACTAGAAGTGGAAGGTTTTCTTATAGAGTAGATATACCACAGTCTATAAGATCATCAACATCACAAACGCTTGTTGATTTAGAACAATCAATTAGAGGGATAAAGTTTTCTCAAAATAATATTCCACATGAAATATGCCAAATAAATAGCGAGGTAGAAGAGTTTATAGTTGGGTCACCAACACTCACTGACCTAAAATTCAAGATCTAATAAATAACAAGTAATTTTTATGGATTTAAGCCAAAATAGTATTTTAAGGGATTTTTTTAATAAAGAATTTCAAGATACAAGAAACCAATGTTTTATAAATTGGTATTTTAAAAAAAATTTAAAAAGAACAAATTAATTTTTTTAAATAATCTTTACTATCAAGACTTAATTTCTTATAATAAAATTGAATATTTTATTCCTTGGTTCACAACAAAATATTTACAAGAATATAATATTTCTCTAAATATTTTAGAAAGCACTTGGCAAGTATCAAAAGACAAAATTGTTAATTCGGTACATCCACCTACTGAGTTAATGACAATATTTTTAGATAAAGAGTAGAGAAAAACTAGAAATAAATGCTTTCCAAAAATAGATAGATTTTAAAGATATGAAAGATACTATAAAAGAAATATATAATATTATAAAAAAGGTAAAGTATACTAATCTTTGTATGAAAACAATTGGTTCCCAATTAATTAGCATTGAAGAAAAAATTGAAATTTCACGAAAAACATAGATTAACATAAAAAGATCAATTAGCTGAATTTTATGATTAGTTTGCTTGTGGAGAAAACTCACTTCCTAAAGATAAATTAAAAATTCCTAATAAAAGGAATATATTTCGTAGATATTCTAAGAGACCATTCCAACAAAGTAAAACAAATTTTAATAGTTCTTCAAAGAGTTATCCCTTAGAAAATAGACACTATCAAAGTAATAGTAATAAGAACTATTATAAAGCTAAATCTAATAATAGCAATAAATCAATATCTTTTTATAAATATGGAAAAACTGGTCATTATGCTAATAAGTGTAGAATTAAAGAAAAAAATACGAGTTTAAGCATAAAAGAATGTCTAAAACTCCAATTAAATAAAATTTTACTAAATTTTAGTGATCCCGAAAAATAAGAGTCTGAAAATCAACTTTTAGAAGTTCCGGATTCGGAATCATTACATCTGAATAAGAAATTATAGAAAATTCATTTTCTTGTGAAAGTAATGTAATTTCTCAAAACAACAAAGATAAATTTTTTTATAAATAAATAGTAGACATGCATGGCCTAAGAATAAACTTGCTTAGTTAATATCAAGAATATCTATTAATGATCCTAGAACAAATAACTGATATAGATTTTAGGGGTCAACTTTTAGAAAAATTTCTAAAAAGTGAACAATAAGATAAAATTATTACACCTAAATCTACACCTGATAGCTATAGGTTTAGTGAAGTTAAAGCTAGATTTCTATCCAAACAACAAGAAAAACCAGTAACATTACAAGATTTAAATAGAGAAATAAATCTGTTAAAAAATGAGATAAAAATTCTTAAATAAGAAAATATTATATTTAATCAAATAATGAATTCTATTGAGAAAATAGATAATACTATTAATAATTTGGATAATTAAGCATCTACTTCTACATGTGTTAAGCATAATGAGGAATATCTCAATATTTTACACCTATTTACTTCTCAAAAGTGGCTTATTGAAGTGACAATTATAATAAAAAATGATTTCACTGAAAAGTTTATCACTTTAGTAGATAGTGGAGCAGACATGAACTGTATCAATGAAATAATAATTCCTACCAATTATTTTGAAAAGACTATTCAGTCTTTAACATCAGCTAGTGGTAATAAAATACCAATAAAATATAAGTTAACAAATGTCCAAGTTTGTAATGAGGATATCTGTATAATAGCCTCATTTTTATTACTAATTTTTTTTTCCCAATATAACAATTCAGGAATATCTCCTATAAAAAAAGTAACAATATAAAATGAGATTTTATTACTGATTCTCAAACAAAGTTTTTAAGTGAAGTAAAACATATTTTACTAAAATAAAAACATATAAATTTTATAAATATGAAATTTATTATCTTTCAATAGAAAAAGATGTCCA
Source organism: Primula veris (assembly GCA_963682055.1). Classification (NCBI taxonomy): domain Eukaryota; kingdom Viridiplantae; phylum Streptophyta; class Magnoliopsida; order Ericales; family Primulaceae; genus Primula; species Primula veris. Next base: position 14,431,051 of record OY821741.1, read on the forward strand.
CACTAATATTATGAAAGAAAATATCCTTCATATTGGAAAGGATTTTAATAAAATCATTTGCATTGGCTGACCTAATGCATTTTGGAATAGAAAATAACATATTGTTACTTTACCTTACGATTTTTTTTTTTTGATGAAAAATTAATACCAACAAAGGCTAAGACTTGTCAAATGAATAATCAATATTTAGAATTATGTAAACAAGAAATTAATAATCTACTAAGAAAATGTTTAATTAGAAAATCTAGTTCTCCTTGAAGTTGTACTGCATTCTATGTTAATAAAAACGCAGAAAAAGAAAGAGGAGTCCCTCGTTTAGTTATTAATTATAAACCTCTAAATAAAGTACTTAGAATGATTCGTTATCCGATCTCGGATAAAAAATACCTTTTGGATCGTCTTTACAATGCTAAATTATTTTCCAAATTTGATTTAAAATCAGGTTATATGCAAATTCAAATAGATGAAAAAGATAGATACAAACCTTCCTTCACTGTATCATTTGAACATTATGAATGGAATGTAATGTCATTTCGTCTAAAAGATGCTCATTCTGAATTTCAGAATATAATGAATGATATTTTCATCCCTTATACTCAGTATATATTGATGATATTGTTGTTTTTTCTCAATCAATAAATCAACATATTAAACATTTTAATATTTTTAAAAATCTAATTATTAGGTATGGTTTGGTTATATCAGCCTCAAAAATGAAACTTTTTTAAACCAAAGTAAGTTCGTAGAACATGAAATTAATAATTGAACAATTGTTCCAATTAATAAAAGTATAGAATTTGCTTCTAAATTGCCAGATGAAATTACATATATAAAACAATTACAAAGATTTTTGGGAAGTTTAAATTACATTTCTCCTTACTATAAAAATCTTGCTCAAGATACACTTATTCTGTATTGCAGACTAAAAAAGAAAAATTCTTCATGGACTTCTAAACACACAGAAGCGGTTAAATTGATAAAATCTAAAGTCAAAAGTTTTCCATGTTTAGGACTTGCGAATCCCGAATGGTTCAAAATTGTTGAAACTAATGCATACAATATAGGTTATGGAGGAATATTCCAACAATGAAACCCTGAAACAAATTTTGAAGAACTTGTTAGATATGTGTCAGGAAAATGGAATACAACACAAGAAAAATATTCTACAATAAAGAAAGAAATGTTTTCTAATGTAAATTGCATAAGTAAAAGGAAAGATGATTTACTTAATAAGAAATTCTGATTAAGGATTGATTATTCTGCAGCAAAACAAATTATTAAAAAAGATGTTAAACATTTAGTTTTCAAGAAAATATTTGCCGAATGGCAAGCACAATTATTTGTAATTGACATCGATATTGAATACATCAAATGAGAGACTAATAGTCTCGCGGATTATCTAACACGTGAATTTTTGCAAGGTAAATGAGTTCTAGCTCTAGAGGTAAGGGCAATCACCAAGGCCGAGGCCGAAGGCGTGGCAGAAGTCATGGAGGATATATACTTTCTCCTCCAATTACTCAAGAAGCACCTGTCAATGATAGTCCAAATTGCTTAGATTTACAAAAATATTTGCATACACCTAAAGAATAAATTTTTTCTCAAGGAATCTAGTATGTTGAACCATGGGGTTCAATAATTGATTTTGATTATAACTTTGATTATGTTTTTAATGATTTTACGATTTCTCTATTTCGATGATATAATGCTTGTTTTTTCCAAAAAGAGAATTTGTAAATTGCAGCACGCCAGAAAGATAGAGCTCGGAAAAACGAAGCCACAGGTTCAAGCGGAACCAGAATCGGAGCTAAAACGAAGAAGTTACGGGCTTTTGAAGATTAACGAGAAAACAGAGAAAACTGAAGTACGACCGATCGTCTGTACAAAAACGACCGATCGTTTTTGTTCTGATTTCTTCCAGAGAGTCCACAAGAAAAACGATCGATCGAAACTCAGAAACGACCGATCGTTTTCTGAATAACGACCGATCGACTGTAGAAAACGACCGATCGTTTTCTACAGATTTCGAAAACAGCTTTTCAGCTTTTTCTGGAAAACAGCTTAAAACCTCTGAAAAAAGCCTCAACCACTTCCAACGGTCATATACAGAAAAACAGTCTTTGGTGATTATAAAAACCAACCCAATTCACTTTCCAAAGACACCAATTACAATACCAATCAATCCTTCAGCCTCTCTCATATACAAAAACCCAAAATCACCATTTTGGTGAAATACTTCGAAAAGAGAGAAATCGAAGATAAAGAGATACAAGCTCCAACAAAGATCAAACATCATCGAAACCACATATTAGCTTATTTTAGAAGCAATCGATTGTGGGTGTTGTTTCAATTTTTGATAAAATTGTAACGAGTATTTTATAAACTCATTTTTGTGAGCGAGTGATCGGGTAGAGGTTTTGTAAGCAAGTGAAGCTTAAAAGCTCTAGGTCTTTTCATTCGGGACACTCATAAAGTGTGGGGGAGCTTAATCGGTTGATTAGCTCGATAGGATTGTAACATCCGGAAGAAGATTATTTTAGTGAAATACTCGGTAGTACCGAGGAGAGGACGTAGGCCGTTTGCCGAACCTCTATAAATCTTGGTGTCATCTTCTTCCCTTAAACTTTTATTTTCTGCAATTATTTATTCTTGCTTGCGTTTAGTACTCCTAGCAATTTATTGACTCTTGTTAAAACGCTTAAGCTTAAGAATTGCATTAGTTGGGTGGTTAGTTGCTTAGAATTTTAAATTAGGCAAAAACGCCTAGAAACCTTATTCACCCCCCTCTAAGGTTTAGCCGCACACGGGCCAACAATTGGTATCAGAGCCGAGGCTCTTGCATATAGGAATCTAGCGATTCTAGAGTTAAGATCCCGATGGCTAATATACTTAATTTCGCATCCGGCGTAGCTTCATCACCCAATACACCTCCATATTTTGATGGACTAAATTTTTCATATTGGAAGGATAGGATGAGCATGTTTCTCCAAACCTATAATGTTAGACTTTGGATGACTATAAAAGTAGGATATTCCGCACCTACATCCGAAAATAGCGAGAACCCAATCCCCGTAGAGGACCTAGATAACGCTCAACTAGAAGCCTACTCTACAAACGCCAAAGCGATGTATGCTATTGTTTGTGCCGTTTCTCCTAACGAGTACAACAAGATTTCCGCTTGTAAAACCGCTAAGGGTATGTGGGATAAGCTAGTAGTAATGCATGAAGGGACTAACCAAGTTAAGGATTGCAAACTCCAACTATTAGTTCATGACTACGAGCTTTTTAAAATGAGCGAGGGTGAAACCATTTCCGATATGCTTGCTAGGTTTACAACTATTACTAATGGATTAACATCTCTTGGTAAGTGTTTGTCTTGTAAGGAAATGGTCTCAAAGGTGATTCGGAGCTTGCCAAAGGAATGGGAACCGAAGGTCACCGCAATTCAAGAGGCACACGATATGAACACCTACACTCTTGATGCATTGACGGGCTCTCTCCTCACTCACGAAATCACCCTCAATAGTCACAAGCCAATCTCGAAAAAGAGGGAGATAGATTTCAAAGGAACCACTTGTGACGAAAGCAATGAGCTATCCAATGACGACGAAAATTCTAGGCAAATCATTCGAATCGTCAAAGAAATACTCAAGCTAAAAGACCACCGCAAACATAAAGGTAAATCGTCAAATAATTCAATTTATTCTAACGATTTTGTTTGCTATACTTGTGGCAAGGAAGGACACATGGCGAGAGATTGCGTCATGAATCGCAAGAGCAAAGGAAAGAAGAAGATATCCGCTTCAAGCTCTAGCGATAGCTCCGACCAAGATGAAGTCGCTCACCTTGGTTGCTATGTGGCATTGGAAGACAACAATGAGCCCAACCAATCTTCGTCAAGCGAAAATGAAAGCGAAGCCGATGAGGTAAATGATCTTTCTTATGATGAATTACTTCATATGTGCGATGTTTATTCTAAAAAAGTTCCTAAGCTTGTCGAAAAGGTCGACTCTCTTAAAAGGATAAATTCTTCTCTCAATGAAGAAATAAGATCCTTAAAAAGAGATAAAATTGAAAATGAGTCTATTCCGACATCGTCATTTTCTCTTCATGATGTAGATGACGAAAAGGAAGACTTAAAAGATAAAAACGAGTTTTTAAAAACTGAAAATGACTCTTTGAAAAATAAAAACGATGAGCTTGTCATTGCGGTAAAGAAACTCGAGTTAACAATCTCAAGGTTTTCCAAAGGGAAAACCGTGTTGGACGAAATTTTGAGTTGTCAAAAAGATGTCAATGACAAAAACGGTTTGGGTTTCGTTTCCAACTCTATTGGCTCAAGCACAACCCGCTATGTCAAATCTTCTAGCGTGTCTACAACTCCTATTCCGCCTATACAAAAGGTTGTTTTTACACAAGGGAGCACTTCAAGAGTTTTGCCAAACTCTTGTAATAATAGAAGAGGTTTAGGTTTTCAAACCAAAACCGCTCATCATACTTCTAAAACTTCCTACAAAAAGTCGCATAGTTCTCGTTATTCGAAAAAATCTATGCATTGCATTCATTGTAGTAGAAGTGAGCATAATTCTTGTAAATGCCCAAATCGCTTTCATGTTAGTAGAAGCGATTTGAAATGGGTAGTAAAGACCCGAGCCACTAACAATGTTGGACCCAAAAGAAATTGGGGACCAAAGACAAAAACTTGTGTTGTAGGTATCTCCATCCAAAAGGAGAAAATCAACAAATGGTTGGCAACGCCGACAAAAGCCGTGGAAGTCAAGAAGATCGACTCCACCATCAAGGATGAAGTGCCGTTGATCGACAAAGGTGGAAGGCATACCAACAAATGGTACCACCTATTTGGAATCGGCAACGCTCAATGCAAATGCCATTAGCAAGCGGACTCAACATCATGTATTCGGTATACTCTAATCTATAATATCTACATATATGTGATTAGTTGGGTAATATGCATAATAATAACATTTTTCATGTCTTGGTTTTTCGTTGAAAACCCTCCACATTAACCCCAAATTTTTCTTACATTTTGATAATGCCAAAGGGGGAGAAAAATGATATTTAGAGTAATGCGATTTGTTAAAATGGAGGAGATATCTTTCTTATAAAATCATCATTAGTTTGTCATAATCAAAATGGGAGAGATTGTTGAACCATGGGGTTCAATAATTGATTTTGATTATAACTTTGATTATGTTTTTAATGATTTTACGATTTCTCTATTTCGATGATATAATGCTTGTTTTTTCCAAAAAGAGAATTTGTAAATTGCAGCACGCCAGAAAGATAGAGCTCGGAAAAACGAAGCCACAGGTTCAAGCGGAACCAGAATCGGAGCTAAAACGAAGAAGTTACGGGCTTTTGAAGATTAACGAGAAAACAGAGAAAACTGAAGTACGACCGATCGTCTGTACAAAAACGACCGATCGTTTTTGTTCTGATTTCTTCCAGAGAGTCCACAAGAAAAACGATCGATCGAAACTCAGAAACGACCGATCGTTTTCTGAATAACGACCGATCGACTGTAGAAAACGACCGATCGTTTTCTACAGATTTCGAAAACAGCTTTTCAGCTTTTTCTGGAAAACAGCTTAAAACCTCTGAAAAAAGCCTCAACCACTTCCAACGGTCATATACAGAAAAACAGTCTTTGGTGATTATAAAAACCAACCCAATTCACTTTCCAAAGACACCAATTACAATACCAATCAATCCTTCAGCCTCTCTCATATACAAAAACCCAAAATCACCATTTTGGTGAAATACTTCGAAAAGAGAGAAATCGAAGATAAAGAGATACAAGCTCCAACAAAGATCAAACATCATCGAAACCACATATTAGCTTATTTTAGAAGCAATCGATTGTGGGTGTTGTTTCAATTTTTGATAAAATTGTAACGAGTATTTTATAAACTCATTTTTGTGAGCGAGTGATCGGGTAGAGGTTTTGTAAGCAAGTGAAGCTTAAAAGCTCTAGGTCTTTTCATTCGGGACACTCATAAAGTGTGGGGGAGCTTAATCGGTTGATTAGCTCGATAGGATTGTAACATCCGGAAGAAGATTATTTTAGTGAAATACTCGGTAGTACCGAGGAGAGGACGTAGGCCGTTTGCCGAACCTCTATAAATCTTGGTGTCATCTTCTTCCCTTAAACTTTTATTTTCTGCAATTATTTATTCTTGCTTGCGTTTAGTACTCCTAGCAATTTATTGACTCTTGTTAAAACGCTTAAGCTTAAGAATTGCATTAGTTGGGTGGTTAGTTGCTTAGAATTTTAAATTAGGCAAAAACGCCTAGAAACCTTATTCACCCCCCTCTAAGGTTTAGCCGCACACGGGCCAACAATTGGTATCAGAGCCGAGGCTCTTGCATATAGGAATCTAGCGATTCTAGAGTTAAGATCCCGATGGCTAATATACTTAATTTCGCATCCGGCGTAGCTTCATCACCCAATACACCTCCATATTTTGATGGACTAAATTTTTCATATTGGAAGGATAGGATGAGCATGTTTCTCCAAACCTATAATGTTAGACTTTGGATGACTATAAAAGTAGGATATTCCGCACCTACATCCGAAAATAGCGAGAACCCAATCCCCGTAGAGGACCTAGATAACGCTCAACTAGAAGCCTACTCTACAAACGCCAAAGCGATGTATGCTATTGTTTGTGCCGTTTCTCCTAACGAGTACAACAAGATTTCCGCTTGTAAAACCGCTAAGGGTATGTGGGATAAGCTAGTAGTAATGCATGAAGGGACTAACCAAGTTAAGGATTGCAAACTCCAACTATTAGTTCATGACTACGAGCTTTTTAAAATGAGCGAGGGTGAAACCATTTCCGATATGCTTGCTAGGTTTACAACTATTACTAATGGATTAACATCTCTTGGTAAGTGTTTGTCTTGTAAGGAAATGGTCTCAAAGGTGATTCGGAGCTTGCCAAAGGAATGGGAACCGAAGGTCACCGCAATTCAAGAGGCACACGATATGAACACCTACACTCTTGATGCATTGACGGGCTCTCTCCTCACTCACGAAATCACCCTCAATAGTCACAAGCCAATCTCGAAAAAGAGGGAGATAGATTTCAAAGGAACCACTTGTGACGAAAGCAATGAGCTATCCAATGACGACGAAAATTCTAGGCAAATCATTCGAATCGTCAAAGAAATACTCAAGCTAAAAGACCACCGCAAACATAAAGGTAAATCGTCAAATAATTCAATTTATTCTAACGATTTTGTTTGCTATACTTGTGGCAAGGAAGGACACATGGCGAGAGATTGCGTCATGAATCGCAAGAGCAAAGGAAAGAAGAAGATATCCGCTTCAAGCTCTAGCGATAGCTCCGACCAAGATGAAGTCGCTCACCTTGGTTGCTATGTGGCATTGGAAGACAACAATGAGCCCAACCAATCTTCGTCAAGCGAAAATGAAAGCGAAGCCGATGAGGTAAATGATCTTTCTTATGATGAATTACTTCATATGTGCGATGTTTATTCTAAAAAAGTTCCTAAGCTTGTCGAAAAGGTCGACTCTCTTAAAAGGATAAATTCTTCTCTCAATGAAGAAATAAGATCCTTAAAAAGAGATAAAATTGAAAATGAGTCTATTCCGACATCGTCATTTTCTCTTCATGATGTAGATGACGAAAAGGAAGACTTAAAAGATAAAAACGAGTTTTTAAAAACTGAAAATGACTCTTTGAAAAATAAAAACGATGAGCTTGTCATTGCGGTAAAGAAACTCGAGTTAACAATCTCAAGGTTTTCCAAAGGGAAAACCGTGTTGGACGAAATTTTGAGTTGTCAAAAAGATGTCAATGACAAAAACGGTTTGGGTTTCGTTTCCAACTCTATTGGCTCAAGCACAACCCGCTATGTCAAATCTTCTAGCGTGTCTACAACTCCTATTCCGCCTATACAAAAGGTTGTTTTTACACAAGGGAGCACTTCAAGAGTTTTGCCAAACTCTTGTAATAATAGAAGAGGTTTAGGTTTTCAAACCAAAACCGCTCATCATACTTCTAAAACTTCCTACAAAAAGTCGCATAGTTCTCGTTATTCGAAAAAATCTATGCATTGCATTCATTGTAGTAGAAGTGAGCATAATTCTTGTAAATGCCCAAATCGCTTTCATGTTAGTAGAAGCGATTTGAAATGGGTAGTAAAGACCCGAGCCACTAACAATGTTGGACCCAAAAGAAATTGGGGACCAAAGACAAAAACTTGTGTTGTAGGTATCTCCATCCAAAAGGAGAAAATCAACAAATGGTTGGCAACGCCGACAAAAGCCGTGGAAGTCAAGAAGATCGACTCCACCATCAAGGATGAAGTGCCGTTGATCGACAAAGGTGGAAGGCATACCAACAAATGGTACCACCTATTTGGAATCGGCAACGCTCAATGCAAATGCCATTAGCAAGCGGACTCAACATCATGTATTCGGTATACTCTAATCTATAATATCTACATATATGTGATTAGTTGGGTAATATGCATAATAATAACATTTTTCATGTCTTGGTTTTTCGTTGAAAACCCTCCACATTAACCCCAAATTTTTCTTACATTTTGATAATGCCAAAGGGGGAGAAAAATGATATTTAGAGTAATGCGATTTGTTAAAATGGAGGAGATATCTTTCTTATAAAATCATCATTAGTTTGTCATAATCAAAATGGGAGAGATTGTTGAACCATGGGGTTCAATAATTGATTTTGATTATAACTTTGATTATGTTTTTAATGATTTTACGATTTCTCTATTTCGATGATATAATGCTTGTTTTTTCCAAAAAGAGAATTTGTAAATTGCAGCACGCCAGAAAGATAGAGCTCGGAAAAACGAAGCCACAGGTTCAAGCGGAACCAGAATCGGAGCTAAAACGAAGAAGTTACGGGCTTTTGAAGATTAACGAGAAAACAGAGAAAACTGAAGTACGACCGATCGTCTGTACAAAAACGACCGATCGTTTTTGTTCTGATTTCTTCCAGAGAGTCCACAAGAAAAACGATCGATCGAAACTCAGAAACGACCGATCGTTTTCTGAATAACGACCGATCGACTGTAGAAAACGACCGATCGTTTTCTACAGATTTCGAAAACAGCTTTTCAGCTTTTTCTGGAAAACAGCTTAAAACCTCTGAAAAAAGCCTCAACCACTTCCAACGGTCATATACAGAAAAACAGTCTTTGGTGATTATAAAAACCAACCCAATTCACTTTCCAAAGACACCAATTACAATACCAATCAATCCTTCAGCCTCTCTCATATACAAAAACCCAAAATCACCATTTTGGTGAAATACTTCGAAAAGAGAGAAATCGAAGATAAAGAGATACAAGCTCCAACAAAGATCAAACATCATCGAAACCACATATTAGCTTATTTTAGAAGCAATCGATTGTGGGTGTTGTTTCAATTTTTGATAAAATTGTAACGAGTATTTTATAAACTCATTTTTGTGAGCGAGTGATCGGGTAGAGGTTTTGTAAGCAAGTGAAGCTTAAAAGCTCTAGGTCTTTTCATTCGGGACACTCATAAAGTGTGGGGGAGCTTAATCGGTTGATTAGCTCGATAGGATTGTAACATCCGGAAGAAGATTATTTTAGTGAAATACTCGGTAGTACCGAGGAGAGGACGTAGGCCGTTTGCCGAACCTCTATAAATCTTGGTGTCATCTTCTTCCCTTAAACTTTTATTTTCTGCAATTATTTATTCTTGCTTGCGTTTAGTACTCCTAGCAATTTGTTGACTCTTGTTAAAACGCTTAAGCTTAAGAATTGCATTAGTTGGGTGGTTAGTTGCTTAGAATTTTAAATTAGGCAAAAACGCCTAGAAACCTTATTCACCCCCCTCTAAGGTTTAGCCGCACACGGGCCAACAATTGGTATCAGAGCCGAGGCTCTTGCATATAGGAATCTAGCGATTCTAGAGTTAAGATCCCGATGGCTAATATACTTAATTTCGCATCCGGCGTAGCTTCATCACCCAATACACCTCCATATTTTGATGGACTAAATTTTTCATATTGGAAGGATAGGATGAGCATGTTTCTCCAAACCTATAATGTTAGACTTTGGATGACTATAAAAGTAGGATATTCCGCACCTACATCCGAAAATAGCGAGAACCCAATCCCCGTAGAGGACCTAGATAACGCTCAACTAGAAGCCTACTCTACAAACGCCAAAGCGATGTATGCTATTGTTTGTGCCGTTTCTCCTAACGAGTACAACAAGATTTCCGCTTGTAAAACCGCTAAGGGTATGTGGGATAAGCTAGTAGTAATGCATGAAGGGACTAACCAAGTTAAGGATTGCAAACTCCAACTATTAGTTCATGACTACGAGCTTTTTAAAATGAGCGAGGGTGAAACCATTTCCGATATGCTTGCTAGGTTTACAACTATTACTAATGGATTAACATCTCTTGGTAAGTGTTTGTCTTGTAAGGAAATGGTCTCAAAGGTGATTCGGAGCTTGCCAAAGGAATGGGAACCGAAGGTCACCGCAATTCAAGAGGCACACGATATGAACACCTACACTCTTGATGCATTGACGGGCTCTCTCCTCACTCACGAAATCACCCTCAATAGTCACAAGCCAATCTCGAAAAAGAGGGAGATAGATTTCAAAGGAACCACTTGTGACGAAAGCAATGAGCTATCCAATGACGACGAAAATTCTAGGCAAATCATTCGAATCGTCAAAGAAATACTCAAGCTAAAAGACCACCGCAAACATAAAGGTAAATCGTCAAATAATTCAATTTATTCTAACGATTTTGTTTGCTATACTTGTGGCAAGGAAGGACACATGGCGAGAGATTGCGTCATGAATCGCAAGAGCAAAGGAAAGAAGAAGATATCCGCTTCAAGCTCTAGCGATAGCTCCGACCAAGATGAAGTCGCTCACCTTGGTTGCTATGTGGCATTGGAAGACAACAATGAGCCCAACCAATCTTCGTCAAGCGAAAATGAAAGCGAAGCCGATGAGGTAAATGATCTTTCTTATGATCAATTACTTCATATGTGCGATGTTTATTCTAAAAAAGTTCCTAAGCTTGTCGAAAAGGTCGACTCTCTTAAAAGGATAAATTCTTCTCTCAATGAAGAAATAAGATCCTTAAAAAGAGATAAAATTGAAAATGAGTCTATTCCGACATCGTCATTTTCTCTTCATGATGTAGATGACGAAAAGGAAGACTTAAAAGATAAAAACGAGTTTTTAAAAACTGAAAATGACTCTTTGAAAAATAAAAACGATGAGCTTGTCATTGCGGTAAAGAAACTCGAGTTAACAATCTCAAGGTTTTCCAAAGGGAAAACCGTGTTGGACGAAATTTTGAGTTGTCAAAAAGATGTCAATGACAAAAACGGTTTGGGTTTCGTTTCCAACTCTATTGGCTCAAGCACAACCCGCTATGTCAAATCTTCTAGCGTGTCTACAACTCCTATTCCGCCTATACAAAAGGTTGTTTTTACACAAGGGAGCACTTCAAGAGTTTTGCCAAACTCTTGTAATAATAGAAGAGGTTTAGGTTTTCAAACCAAAACCGCTCATCATACTTCTAAAACTTCCTACAAAAAGTCGCATAGTTCTCGTTATTCGAAAAAATCTATGCATTGCATTCATTGTAGTAGAAGTGAGCATAATTCTTGTAAATGCCCAAATCGCTTTCATGTTAGTAGAAGCGATTTGAAATGGGTAGTAAAGACCCGAGCCACTAACAATGTTGGACCCAAAAGAAATTGGGGACCAAAGACAAAAACTTGTGTTGTAGGTATCTCCATCCAAAAGGAGAAAATCAACAAATGGTTGGCAACGCCGACAAAAGCCGTGGAAGTCAAGAAGATCGACTCCACCATCAAGGATGAAGTGCCGTTGATCGACAAAGGTGGAAGGCATACCAACAAATGGTACCACCTATTTGGAATCGGCAACGCTCAATGCAAATGCCATTAGCAAGCGGACTCAACATCATGTATTCGGTATACTCTAATCTATAATATCTACATATATGTGATTAGTTGGGTAATATGCATAATAATAACATTTTTCATGTCTTGGTTTTTCGTTGAAAACCCTCCACATTAACCCCAAATTTTTCTTACATTTTGATAATGCCAAAGGGGGAGAAAAATGATATTTAGAGTAATGCGATTTGTTAAAATGGAGGAGATATCTTTCTTATAAAATCATCATTAGTTTGTCATAATCAAAATGGGAGAGATTGTTGAACCATGGGGTTCAATAATTGATTTTGATTATAACTTTGATTATGTTTTTAATGATTTTACGATTTCTCTATTTCGATGATATAATGCTTGTTTTTTCCAAAAAGAGAATTTGTAAATTGCAGCACGCCAGAAAGATAGAGCTCGGAAAAACGAAGCCACAGGTTCAAGCGGAACCAGAATCGGAGCTAAAACGAAGAAGTTACGGGCTTTTGAAGATTAACGAGAAAACAGAGAAAACTGAAGTACGACCGATCGTCTGTACAAAAACGACCGATCGTTTTTGTTCTGATTTCTTCCAGAGAGTCCACAAGAAAAACGATCGATCGAAACTCAGAAACGACCGATCGTTTTCTGAATAACGACCGATCGACTGTAGAAAACGACCGATCGTTTTCTACAGATTTCGAAAACAGCTTTTCAGCTTTTTCTGGAAAACAGCTTAAAACCTCTGAAAAAAGCCTCAACCACTTCCAACGGTCATATACAGAAAAACAGTCTTTGGTGATTATAAAAACCAACCCAATTCACTTTCCAAAGACACCAATTACAATACCAATCAATCCTTCAGCCTCTCTCATATACAAAAACCCAAAATCACCATTTTGGTGAAATACTTCGAAAAGAGAGAAATCGAAGATAAAGAGATACAAGCTCCAACAAAGATCAAACATCATCGAAACCACATATTAGCTTATTTTAGAAGCAATCGATTGTGGGTGTTGTTTCAATTTTTGATAAAATTGTAACGAGTATTTTATAAACTCATTTTTGTGAGCGAGTGATCGGGTAGAGGTTTTGTAAGCAAGTGAAGCTTAAAAGCTCTAGGTCTTTTCATTCGGGACACTCATAAAGTGTGGGGGAGCTTAATCGGTTGATTAGCTCGATAGGATTGTAACATCCGGAAGAAGATTATTTTAGTGAAATACTCGGTAGTACCGAGGAGAGGACGTAGGCCGTTTGCCGAACCTCTATAAATCTTGGTGTCATCTTCTTCCCTTAAACTTTTATTTTCTGCAATTATTTATTCTTGCTTGCGTTTAGTACTCCTAGCAATTTGTTGACTCTTGTTAAAACGCTTAAGCTTAAGAATTGCATTAGTTGGGTGGTTAGTTGCTTAGAATTTTAAATTAGGCAAAAACGCCTAGAAACCTTATTCACCCCCCTCTAAGGTTTAGCCGCACACGGGCCAACAATTGGTATCAGAGCCGAGGCTCTTGCATATAGGAATCTAGCGATTCTAGAGTTAAGATCCCGATGGCTAATATACTTAATTTCGCATCCGGCGTAGCTTCATCACCCAATACACCTCCATATTTTGATGGACTAAATTTTTCATATTGGAAGGATAGGATGAGCATGTTTCTCCAAACCTATAATGTTAGACTTTGGATGACTATAAAAGTAGGATATTCCGCACCTACATCCGAAAATAGCGAGAACCCAATCCCCGTAGAGGACCTAGATAACGCTCAACTAGAAGCCTACTCTACAAACGCCAAAGCGATGTATGCTATTGTTTGTGCCGTTTCTCCTAACGAGTACAACAAGATTTCCGCTTGTAAAACCGCTAAGGGTATGTGGGATAAGCTAGTAGTAATGCATGAAGGGACTAACCAAGTTAAGGATTGCAAACTCCAACTATTAGTTCATGACTACGAGCTTTTTAAAATGAGCGAGGGTGAAACCATTTCCGATATGCTTGCTAGGTTTACAACTATTACTAATGGATTAACATCTCTTGGTAAGTGTTTGTCTTGTAAGGAAATGGTCTCAAAGGTGATTCGGAGCTTGCCAAAGGAATGGGAACCGAAGGTCACCGCAATTCAAGAGGCACACGATATGAACACCTACACTCTTGATGCATTGACGGGCTCTCTCCTCACTCACGAAATCACCCTCAATAGTCACAAGCCAATCTCGAAAAAGAGGGAGATAGATTTCAAAGGAACCACTTGTGACGAAAGCAATGAGCTATCCAATGACGACGAAAATTCTAGGCAAATCATTCGAATCGTCAAAGAAATACTCAAGCTAAAAGACCACCGCAAACATAAAGGTAAATCGTCAAATAATTCAATTTATTCTAACGATTTTGTTTGCTATACTTGTGGCAAGGAAGGACACATGGCGAGAGATTGCGTCATGAATCGCAAGAGCAAAGGAAAGAAGAAGATATCCGCTTCAAGCTCTAGCGATAGCTCCGACCAAGATGAAGTCGCTCACCTTGGTTGCTATGTGGCATTGGAAGACAACAATGAGCCCAACCAATCTTCGTCAAGCGAAAATGAAAGCGAAGCCGATGAGGTAAATGATCTTTCTTATGATGAATTACTTCATATGTGCGATGTTTATTCTAAAAAAGTTCCTAAGCTTGTCGAAAAGGTCGACTCTCTTAAAAGGATAAATTCTTCTCTCAATGAAGAAATAAGATCCTTAAAAAGAGATAAAATTGAAAATGAGTCTATTCCGACATCGTCATTTTCTCTTCATGATGTAGATGACGAAAAGGAAGACTTAAAAGATAAAAACGAGTTTTTAAAAACTGAAAATGACTCTTTGAAAAATAAAAACGATGAGCTTGTCATTGCGGTAAAGAAACTCGAGTTAACAATCTCAAGGTTTTCCAAAGGGAAAACCGTGTTGGACGAAATTTTGAGTTGTCAAAAAGATGTCAATGACAAAAACGGTTTGGGTTTCGTTTCCAACTCTATTGGCTCAAGCACAACCCGCTATGTCAAATCTTCTAGCGTGTCTACAACTCCTATTCCGCCTATACAAAAGGTTGTTTTTACACAAGGGAGCACTTCAAGAGTTTTGCCAAACTCTTGTAATAATAGAAGAGGTTTAGGTTTTCAAACCAAAACCGCTCATCATACTTCTAAAACTTCCTACAAAAAGTCGCATAGTTCTCGTTATTCGAAAAAATCTATGCATTGCATTCATTGTAGTAGAAGTGAGCATAATTCTTGTAAATGCCCAAATCGCTTTCATGTTAGTAGAAGCGATTTGAAATGGGTAGTAAAGACCCGAGCCACTAACAATGTTGGACCCAAAAGAAATTGGGGACCAAAGACAAAAACTTGTGTTGTAGGTATCTCCATCCAAAAGGAGAAAATCAACAAATGGTTGGCAACGCCGACAAAAGCCGTGGAAGTCAAGAAGATCGACTCCACCATCAAGGATGAAGTGCCGTTGATCGACAAAGGTGGAAGGCATACCAACAAATGGTACCACCTATTTGGAATCGGCAACGCTCAATGCAAATGCCATTAGCAAGCGGACTCAACATCATGTATTCGGTATACTCTAATCTATAATATCTACATATATGTGATTAGTTGGGTAATATGCATAATAATAACATTTTTCATGTCTTGGTTTTTCGTTGAAAACCCTCCACATTAACCCCAAATTTTTCTTACATTTTGATAATGCCAAAGGGGGAGAAAAATGATATTTAGAGTAATGCGATTTGTTAAAATGGAGGAGATATCTTTCTTATAAAATCATCATTAGTTTGTCATAATCAAAATGGGAGAGATTGTTGAACCATGGGGTTCAATAATTGATTTTGATTATAACTTTGATTATGTTTTTAATGATTTTACGATTTCTCTATTTCGATGATATAATGCTTGTTTTTTCCAAAAAGAGAATTTGTAAATTGCAGCACGCCAGAAAGATAGAGCTCGGAAAAACGAAGCCACAGGTTCAAGCGGAACCAGAATCGGAGCTAAAACGAAGAAGTTACGGGCTTTTGAAGATTAACGAGAAAACAGAGAAAACTGAAGTACGACCGATCGTCTGTACAAAAACGACCGATCGTTTTTGTTCTGATTTCTTCCAGAGAGTCCACAAGAAAAACGATCGATCGAAACTCAGAAACGACCGATCGTTTTCTGAATAACGACCGATCGACTGTAGAAAACGACCGATCGTTTTCTACAGATTTCGAAAACAGCTTTTCAGCTTTTTCTGGAAAACAGCTTAAAACCTCTGAAAAAAGCCTCAACCACTTCCAACGGTCATATACAGAAAAACAGTCTTTGGTGATTATAAAAACCAACCCAATTCACTTTCCAAAGACACCAATTACAATACCAATCAATCCTTCAGCCTCTCTCATATACAAAAACCCAAAATCACCATTTTGGTGAAATACTTCGAAAAGAGAGAAATCGAAGATAAAGAGATACAAGCTCCAACAAAGATCAAACATCATCGAAACCACATATTAGCTTATTTTAGAAGCAATCGATTGTGGGTGTTGTTTCAATTTTTGATAAAATTGTAACGAGTATTTTATAAACTCATTTTTGTGAGCGAGTGATCGGGTAGAGGTTTTGTAAGCAAGTGAAGCTTAAAAGCTCTAGGTCTTTTCATTCGGGACACTCATAAAGTGTGGGGGAGCTTAATCGGTTGATTAGCTCGATAGGATTGTAACATCCGGAAGAAGATTATTTTAGTGAAATACTCGGTAGTACCGAGGAGAGGACGTAGGCCGTTTGCCGAACCTCTATAAATCTTGGTGTCATCTTCTTCCCTTAAACTTTTATTTTCTGCAATTATTTATTCTTGCTTGCGTTTAGTACTCCTAGCAATTTGTTGACTCTTGTTAAAACGCTTAAGCTTAAGAATTGCATTAGTTGGGTGGTTAGTTGCTTAGAATTTTAAATTAGGCAAAAACGCCTAGAAACCTTATTCACCCCCCTCTAAGGTTTAGCCGCACACGGGCCAACAATTGGTATCAGAGCCGAGGCTCTTGCATATAGGAATCTAGCGATTCTAGAGTTAAGATCCCGATGGCTAATATACTTAATTTCGCATCCGGCGTAGCTTCATCACCCAATACACCTCCATATTTTGATGGACTAAATTTTTCATATTGGAAGGATAGGATGAGCATGTTTCTCCAAACCTATAATGTTAGACTTTGGATGACTATAAAAGTAGGATATTCCGCACCTACATCCGAAAATAGCGAGAACCCAATCCCCGTAGAGGACCTAGATAACGCTCAACTAGAAGCCTACTCTACAAACGCCAAAGCGATGTATGCTATTGTTTGTGCCGTTTCTCCTAACGAGTACAACAAGATTTCCGCTTGTAAAACCGCTAAGGGTATGTGGGATAAGCTAGTAGTAATGCATGAAGGGACTAACCAAGTTAAGGATTGCAAACTCCAACTATTAGTTCATGACTACGAGCTTTTTAAAATGAGCGAGGGTGAAACCATTTCCGATATGCTTGCTAGGTTTACAACTATTACTAATGGATTAACATCTCTTGGTAAGTGTTTGTCTTGTAAGGAAATGGTCTCAAAGGTGATTCGGAGCTTGCCAAAGGAATGGGAACCGAAGGTCACCGCAATTCAAGAGGCACACGATATGAACACCTACACTCTTGATGCATTGACGGGCTCTCTCCTCACTCACGAAATCACCCTCAATAGTCACAAGCCAATCTCGAAAAAGAGGGAGATAGATTTCAAAGGAACCACTTGTGACGAAAGCAATGAGCTATCCAATGACGACGAAAATTCTAGGCAAATCATTCGAATCGTCAAAGAAATACTCAAGCTAAAAGACCACCGCAAACATAAAGGTAAATCGTCAAATAATTCAATTTATTCTAACGATTTTGTTTGCTATACTTGTGGCAAGGAAGGACACATGGCGAGAGATTGCGTCATGAATCGCAAGAGCAAAGGAAAGAAGAAGATATCCGCTTCAAGCTCTAGCGATAGCTCCGACCAAGATGAAGTCGCTCACCTTGGTTGCTATGTGGCATTGGAAGACAACAATGAGCCCAACCAATCTTCGTCAAGCGAAAATGAAAGCGAAGCCGATGAGGTAAATGATCTTTCTTATGATGAATTACTTCATATGTGCGATGTTTATTCTAAAAAAGTTCCTAAGCTTGTCGAAAAGGTCGACTCTCTTAAAAGGATAAATTCTTCTCTCAATGAAGAAATAAGATCCTTAAAAAGAGATAAAATTGAAAATGAGTCTATTCCGACATCGTCATTTTCTCTTCATGATGTAGATGACGAAAAGGAAGACTTAAAAGATAAAAACGAGTTTTTAAAAACTGAAAATGACTCTTTGAAAAATAAAAACGATGAGCTTGTCATTGCGGTAAAGAAACTCGAGTTAACAATCTCAAGGTTTTCCAAAGGGAAAACCGTGTTGGACGAAATTTTGAGTTGTCAAAAAGATGTCAATGACAAAAACGGTTTGGGTTTCGTTTCCAACTCTATTGGCTCAAGCACAACCCGCTATGTCAAATCTTCTAGCGTGTCTACAACTCCTATTCCGCCTATACAAAAGGTTGTTTTTACACAAGGGAGCACTTCAAGAGTTTTGCCAAACTCTTGTAATAATAGAAGAGGTTTAGGTTTTCAAACCAAAACCGCTCATCATACTTCTAAAACTTCCTACAAAAAGTCGCATAGTTCTCGTTATTCGAAAAAATCTATGCATTGCATTCATTGTAGTAGAAGTGAGCATAATTCTTGTAAATGCCCAAATCGCTTTCATGTTAGTAGAAGCGATTTGAAATGGGTAGTAAAGACCCGAGCCACTAACAATGTTGGACCCAAAAGAAATTGGGGACCAAAGACAAAAACTTGTGTTGTAGGTATCTCCATCCAAAAGGAGAAAATCAACAAATGGTTGGCAACGCCGACAAAAGCCGTGGAAGTCAAGAAGATCGACTCCACCATCAAGGATGAAGTGCCGTTGATCGACAAAGGTGGAAGGCATACCAACAAATGGTACCACCTATTTGGAATCGGCAACGCTCAATCCAAATGCCATTAGCAAGCGGACTCAACATCATGTATTCGGTATACTCTAATCTATAATATCTACATATATGTGATTAGTTGGGTAATATGCATAATAATAACATTTTTCATGTCTTGGTTTTTCGTTGAAAACCCTCCACATTAACCCCAAATTTTTCTTACATTTTGATAATGCCAAAGGGGGAGAAAAATGATATTTAGAGTAATGCGATTTGTTAAAATGGAGGAGATATCTTTCTTATAAAATCATCATTAGTTTGTCATAATCAAAATGGGAGAGATTGTTGAACCATGGGGTTCAATAATTGATTTTGATTATAACTTTGATTATGTTTTTAATGATTTTACGATTTCTCTATTTCGATGATATAATGCTTGTTTTTTCCAAAAAGAGAATTTGTAAATTGCAGCACGCCAGAAAGATAGAGCTCGGAAAAACGAAGCCACAGGTTCAAGCGGAACCAGAATCGGAGCTAAAACGAAGAAGTTACGGGCTTTTGAAGATTAACGAGAAAACAGAGAAAACTGAAGTACGACCGATCGTCTGTACAAAAACGACCGATCGTTTTTGTTCTGATTTCTTCCAGAGAGTCCACAAGAAAAACGATCGATCGAAACTCAGAAACGACCGATCGTTTTCTGAATAACGACCGATCGACTGTAGAAAACGACCGATCGTTTTCTACAGATTTCGAAAACAGCTTTTCAGCTTTTTCTGGAAAACAGCTTAAAACCTCTGAAAAAAGCCTCAACCACTTCCAACGGTCATATACAGAAAAACAGTCTTTGGTGATTATAAAAACCAACCCAATTCACTTTCCAAAGACACCAATTACAATACCAATCAATCCTTCAGCCTCTCTCATATACAAAAACCCAAAATCACCATTTTGGTGAAATACTTCGAAAAGAGAGAAATCGAAGATAAAGAGATACAAGCTCCAACAAAGATCAAACATCATCGAAACCACATATTAGCTTATTTTAGAAGCAATCGATTGTGGGTGTTGTTTCAATTTTTGATAAAATTGTAACGAGTATTTTATAAACTCATTTTTGTGAGCGAGTGATCGGGTAGAGGTTTTGTAAGCAAGTGAAGCTTAAAAGCTCTAGGTCTTTTCATTCGGGACACTCATAA
This sequence comes from Primula veris, assembly GCA_963682055.1. Classification (NCBI taxonomy): domain Eukaryota; kingdom Viridiplantae; phylum Streptophyta; class Magnoliopsida; order Ericales; family Primulaceae; genus Primula; species Primula veris. Next base: position 14,451,263 of record OY821741.1, read on the forward strand.
AGTGTGGGGGAGCTTAATCGGTTGATTAGCTCGATAGGATTGTAACATCCGGAAGAAGATTATTTTAGTGAAATACTCGGTAGTACCGAGGAGAGGACGTAGGCCGTTTGCCGAACCTCTATAAATCTTGGTGTCATCTTCTTCCCTTAAACTTTTATTTTCTGCAATTATTTATTCTTGCTTGCGTTTAGTACTCCTAGCAATTTGTTGACTCTTGTTAAAACGCTTAAGCTTAAGAATTGCATTAGTTGGGTGGTTAGTTGCTTAGAATTTTAAATTAGGCAAAAACGCCTAGAAACCTTATTCACCCCCCTCTAAGGTTTAGCCGCACACGGGCCAACAATTGGTATCAGAGCCGAGGCTCTTGCATATAGGAATCTAGCGATTCTAGAGTTAAGATCCCGATGGCTAATATACTTAATTTCGCATCCGGCGTAGCTTCATCACCCAATACACCTCCATATTTTGATGGACTAAATTTTTCATATTGGAAGGATAGGATGAGCATGTTTCTCCAAACCTATAATGTTAGACTTTGGATGACTATAAAAGTAGGATATTCCGCACCTACATCCGAAAATAGCGAGAACCCAATCCCCGTAGAGGACCTAGATAACGCTCAACTAGAAGCCTACTCTACAAACGCCAAAGCGATGTATGCTATTGTTTGTGCCGTTTCTCCTAACGAGTACAACAAGATTTCCGCTTGTAAAACCGCTAAGGGTATGTGGGATAAGCTAGTAGTAATGCATGAAGGGACTAACCAAGTTAAGGATTGCAAACTCCAACTATTAGTTCATGACTACGAGCTTTTTAAAATGAGCGAGGGTGAAACCATTTCCGATATGCTTGCTAGGTTTACAACTATTACTAATGGATTAACATCTCTTGGTAAGTGTTTGTCTTGTAAGGAAATGGTCTCAAAGGTGATTCGGAGCTTGCCAAAGGAATGGGAACCGAAGGTCACCGCAATTCAAGAGGCACACGATATGAACACCTACACTCTTGATGCATTGACGGGCTCTCTCCTCACTCACGAAATCACCCTCAATAGTCACAAGCCAATCTCGAAAAAGAGGGAGATAGATTTCAAAGGAACCACTTGTGACGAAAGCAATGAGCTATCCAATGACGACGAAAATTCTAGGCAAATCATTCGAATCGTCAAAGAAATACTCAAGCTAAAAGACCACCGCAAACATAAAGGTAAATCGTCAAATAATTCAATTTATTCTAACGATTTTGTTTGCTATACTTGTGGCAAGGAAGGACACATGGCGAGAGATTGCGTCATGAATCGCAAGAGCAAAGGAAAGAAGAAGATATCCGCTTCAAGCTCTAGCGATAGCTCCGACCAAGATGAAGTCGCTCACCTTGGTTGCTATGTGGCATTGGAAGACAACAATGAGCCCAACCAATCTTCGTCAAGCGAAAATGAAAGCGAAGCCGATGAGGTAAATGATCTTTCTTATGATGAATTACTTCATATGTGCGATGTTTATTCTAAAAAAGTTCCTAAGCTTGTCGAAAAGGTCGACTCTCTTAAAAGGATAAATTCTTCTCTCAATGAAGAAATAAGATCCTTAAAAAGAGATAAAATTGAAAATGAGTCTATTCCGACATCGTCATTTTCTCTTCATGATGTAGATGACGAAAAGGAAGACTTAAAAGATAAAAACGAGTTTTTAAAAACTGAAAATGACTCTTTGAAAAATAAAAACGATGAGCTTGTCATTGCGGTAAAGAAACTCGAGTTAACAATCTCAAGGTTTTCCAAAGGGAAAACCGTGTTGGACGAAATTTTGAGTTGTCAAAAAGATGTCAATGACAAAAACGGTTTGGGTTTCGTTTCCAACTCTATTGGCTCAAGCACAACCCGCTATGTCAAATCTTCTAGCGTGTCTACAACTCCTATTCCGCCTATACAAAAGGTTGTTTTTACACAAGGGAGCACTTCAAGAGTTTTGCCAAACTCTTGTAATAATAGAAGAGGTTTAGGTTTTCAAACCAAAACCGCTCATCATACTTCTAAAACTTCCTACAAAAAGTCGCATAGTTCTCGTTATTCGAAAAAATCTATGCATTGCATTCATTGTAGTAGAAGTGAGCATAATTCTTGTAAATGCCCAAATCGCTTTCATGTTAGTAGAAGCGATTTGAAATGGGTAGTAAAGACCCGAGCCACTAACAATGTTGGACCCAAAAGAAATTGGGGACCAAAGACAAAAACTTGTGTTGTAGGTATCTCCATCCAAAAGGAGAAAATCAACAAATGGTTGGCAACGCCGACAAAAGCCGTGGAAGTCAAGAAGATCGACTCCACCATCAAGGATGAAGTGCCGTTGATCGACAAAGGTGGAAGGCATACCAACAAATGGTACCACCTATTTGGAATCGGCAACGCTCAATGCAAATGCCATTAGCAAGCGGACTCAACATCATGTATTCGGTATACTCTAATCTATAATATCTACATATATGTGATTAGTTGGGTAATATGCATAATAATAACATTTTTCATGTCTTGGTTTTTCGTTGAAAACCCTCCACATTAACCCCAAATTTTTCTTACATTTTGATAATGCCAAAGGGGGAGAAAAATGATATTTAGAGTAATGCGATTTGTTAAAATGGAGGAGATATCTTTCTTATAAAATCATCATTAGTTTGTCATAATCAAAATGGGAGAGATTGTTGAACCATGGGGTTCAATAATTGATTTTGATTATAACTTTGATTATGTTTTTAATGATTTTACGATTTCTCTATTTCGATGATATAATGCTTGTTTTTTCCAAAAAGAGAATTTGTAAATTGCAGCACGCCAGAAAGATAGAGCTCGGAAAAACGAAGCCACAGGTTCAAGCGGAACCAGAATCGGAGCTAAAACGAAGAAGTTACGGGCTTTTGAAGATTAACGAGAAAACAGAGAAAACTGAAGTACGACCGATCGTCTGTACAAAAACGACCGATCGTTTTTGTTCTGATTTCTTCCAGAGAGTCCACAAGAAAAACGATCGATCGAAACTCAGAAACGACCGATCGTTTTCTGAATAACGACCGATCGACTGTAGAAAACGACCGATCGTTTTCTACAGATTTCGAAAACAGCTTTTCAGCTTTTTCTGGAAAACAGCTTAAAACCTCTGAAAAAAGCCTCAACCACTTCCAACGGTCATATACAGAAAAACAGTCTTTGGTGATTATAAAAACCAACCCAATTCACTTTCCAAAGACACCAATTACAATACCAATCAATCCTTCAGCCTCTCTCATATACAAAAACCCAAAATCACCATTTTGGTGAAATACTTCGAAAAGAGAGAAATCGAAGATAAAGAGATACAAGCTCCAACAAAGATCAAACATCATCGAAACCACATATTAGCTTATTTTAGAAGCAATCGATTGTGGGTGTTGTTTCAATTTTTGATAAAATTGTAACGAGTATTTTATAAACTCATTTTTGTGAGCGAGTGATCGGGTAGAGGTTTTGTAAGCAAGTGAAGCTTAAAAGCTCTAGGTCTTTTCATTCGGGACACTCATAAAGTGTGGGGGAGCTTAATCGGTTGATTAGCTCGATAGGATTGTAACATCCGGAAGAAGATTATTTTAGTGAAATACTCGGTAGTACCGAGGAGAGGACGTAGGCCGTTTGCCGAACCTCTATAAATCTTGGTGTCATCTTCTTCCCTTAAACTTTTATTTTCTGCAATTATTTATTCTTGCTTGCGTTTAGTACTCCTAGCAATTTATTGACTCTTGTTAAAACGCTTAAGCTTAAGAATTGCATTAGTTGGGTGGTTAGTTGCTTAGAATTTTAAATTAGGCAAAAACGCCTAGAAACCTTATTCACCCCCCTCTAAGGTTTAGCCGCACACGGGCCAACAATTGGTATCAGAGCCGAGGCTCTTGCATATAGGAATCTAGCGATTCTAGAGTTAAGATCCCGATGGCTAATATACTTAATTTCGCATCCGGCGTAGCTTCATCACCCAATACACCTCCATATTTTGATGGACTAAATTTTTCATATTGGAAGGATAGGATGAGCATGTTTCTCCAAACCTATAATGTTAGACTTTGGATGACTATAAAAGTAGGATATTCCGCACCTACATCCGAAAATAGCGAGAACCCAATCCCCGTAGAGGACCTAGATAACGCTCAACTAGAAGCCTACTCTACAAACGCCAAAGCGATGTATGCTATTGTTTGTGCCGTTTCTCCTAACGAGTACAACAAGATTTCCGCTTGTAAAACCGCTAAGGGTATGTGGGATAAGCTAGTAGTAATGCATGAAGGGACTAACCAAGTTAAGGATTGCAAACTCCAACTATTAGTTCATGACTACGAGCTTTTTAAAATGAGCGAGGGTGAAACCATTTCCGATATGCTTGCTAGGTTTACAACTATTACTAATGGATTAACATCTCTTGGTAAGTGTTTGTCTTGTAAGGAAATGGTCTCAAAGGTGATTCGGAGCTTGCCAAAGGAATGGGAACCGAAGGTCACCGCAATTCAAGAGGCACACGATATGAACACCTACACTCTTGATGCATTGACGGGCTCTCTCCTCACTCACGAAATCACCCTCAATAGTCACAAGCCAATCTCGAAAAAGAGGGAGATAGATTTCAAAGGAACCACTTGTGACGAAAGCAATGAGCTATCCAATGACGACGAAAATTCTAGGCAAATCATTCGAATCGTCAAAGAAATACTCAAGCTAAAAGACCACCGCAAACATAAAGGTAAATCGTCAAATAATTCAATTTATTCTAACGATTTTGTTTGCTATACTTGTGGCAAGGAAGGACACATGGCGAGAGATTGCGTCATGAATCGCAAGAGCAAAGGAAAGAAGAAGATATCCGCTTCAAGCTCTAGCGATAGCTCCGACCAAGATGAAGTCGCTCACCTTGGTTGCTATGTGGCATTGGAAGACAACAATGAGCCCAACCAATCTTCGTCAAGCGAAAATGAAAGCGAAGCCGATGAGGTAAATGATCTTTCTTATGATGAATTACTTCATATGTGCGATGTTTATTCTAAAAAAGTTCCTAAGCTTGTCGAAAAGGTCGACTCTCTTAAAAGGATAAATTCTTCTCTCAATGAAGAAATAAGATCCTTAAAAAGAGATAAAATTGAAAATGAGTCTATTCCGACATCGTCATTTTCTCTTCATGATGTAGATGACGAAAAGGAAGACTTAAAAGATAAAAACGAGTTTTTAAAAACTGAAAATGACTCTTTGAAAAATAAAAACGATGAGCTTGTCATTGCGGTAAAGAAACTCGAGTTAACAATCTCAAGGTTTTCCAAAGGGAAAACCGTGTTGGACGAAATTTTGAGTTGTCAAAAAGATGTCAATGACAAAAACGGTTTGGGTTTCGTTTCCAACTCTATTGGCTCAAGCACAACCCGCTATGTCAAATCTTCTAGCGTGTCTACAACTCCTATTCCGCCTATACAAAAGGTTGTTTTTACACAAGGGAGCACTTCAAGAGTTTTGCCAAACTCTTGTAATAATAGAAGAGGTTTAGGTTTTCAAACCAAAACCGCTCATCATACTTCTAAAACTTCCTACAAAAAGTCGCATAGTTCTCGTTATTCGAAAAAATCTATGCATTGCATTCATTGTAGTAGAAGTGAGCATAATTCTTGTAAATGCCCAAATCGCTTTCATGTTAGTAGAAGCGATTTGAAATGGGTAGTAAAGACCCGAGCCACTAACAATGTTGGACCCAAAAGAAATTGGGGACCAAAGACAAAAACTTGTGTTGTAGGTATCTCCATCCAAAAGGAGAAAATCAACAAATGGTTGGCAACGCCGACAAAAGCCGTGGAAGTCAAGAAGATCGACTCCACCATCAAGGATGAAGTGCCGTTGATCGACAAAGGTGGAAGGCATACCAACAAATGGTACCACCTATTTGGAATCGGCAACGCTCAATGCAAATGCCATTAGCAAGCGGACTCAACATCATGTATTCGGTATACTCTAATCTATAATATCTACATATATGTGATTAGTTGGGTAATATGCATAATAATAACATTTTTCATGTCTTGGTTTTTCGTTGAAAACCCTCCACATTAACCCCAAATTTTTCTTACATTTTGATAATGCCAAAGGGGGAGAAAAATGATATTTAGAGTAATGCGATTTGTTAAAATGGAGGAGATATCTTTCTTATAAAATCATCATTAGTTTGTCATAATCAAAATGGGAGAGATTGTTGAACCATGGGGTTCAATAATTGATTTTGATTATAACTTTGATTATGTTTTTAATGATTTTACGATTTCTCTATTTCGATGATATAATGCTTGTTTTTTCCAAAAAGAGAATTTGTAAATTGCAGCACGCCAGAAAGATAGAGCTCGGAAAAACGAAGCCACAGGTTCAAGCGGAACCAGAATCGGAGCTAAAACGAAGAAGTTACGGGCTTTTGAAGATTAACGAGAAAACAGAGAAAACTGAAGTACGACCGATCGTCTGTACAAAAACGACCGATCGTTTTTGTTCTGATTTCTTCCAGAGAGTCCACAAGAAAAACGATCGATCGAAACTCAGAAACGACCGATCGTTTTCTGAATAACGACCGATCGACTGTAGAAAACGACCGATCGTTTTCTACAGATTTCGAAAACAGCTTTTCAGCTTTTTCTGGAAAACAGCTTAAAACCTCTGAAAAAAGCCTCAACCACTTCCAACGGTCATATACAGAAAAACAGTCTTTGGTGATTATAAAAACCAACCCAATTCACTTTCCAAAGACACCAATTACAATACCAATCAATCCTTCAGCCTCTCTCATATACAAAAACCCAAAATCACCATTTTGGTGAAATACTTCGAAAAGAGAGAAATCGAAGATAAAGAGATACAAGCTCCAACAAAGATCAAACATCATCGAAACCACATATTAGCTTATTTTAGAAGCAATCGATTGTGGGTGTTGTTTCAATTTTTGATAAAATTGTAACGAGTATTTTATAAACTCATTTTTGTGAGCGAGTGATCGGGTAGAGGTTTTGTAAGCAAGTGAAGCTTAAAAGCTCTAGGTCTTTTCATTCGGGACACTCATAAAGTGTGGGGGAGCTTAATCGGTTGATTAGCTCGATAGGATTGTAACATCCGGAAGAAGATTATTTTAGTGAAATACTCGGTAGTACCGAGGAGAGGACGTAGGCCGTTTGCCGAACCTCTATAAATCTTGGTGTCATCTTCTTCCCTTAAACTTTTATTTTCTGCAATTATTTATTCTTGCTTGCGTTTAGTACTCCTAGCAATTTATTGACTCTTGTTAAAACGCTTAAGCTTAAGAATTGCATTAGTTGGGTGGTTAGTTGCTTAGAATTTTAAATTAGGCAAAAACGCCTAGAAACCTTATTCACCCCCCTCTAAGGTTTAGCCGCACACGGGCCAACATAGTAGTTCTCAATTATCGCCACCAGATTCAAAGAAAAATATAACCATTCCTGAAATAACCAAGGGTATCACACCTTAAAACGCATACCTTGATAATCTGCAAATTACTGCGACTCAAGTTCTTAAACAATAACCTAATTTTGTTAATAAACACAAATGGGAGACCATATTGGTCATAAAAAAAGAGGATCTCTATTTACGACATGATGCATGTACAATTAAACAAAAAAATTTAAACAAATTGTCATACCCTTCACAAGTTGATAAATATCGGTTTATTATGAATGAAATTATTTTTACAACAGGGTCTATCGAATTTACCCACACCATCCAAGACCATAATGAAACAGTTATTAGTTACAGTAAATGTCTTAAGACACATTGATTGGGAACTAGATCCTAGTAACATCCAAAAAAATTCAGGTTAATAACCAAATATATCACTACAATGATTGGGATTATATATATTGAAGCATGGGATTTGGCTTTGTTATATTAAAAAAAAAACATACATGGTTTTTTCAAATGTCTCTAAAATTTTTGAAAAAACTACTTTCAAATTGGATTTATAAATGGTGGGTTAATTATGGAGTCACCATAGATATTTTACCCCAAGAGATACAAGATCTATATACACATGGATGGAATCTCATCCTATTTTGTCTAGATTAGAACACCTAATAGATGGACAATGTCCATTATATTTGTAACAACCCGGTCCTCCGACCAGACCATCACCATCTGCTTCTTACCACCAATATTGTTCGGTTTGGCCCAATTTTGTCATCGCTTCTTGGGTCACACAGCTTTAAAAAGGCTTGGTAATAAGGAGGAGGATACTTCTACCTTATATACCAGTTATGTACTACATATTTAGGCGATGTGGGATAACTCACTTCTTTTTACCACAATATTTTTCTACGAATATCCGGGTTTTTATAATATTTCTTTGCCCAATTCCAGCTTTTGTGGATATGAAAATGGACACTATCAAATGAATTTGATAATATCAATTTATCGGTGTTAGCAAGAAAATTCTATTATGGTATAATGTTACAATGTTAATTTAGAATCAACAATCGAAAGGATAAAAACGAGTATGAACACTAATTACCACCAAAGGGATATTGAAAAAAAATTAGTTGACAATAAAAAAGAATTTTTTTTTAATGACTGTTACATTTAAAGTATAAATATCCTCTCCTAAGTCAAGAGAATCTGATGATCAAATGCATGGAATTCATGCGTGATGAATGAAAATCAACCTTCTCAGGCAATATAGACAACATGTCTATATCGGAAAAATCAATCTCTGATCAATTAATGAAAGACAATTATTTAGCAGAAGAATGACAAGAACATGACGCCGAACTAATGAATTCGGACGAATCATTTGATGAAATAATAAGAAAATTAATCCCATCATTAAAAAATGACAAATGAACGGGTAAACTAGCCTAAACCAATAGGACAACAGTCCTAAATAAAAGAATAAATCAAAAGAAAATATAATTTTCTAAACAAAAGAAATTTATCTTTGCTCTCTGAAATGGCTGCTCGTCTCCAACATTTAAATGGCTGCTCAACTCCAACATTTAAGGACCCAAATCATTTTAGGAGAATTTTATTATGTAATATTTTTTTGTACTGACTGTGTTATGTAATAAAAGCGAGGGTGTATTATTGTAATAAGTGTAGGGGTTGTGTTGTAATATGTAATAAACAGATGAGTTATATTGTAATATAATTATGTAATAAACAGAGGAGTTGTATTATAAATAATTATTTACTTGGCTATAAATACGGAGGAATGAGACTTGTGCATTACATCCCGAAACATACACTCATAATCATTCTCTCTTATTTTATATTTGTAAATGGTTAGGGATGCAATAAATGTCTCATTTATTGCAAGTCTTCTATTCTTTCTTTTATTTGTTTTTTACATATATTATTAATATAAAAATAATACTAAATATCATTTTCAACATAAATATATGTATAAAAAATATACAAAACACTTGTCTAATTGATATCAGAGGCATGTTGTTCTAATTTAAACTAGGATATATATATATATATACACACACACACACCACTGCCCTAGATCGCTGCCACCACTGCCATAAACCATTGACATCATCCCCATCGTCATCCGAGTTCACCGTCGCTATCACAATCTACCATCGGAGCTTAGCTCTGCCTCACCTCTGTCCCCATCACATATCTCTCTCTATCTGCTTCGTCACACTGCAGATCTGGTCACCACGACTTCTCCACCACGGCAGCGGAGCACTGAGACGGTCATAGTGTGTGTTCAAGGGTGGATATGGTAGAAAAGCAAATCTTGTGATACAGATTTGTGTGGTGATTTTGTATGAAATTAATTCATTGTACAAAGATGAGTTTTGAAATTTTGACACTAATGGACTTAATTTTATATCTGAAGTTTGGTCTCAGGGATGGTACAGTTCAAGAAAATTGGATATTAATGATGAGTGTGACTAGGATAGATTTATAAAATGGACTTTATGTGCACTTTTTTCAGTAATATTTTTAAATTGGTTGAATTAGATGTATATTTGTATAGATAATGGTGAGCTGACGAATATCTAAATCTTGATATCACAAAAAAAATTGATACTAGCGATACGAATCTCCTGTTCACAATGGTTTTCTGTGTGGTTTTGGATTTTTTTTTATTAGTGTCAAAAAAATTATGCTTATATTTTATATTAGATTGTCAAAAAAATTATATTATATTTTCAATAATTTTGTCTTAAATTATCAAAAATGTTGTATTAAATGGTCAAAAAAATCGTATTATATTGTCAAAAAATTGTATAAAATTTTCTATTATATTGTCAAATAAATTATATTATATTTTTAAAAAAATTGTATTAGATTGTTAATTTTTTTGTATTAGATTAGATTGTCACAAAAAATGCATTAGATTGTCTAATAGATTGTCAAATAAATAATATTATATTTTCAATAATTTTGTATTAAATTGTCAAAAATGTTGTATTAGATTATCAAAAAAATAATATTAGATTGTCAAAAAATTTGTATTATATTGTCAATTTTTTTGTATTAGATTGTCAAAAAATTTAAATTAGATTGTTAAACATTTTGTATTATATTTTCAAAAATTTTGAATTAAATTGTAAAAATTTTGTATTAGATTCTCAAAATATTTAAATTAAATTGTCAAATTTTGTATTATATTGTCAAAAAAATTGAATTTATATTGTCAAAATTTTGTATTAGATTGTTAAAAAAATTGAATTAAATTATCCAAAAAATTGAATTAAATTGTCAAAATTTTGTATTAGATTGTCAAATTTGTTATATTAGATTGTCAAAAATATTGTATTAGATTGTCAAAAAAATCGTATTTGATTTTTTTGCATATTTTCGATTTTTTTAAAAAATTCTGGATTTTTTTTTTTTTTTTTTGAGTTTTTTCATTTATTTTAATTTTCGGTCAACGCCGACGGTCAACGCCGAAGTCCAGCAGTTAACACCGGAGTCCGGCAGTGAACGCCGAAGTCCAGTCAATGGCCTTGGCCTTGGTCTTGGTCAAATTTTTATTAGAAAAAATGTGTTGGGCTTATGTGTCAAGTAGTACCAATTTACAATAAATAGTTTGAAAGTAATACTAACTATTAAATAAGTAGTTTCAAAAGTTATTATCTCAAATTCACTCAATCAAAATGAAGAAATGAGTACTCAGAAGGCCCAAGAATAACTCATATACACATTAGAGATTTGGGCTTACTAGGCCCATGAGTCCCATAGTTGAAAGAATCTAGAAACCGATTATTCCGATCTAACCGGTTATGAAGCTGATTTTTGGATTTTTAGTTGTAAAATTTATCGTATATTGATGCATAGTAACATGCCTAAGCCATATGGAATATTATCATACTACGTCTTAATTTTTGCATGTTGTTAGACTTGACGACTCCACAATTTCCAACCCAAAATCTTGAATCTTTAATAACCGAATTTCAAATTGATTATTTCATGGTGGATCGACTCAGTACTTCTGAAATTTTATATTCAAACCACACTCATACTCTTATAAGGCTTTGTTATATGGAAAAAACACATAACCGAGGCAGTAAAGACCCGTCCGTATCACACCTATAAGTTTATTTTCTCCTTATAAAGGTAAAATGATATTAGTTACAATACATGAAAATAACTGCAGTAAAACCTCTCTAAATTAATATTGATGAGACTAAAGAATTTATTAATTTAGAGAGATATTATTTAATCAATAAATTAATAATTTATTGTTTAAAGAGGTTTTTATCAATTCAATAAATGTACTCAATAATAACATTAAACTCATTATATATTACTAAAAATACTCGTTAATAAAGACAAATATACTAATTCACTTACTAATATATAAATTTTGTTACATTTTAAACTGTGTCGTAGACTAAGAATAGACATTAGACCTACATTCAACTATGGATGAACTCTAAGTAAATTTAGAATTTAAAAATAATTAAACGATTTTACGACGTAATTCTGTTGACATTAGACCTAATTCATTGTAGAACTAATGTAATTAACCGTAAAACCATGAAACTAATCGGTGGCATTGTGAGTCCAAGCATCATTTGTATTATCTAATACAAGCATAGTCCGACCGGATTTGTTAGTCCCGATACTACCAAAGTTCCAAATAAACAAGGCCGTCTGTACTAACATTTTATTCTAAATTTTTAGTATTAAATGGAGTATCAAAAGCTATCAATTACTAATGACTTAACGTACGTATTTATAACGCACAACCCCTTTCAATTTTCCTATGTGATAAAAAATGATAAATTTATTTGGTTCACCATCCAGCAAACTTCATTTAAAAAAAAAAAAAACTACATTGGAATTTGGAACTATTCCAAAATATAAATTCGAATTAAATCAGAGTTAGCATAGCGGTATTTTCTCCACCTATTCGAGGGGAGAAAATTACTAAAATATTCTCTAACCTATCAATTTTTAGCGATCTGATATCTAACCTAACACTTTTTTCTAATTTGGTACTCAACATATACGTTTCGTTCTAATTTGGTAGCTAACTTAACATTTTTTCTAATTTGATACTCAGCTTATACGTATTCAGTCCAATTAATGGACTCAATTTGCATTCGATCATCGGTTTTTAACGCATAATAAGTCTCTTTTATTATTGATTAACTTAATTATGTGAAACTTTTAATTGTTATATTAAAAAATTTAAAGTGAAATCACTATTTAATATGCTTGAGTTAATTAGGTTAAAAATTTAGAGAAAATTACTCCTCGTGATCACATTAAGTTATAAAAATGGAGACGAGTTGGTCAAGTTTATTTTATGTAACAAACAAAATTTAATCTCGTTCCCTCCATTTTTCAAGAACAACCTAAATAAAGCATGCATGAGCCATTTGACATATTAACACAAATCGACTTTAATCACTTGTTGATTTGGACTCGTCACATGACATATATTCACCATTTATAAGAATTTTCAAGTACATAACTATATTTAAGCTTATATGAAAACGTTATTCATCTATTTATCTTGTAAAAAACTATAACTTTTAAGGTTAAATTACTCTACCCTTCTTTTGCTTGAATAATTAACGTTTATTCATCTATAATTTTTCCTTATATGCTATTATATATATATATATATATATAATTTTTCCTTATATGCTATTATATCTATATATATATATATATATATATATATATATATATATATATAAGTGATCACTCAAAACGACATTGCAAGATTCGATTGTGAGAACAACATTTCAATGCCTTGTTAATTCTTTTATTTCAAAAAACTTTAACTCTGGAGTCGAATTAGCTATAACTTTTTTACATTACAAGAAACCGCCGGACTAGTCATCGTTTTGCTTAAAATTAACTCGTACTCGTAATCACTCTACATCTGATCAAGCGGAAATTCTTCTCGAATATCCATTCCCTCGTACTTTCTACATTCGAAACACCTTTCACTCCATAAACACGAATCAAACTGTCCCCTCCACCACATATAGCAAAACTGTCACAATCAAAAGAAGCAAAACCAAACTAAACTCAAACTCAAACTCTAAGCACCACTTTATAAATCCAACATTTGTCCAGCCCACTTACATTATTATGTCTCAGTTAAACTGTCTCAATGATTTCAGTCCCTTTCTTTTCCAGATAATTGGATATTATTTGTACTTTGCAAGAAAAAGTAGTGATTTTAAGCACAAAACGAGAATTCGAGAAAAATAGCACCTGAAAATGGACAAAACGAAGAAATGAAGACCTAACAACTCGTATATACACAGTAGAGAGTTTAGGTCCGCTATAGAAAAAATTATTAAGAAAATATCTGCAGTTATGAAAATAATTAAGTTTAGGTCCATTTTCAATAAGAAAAGGAAAATGCTTTTAAATTAATATTTAACTTTAGGGATTTTGATTGTTAGTAATATTATATTTAACAATTTTTTTATTTTTAATTAATATTTAAATTTAGGATAGACTTAACTAGGGTTCTATTATATTTTTATTTGAGTTTTTAGTGAGTTGAATTTTTAGATTTAAGAATTTTTCTTATTTTTAATTAATATTTAAATTTAGAATATGCACAACTAGGGTTCTAGTATATTTTTATTTGAGTTTTTAGTAGATTGAGTTTTTATTACGTACCGTGATTTGTACTGCTATCTTCTAATTTTTTTTTATTGAAATATTAATGTCAAAATTTCACCACAAATTTTTGAATAGAAACACAAATAAACGATATGTATAAATAAATAACTAGAAAGATTAAAATAGTAATTAGTGTTAAGAATGAGACGAATCTTTACCTTCTTAGTAGTTGCAGTAGTAACACCATATTTTTTTTACTGAGATTATTTTATACGTGTTTAGAAAAATGTGACTAACACTGTTCCATGTCACAAGATAGATTTTACGGGTGAGAGGGTGGTTATAACATCAGTCATAGAAATAACACATGGCTACTACGCTCGTGCGGGCGCTGCACTAGATTAACTCTTGTTTCAGTTAATTCACTTTAGCCCCCCTTGAAGTTTAGAATTTTTTTGTTTCGGTCCCTCTAGTTTAAATTTAAATATAAAAAGCTATATGATTGGCAATTTTGATATATTAAATACTACAATTCAATCATAACTATTAAATTTTACCCCATATTGAATTTTTACACCAATTTTTTTTTCATCCAAGAAAACACTAAACGAGTGATTAAAAAGTTGAAAAAAAAAACAAAAAAAATCTGAAAACACTAAGAAGTCATTACACTGTCTCTAATACAGGCAAAACGACAAAATATACTAGAAGAGTTGACTTAGATTAAACACAATGAGTCATTTTAAAGAAGTCTTCGTCGTTTAAAAATAGTCTTAAGTATTTTTAAAAGCAGTGTTAGTCATTTTAAAAACAGTATTGAGACATTTTAGATTTATTTTAAAAACAATTTAAGTTATTTTAGAGTCATTTTAAAATAGTCAAAGTCTTTAAAAACGGTCTGGATCGTTTTGAAAGAACTTAGGGTCATTTTAAAAATAATCGGAATCATTTTAAAAATATAGTCAAAGTCATTTTTATGTTTGCAACAGACTTACATTTTTTTATAGTGTTAAATGGAGTTGCAGACAAATTACTAATTAATGACTTAAATGTATTTGTAAAGAACAACATCTATCAATTGGTGATAAAAAATAATAAATTCATTTGGTTCACGATCCAACAAACTTTATTGGAACTATTCTAAAATACAAGTTCGAACTAAAGAAAAGTTAGTATTTAGGTACTTTTACACCTATTTGAGAGAGAAGCATTTCAAAAAACCCGATAAAAAGAAGTGGTACACTTGACTTAAGGTGTGTATATAGATCATTTTTCTTATATTCTTAAAGGAAAAAACACATCAATGGTACAATAATCCGTTAGAATCAATTATAATTGTTTACTTCATTCTTTTATGAACTCCTCACTTAATGTAAAGAATTAAAGATATTTATCATCACGCAAATTAATTGCAGGCAAATTAATTAAGTTAGTAGAAAACTTATTGGCAGAGAAAAAAATAACAAATAACACAATTTCCAACCCAAATTCTAGGATCTTTAAATATTGAATTTCAACTTTATTAATTTCCCATGGATCGACGTCGTACCTCCCTAATTCTATATTACAACCGCACTCGTACTCTTACGAGACTTTGTTACGTGGAAAAAACATGTAGCTGAAACAGTAAACTAACTCCCATCCTTAAGTAATTTGGTACTCCGCATTAGTTTTTTTCTTCTTATAAGGTTAGACCGGTTATAGTCACAACGCATGAAATTATCTAATTAATTTAGTATCACTATTTCTGCGATAAAATATTATGATATCATATTTTGTTAAAATGCGACTGTCGCTAAATTTAATAACATAATAGCAACAAAACACTAATAAATTTCGTTGCTAATAGAGCAACTAAATTTTAGGACTCTCTTTAGCACTACTGCACAAGCATAGCAACATAATATGTACTTACATTTTATTATAGTGTTAAATGGAGTTTCAGATGCTACCAATTACTAATGACTTAATAAATGTATTTGTAAAGCACAACCCCTATCAATTTTCCTAGGTGATAAAAAATGATAAATTCATTTGGTTAAGAATCCAACAAACTTTATTGGAACTATTCCAAAATACAAGTTCGAACTAAAGAAAAGTTAGTATTTAGGTACTTCTTCACCTATTCCAGAGAGAAGCATTTCAAAAAACCAGATAAAAAGAAGTGGAACACTTGACTTAAAGTGTGTATATAGATCATTTTTCTTATATTCTTAAAGGAAAAAACATATCAATGGTACAATAATCCGTTAGAATCAATTATAATTGTTTACTTCATTCTTTTATGGACTACTCACTTAATGTAAAGAATTAAAGATATTTATCATCACGCAAATTAATTGCAGGCAAATTAATTAAGTTAGTAGAAAACTTATTGGCAGAGAAAAAAATAACAAATAACACAATTTCCAACCCAAATTCTAGGATCTTTAAATATTGAATTTCAACTTTATTAATTTCCCATGGATCGACGTCGTACCTCCCTAATTCTATATTACAACCGCACTCGTACTCTTACGAGACTTTGTTACGTGGAAAAAACATGTAGCTGAAACAATAAACTAACTCCCATCCTTAAGTAATTTGGTACTCCGCATTAGTTTTTTTCTTCTTATAAGGTTAGACCGGTTATAGTCACAACGCATGAAATTATCTAATTAATTTAGTATCACTATTTCTGCGATAAAATATCATGATATCATATTTTGTTAAAATGCGACTGGTCGCTAAATTTAATAACATAATAGCAACAAAACACTAATAAATTTTGTTGCTAATAGAGCAACTAAATTTTAGGACTCTCTTTAGCACTACTGCACAAGCATAGCAACATAATATGTACTTACATTTTATTATAGTGTTAAATGGAGTTTCAGATGCTACCAATTACTAATGACTTAATAAATGTATTTGTAAAGCACAACCCCTATCAATTCTCCTAGGTGATAAAAAATGATAAATTCATTTGGTTAAGAATCCAACAAACTTTATTGGAACTATTCCAAAATACAAGTTCGAACTAAAAAAAAGTTAGTATTTAGGTACTTCTTCACCTACTCGAGAGAAGCATTCCAAAAAAACCCGGTGAAAAGAAGCGGTGGATTTGAGCTAATCTGTGTATATAGATCATTTTTCTTATATTTTTAAAGGAAAAACATATTAATGGTACAATAATTCGCTAGAATCAATTATAATTGTTTAGTTCATTCTTTTATTGACTCCTCAATATAAAGAATTAAAGATATTTCTCATGATGCATATGACAAAGATTACATACTGTTTATATTTAAACATTAATAAAATTGTAATAAATAAATTTACATAATTGAACAGACATAGTACAAAAACTTGAAGAGAAGTGCATTTTTTTTTGAAAGGTAATATAAACATTATCCTCGTTTTCCCTGTTTTGTCCTTTTGCTATTGACTGGTGAAAGAGAACTATACTAATGATATAATAAGTTTTATGAGAACTCTAATTACTCCTCATCTTCTAGTGATCACACTACAAGTCCTAAGTCATAAAAATGGAGACGAATTGGTCAAGTTTTTATGTAGCAGAACAAATTTAATCCCGTTCTCCACATTTTTTTTAAAATTAGAACATCTTGAATAAAGCATACATGGGCCATTTGACATAATTTCGACTCAAATAGGCTCCAATCACTTTGATGGTTTGAACACGTCACATTGACATATATTCACTATAATATCAAAAAAATCCAAGTACAAAACTACCAAACGGTCCAAACTCATGACTTATTGACTTGCAAAAAATTTAAGTTTAATTTAATATTTATGTTTCATCGTATTTAGTTAGTTAGTAGATTATATCGAAACGTTATTTATCTTGTAAAAACCTATAATTTTTAAGGTCGAATTACTCTACCGTTCTTTTGCTTGGATAATTAATTTTGTCGTTAAAATTCCGATCATACAACATTGTATGATTCGATTGTGAACGTTATTCTTCTATATTTTTTCCTTAATTGCTTGTTTTTTTTTGTTTTAAATTGATCATCCCGAACGACATCGTATGATTCGACTGTTATAACGACATTTCAACGACTTGTCAATTCTTTTATCTCAATAAACTTATATTCTCAAGTCGAATCAGTTAACTTTCTTGCGTCATACGAAATGCCTAAACTGGTCATCATTTCGCTTAAAACTCATATTCCTACAATTCCTCTACATCCAATCAAGCAGAAACTTTTCTCGAATATCCCGAAACACCTTTAAGTCCATAAACACGAATTAAGATTAAACCGTTCCGTCCACCACTTATGACAAAATTGTCACAATCCAAAGAAGCAAAACCAAACCGAAGTGGAACTCAAACTTTAAGCACCACTTGAAAGTCTTAACTACTAACACTTTAACGGACAAAGCCCACTTTGGTCCTTTTTTCACTCACTTGAAAACAAATAAGTTTTTTCTTTTTTGAAAAATGAATAAAAACAAATAAGTTTGTTTCAACCTTTTCTTCTCATTTTCCTCTCTCTCCGTTACAATCTCTCACTAACTTAAATACATACATATACTTACATATATATATAAATATACTCTCAATGCTTGTTCACTGTAATTGAGTTAAACTAGATTAAAAAAAAAACCCAATAACTCAAACAGAGAGATATATACATATACATACATATTATATATAAATAAATATATACATATACTCAATGCTTGTTCGGTGTAATTGAGCTAAAACTAGATTAGACAAACAAAGCCCAAAAATCCAAACAAGAAATGGAGCAAACAGGGTCAAGGGCTCGGCCATTCGAGATCGACTTAAACGAGCCAGCGGAGGGAGGCGGTGTTGATGTGACAGTGATGTGTTGCAGGTGCGGGAAGCCGGGAGGCGAAAGAAGGGGAGAGAGGAGGGGAGAGTGGGAATGCTTCAGCTGTGTGTTGAGTGGCGGAGGAGGAGGGGGAAGGAGGGTGATTGATGTGAACGAGCCGGTGTGGCAGGAGGCGGGGTATGTGGGTGCTGACGTGGCTGTGCGGGGACGGTACGAGACTTTTCCCCTTTCTTTGTTTTGTTACTGTTTTTTGGTGACTTCTTTGATTGTGTTTGAGGTGCTCTGGTTGGCTATGTTTGGAGCTAAATTGCCCTTTTGGTGATTTGTCGTAATGTAAAAGTTGGGTTTTAAGTTTTTTGTTTTGTTTTTGAAGTGTTGTGGTTGTATATCATTGGGACTAAACCGTCCTTTTGGTGATTTTAGTAATGTGAAGTTGGGTTTTAAGGGCTTTTTTTTTATTGAAGTGTTCTACTTGTCTATCATTGGGACTAAAATGTCCTTATGGTGATTGGTAATGTAAAGTTGGGTTTTAAGGGAGGAGGGTGATTGATCTGAACGAGCCAGCATGGCAGGAGGGAGGGTACGGTGGCATGCTGACGTGGCGGTACGAGACCTTTCTCCTTTCTTTGTTTTGTTATTTTTTTTTTGGTGTCGTTTTTTATTGTGTTTGAGGCGCTCTGGTTATCTGTGTTTGGGGCTAAATTGTCCTTTTGGTGATTATAGTAATGTAAAGTTGGGTTTTAATTGAAATGTTATGGTTGTCTATCATTGGGATTAAAATGTCCTTACGGCGATTATGGTAATGTAAAGATGGGTTTTAAGGGTTTTGTTTGTTTTGCACTTTTGAAGCTGAGTTTTGTGTTTGTGTGTGTGGGTGTGTGTTTGAAGTGTTGTGGTTGTTATCTTTGGGACTACCCTCTCGGTGATTAGTTTGGGTATTGGGCTTTCAGGGTTTTGTTTGTTTTGCACTTTAAAAGCTGAGTTTTTGTGTGTGTCTTCCTTTGGACTAAACTGCCCTTTTGGTGATCGGTTCTGGGAAGTTTGAGAATCGGGGTTTAAGGGTTTTGTTTGATTTTTATTTAAGTTTTGTGTGTGTGTGTGTTAAGTAGTAGGGCATTTGACTGGTTCGATAGTTGGCTAGCTTACAAAATTGAGATTTGAGTTATCTTTTTGTGACGGTAAACCCAACATAATTCTCAGATTTGAAAAAAAGGTTTCTTTTACGCTTAAAAATCTGCAACCAAACAAGCTAGGAGAAATTGCTTCCTTTAAAGCTTGGTCTTTGGAGTTTCTCCTTATAAGTTGTAGTGCAATTGGTTGGGAAACTTGAAAGCAGTATCTTTTTGCTCTAGTAGCTAGAAAAAGCTAGAAGTTTGAAGCTGGAGGAAACTACTTTTTTTGCTCAAACTCAATTGAGCCAGCTGATTTGCTAACAATGCAGCCAAACATGCCCTAAAAAACTAATTTTCTTATGGTTTTTTTTTTTTTCTTAGTTAACGAGTCGTATTTATGTTAATGTATACATGAGTAAGGAATAAAACCTTATCTAGTTCAAAATATAAATGATGTATGAAGTTAAGTAGACTAAGAAGTGTTAATTAAAATTGCATTATTGTTTATATGAGACATTATCACTTCAGATTGCTGACACCAACTTAGTTTATTTGCTTTAACTGCTCTGTGTATTGAAATGTTGGTTAGTGGGTTCAAAATAAAAGCTCTTTCTTTGTTCGGAAAAGTTCAACGATTGGGGTATTGATATCTTTTTATAAAGGGTTAAAAAAAATTATAAGCAAAATTTGGGTGAAATGCCATCTTTTGTTTACTAATGAGTCACCACCTTTAAATAATGACACTTTCTTTCATACTGCTGTGTGTATTCGCACATATGGATTTACGACGTCCTAGCAAAACCTTTTTCTTTCTTGTGAGAGTTTCGAAATAAGGTTTTTAGTGTCTGTGCAAATAGATTAAGCTGTTCATTAATATTGCAATTTCGTCTATATGTGGAGTTACCTATTCCAGTCAACGAGATTTTTAATTATACTGCTGTATCTCTGTGAGTGTTTTTGAAAACCAGCTCCTTTTTTAATGCGTTTACAAGTGGGACTAAGAAATGTTTTCAGTTTAGAAAAGAACAATTTTGTACTTGTGTAGCATTGCATATCTAATATTTAATGATTTGACACCAATTTCGTGCTTAAAAATTATGCCTTTATCTTCTGATTAGGAAGTGTTAAAAAATGTGACTACGTCATGCTTTGCAAGTTTGGTTTTTGGATTTAAAAATAGAAGTACATTCTGTCTTTGGGTTTTCTTTCTTTGAGAGTTTAAAGTGGGCCACAACGTGTTTCCAAACGAATTAGGAAGTGTTTCCAATCGAACACCCTGATTTAGTTTCTGTGTAAGGTATTCTTTTGCAAGTTAACTGGACACTAAATCATTTTATCTTGTATGTATGGTCGTGCGGCTAAATATAGGCTTGCATATCACAATCAAGCTGCTTTTTTCCCTCTCTGATTCAGCGAGTCAGTGTGTTTTCAAATGTGACCCCTTCATGATATCAGTCCATATAAATTTAAGCTGCTATATACGATTTGGATATATCTGGCTAAGACCCAGTATCTTTCCTTAATATCGATTATTGTTATACATCCATGTATTTTTAAAGTAATCTATCTTAAATAGATATCTAAAAAATATCGACTTAATGTTCTTTTTGAAATTTTAATTTGAATCCTGTGAGTTAAGGATTCAATTTGGACTACTTCATGCCATCCGGAGTTGTTATTTGCTGAGTGAATGACAGAATCTAAGTTTTCCGGGGACGGTTATTAAATCCTTTCATTGCTTTAAAAGAGCATAATTATCATTCAACGGATATCCTCATATACTTTTTGAAATAGACTTTGTATTTGGTATTGCGAGCATCTGGATAGCTGTCAAATTATTTTGACAGTAAAATTCACTTTGCGAGTGGAAGTAGTTCGATCACATGAAAGAAGTTTGATCGCTTGATTCTTACCCTGGAGTTGGTGGCAATTACTCACTAGAAAATTACGGAAAATGGGCACACTATCATTAATTTCTCTTCATATAAACTAAGCTGTTGTATGATACGAGCAAAAGTTAATGATATAGATTAAATCATATATGGATGAAGGAAATAAGAAGTGGAAATAGAAAAAAGTCCCAGAAGCGCACTGTTTTTATCTATTGATAAAAACATAGTCAAATCCAATTTTGTGTATTTAGGCTCTCGAGAGCGGATATTGCTAGATTAAGGTGTAATGCCCTCTAGCTAGCTCTCGTCTTACCTAATTGCATGGTTCACCAAAACCTATGTTGCTTCTATAAGGATGCTATTACTCGGGAAGAAGGATTATCAATATTGTGCACTTCAAGTAATATGAAATTCGAAAGATCTGAAAATGATTTCCAATCGACTGAAGAAGTTAAATATGCTTTCCCACTTTGAGAAAATGTTAAAAGAGAGTGGATTTTTTGTCGAAAGACCAAATGCCTTGTATTGAATTCTTAGGAGTGTAAGCTTATCCTTCACCACCATGAAAGACAACATTAAACAAAAGAACGTCAACAATCGCATTACAATTGTTAAGTGATAACATTGTATCTTTTTGATAATCTTTCTAATACTAGGATTTAAATCTTTACTTATGCAACTTATATGTAAACAAATTCGGATGAGTTTATAATAACTTAAACATCATCACCGTTATCTTATCTAGAAAGTGTTGTCGACGTGATTTGAATTAGTCTTTTTATAAAACTTTCTAACTCGAGTGTTTAAGATTAAACTCAAAAATAGGAAACGTGCATTACTTATTTTAGACCAGATGGATTCGCTGTACTTATGTTGGAGTTTTATGGTTGTTAATAGCACATTGTTTGACATATATATGGGTTTCTAAATGTTGACTAGTTTTTAGTTGGAGAGACTACAAATAAGTTGATCCTTTTCTTTTTTGGAACAGTAACATTTATATTGCTCAAAGAATCACTCAACGCCTAATGCAATTGGGTATTTACAAATACAACCAATGCTATAAATCCAATAATTCTATCAATCCTTATGTTCATGCATTTAGTAGCAGTTAAAACATATGAATCACCAATAATAAGTTACATGATCGAAATAGATGGATAATGTGAGTCCTTTCTGGTGAACACTAATTTCCATGGAAATGAATTCTTGAAGAGATAAATCGAATTATAACAATTTCATTCTTGAAACTTTGGAATTGCGACATGTAATTCTAGCTTACGGAACATTATTTGATATTCCTTGATCATTCAATCAAATTAATGCTTCAACTGACACTTTTGAAACATTCTTCGACACCTTTAATATACCCAACTTCCATGCAATTGTAAAAGTTGTGACATGTGATTCTAACTTAATAAACATTATTTGATATTCATAGATCATACGTTTTAGTGCTTCAATGGACACTTTCGATACTTTCTTTGAAACCTTTAATATATCTAATTTTCATGCAATTATGAATGACGAATTACGATGATGGAGTTTGCAAATAAGAGCTACAGAGGGTGGTGATAGTTCGTAGATTTGAAGTCGCGACCTTCAAGGTGTAATTGTTCCTCCTACACTATGCGCTGAAATCTTGGATTTGTGACATGCAATTCTAGTTTACTACATATTACTTGATATTCCTTGATCATTCATTCAAATTAATGCTTCAAGGACACTCGAAACATTCTTTGACACCTTGGCTTTAATATATCGAACTTTCATTTAATTATGAACGGCGAATTATGGTGATAGAGTTTGCAAATAAGAGGTAGAGAGGGTGGTGATTGTTCCTAGATTTGAAGTTGTGACCTTGATAGTGCAATTGTTCCTCTACATCATGCTCTTTGTTTTTAAGCAATATTTGCATATGCTAGAATATCAGGGCGATATTTTTCCGAATAGACCAACGTCATTACCAAAAGGGCTTATTGTCAACTTCTATGGAAATGGAATGAAGTACATAAAATGTGAATCAACCACAAATGCTCTTGAGACCATATTCGGGTTTGGTCAATTTGTGATTATTAGAAACGACATAAATCCGATGAAAGTGTAACCATATGAAGCAGAAAAGCTCAAATTTGGTATATCACTAAGAAGTTATCAAGAAATGTGGATTTGTTCGGATATTAAGGTTACTCTGTTGATAAATGTTGGTTCACTTGTGAACACCGGAAGACATGTGATTATACGACCATCTTGTAATGTACACTATGTAAATATCTTGCATCGTTGCCATTTCTTATGGTAAGGTTCAAGTTAAAATAATAATTATCTTATGCCTAATATTGCAATCAGGAAGAAATGATTGCAAGTGGAGAATTATAATTGCAATTCAGGGCATAAGAATTAAAACCTTTCCTTAGCATACTTTGATGAATAGTGTAATGATTTCGTATATCCATTAAAAAGGAAAGCGATGTTCGTGTACAAATTAACAAACATCAATTAGTATTTCGGAAGAAATTAGGAAACTTTTATATGAAACACATTAAAACCTCCTCAAAAGGTTCGAAGTACCTTAAAGATTTTGCTTAGATAGATTCTTCGTGAAATCAAGAAAATTACGATGAGAATTGCTGTTGTTGGAACTACACTTCACTATATTCTTTCGCTTATAGGCATAGTACTATTAACCGTTCTTGACATTGTTATAATAGGTTTAATCAGAACAATGTTGGACGGAGGATAACATTGTCATAAAAGGTTAAATCAAAGCAATCTCGAACAATAGCCTTCCTAAATCGAATTAATGTCAATAGGAAAGTCGAAAACCACCTTGTAGAGTATTAGCAAAAGTGTAGCTTGGCACCAGTCTTATACTTCTACTTTGATGTTTAGAATATAAATTATGAGACTTTTTAGCAAGTTTGTTCCTCTTAAAAAGAAAGGAGACAAATTCCTTTTTTTTCAACATGGTAAGAGATACGGGTTAAAAAAATTTCTTCATGAAATGACAACTTCTAAATGCCCATATATTTTCAAGCATATTGTTGATACGTTGCATCCTTTCCTATTGATGAAGTTGCTTTCTAGCTCATGACTTCCCGCTCACGTGTGTATTGGCCGTTTTTGGACGAGTAATTTTACACATGGTTTGCTTTTAAGATCCCTCAGAGCATGAACATGTATCCTTCTCCTAAATTGACTGCACTCAATGCACACTATGTTTTATAACACTTTAGAATTTTCAAGCTTGAGAGGAAAGAAGGTCCATATGTATATACACATTAGTACATACTGTGATTTTTTGACTAAAACCAATGTCCACATAGTATATAAACACTTACAAGTCGGTACGACTTCTTAAACCTACAAGAGGTGGTGTATAACATGCACTTCACACCGACTAAAGGTGGATCTAAGCTGAAGTGCTTGTTCCATAAATTATTAGTTGCCTATCTATTTGCTCAAGAAGGACACCGTTAGTTTTTAAGATTGAGACGCTATAATTCACGTGGTGATTATATTGATCCCGATGTTCTTACCCTTCTCGATAGATTGCACATGCAATGAGTGGAATGTAATGTAAAGGTTAATTTATGAGGCAATTAACATAAACATACTCTACACCTATTATATTAACAAAAACATACACTCAAAAGTTAAATTATCAAAAACATACCTTCAATTAATAATTAATAAAAAACAAAAAAGCTGATTCATCACTCCCAATCTTTTTCCTCTCTCTCCTTCTTTCACCCTCTCCTCCTCTCTCCATTCTCTCTTTCCTCCTTTTCTCTTCCTCCAATCTCCCTCCTCCTCTTTCTCACTCTCTCCGAGCTTTCCTCTTTCTCACTCTCTCCGAGCTTTCATCTTTTCTCTATCTTTCCGATCTCTCTCCCCATCCTTCCTCTATTTTTCCGATCTTTTTATTCTCCTTCATATTTCTCCGATCTCTCTCTTTCATGAAGATTGAGACGGACACATCTGTAGGAATGGGCGGCGAGGGTATAGAGCGAAATTGAAAATTCGAGGTTGATGTCGACGAAGATGCGATTGTCGAAGGAGAGGCCCACGACGGCGACGTGCTAATTCAAGATCGGAGTACGGGTAAGAGTTGGATTTGTTAATTAGTGTATAATGTTGAAAAATAAGTGTATGGATTACGTGAATTAAGGATATGAAGTTGAAAATTATGTAAGTAAGGATATAAATTATGTAAATTGGGGTATGACCTTTGAACATAAAAGTGAACTCTATAAATCAGGATATTAACTTTTGAAATAACGGTATGAACTTTTGAAATAAGGGTATGAAAAATACAAATTAGGGTATGAACTTTTGGAACAAAGGGTATGGACTTTTGGAATAAGGGTGGGTATGAAAAATACAAATTAGGGTATGAACTTTTGAAATAAGGATATGAACGTTTGGAATAAGGGTATGAACGTTTGGAATAAGGGTATGAAATATACAAATTAGGGTATGAAATTTTGGGTATTTTTTGTTAATTTAGTTTCAAAAGTAGTATGTTTTGTTAATTTATCCTTAATTTATTGAACTTGTTTGCCCATTTTGGGGTTTTTTGCATTTTTGTACCGAGGATTGTTGTGTTTTCTCGATTAGTACCTGAATTCTTAATTTCTTATATAGTACGGTGAATTCAAATTTTTAACTATTTTGTCAATAATGTGGCACGTGACACCGGAATAATTGAATTCAAGGTACTAAACAGGAAAATAATTGAGAACTCAGGGTATTAAATAAGAAAATAATTGAGAATTCAGGGTATCAAAATAAACAAAATAGTTCAAAATAAATAAAAAATTGAATTCAGGGTACTAAATAAGAAAAATTAGAATTCAAGGTACTAATGATAAAACGACAACAATTCAGGATACAAAAACCATAAATTCTCGCCTATTTTGTAATCGTCGATGATCGTAATGTACTAAAAAAGATCTTGGTAGAGAAGTTTAATAGATGTTCATAGGATGTTGAGGAATCTATTTTCCTCCTTTTGAAAAATGGATGTTCTTTTTGCTAAATAGTTTTTTGTTTTAAGTGTTGATCAACCCTACTCATTTATAAAGTATCTAAACATTTGAATTCACAAGTTCCTCCTATTGCAAATTATCATTGAATTAGATGTGGTCGAGTTAAAATGTAGTTTAGACAAAAAGAGAGTGGTTTCTTGCCATGAATGAGTTGTGTAAAGCAATGGAGTTGTCGCATCTTTTTTTTAAGGCGTATCAGTTCAGGAAACACGTACTTAAGCTTTTTGTATTCATGCCCGATGCGACTATGTGATAAGAGGGTTTGGTATGGAAGGTCGATGTTTGTCTCTAAGATTGTCGTTTTCCATCCTAAATATCGGAAATAGTAAATTATAATACCGGGTTGAGTACACGGCAAACCAAAAACGGAACAGTATCTAGCCTTAATATTTATTTTCCTGTGCAGAGTGGTTCCCTTTTATATATTAAATCCGAAGGACAAAGATATAGCGAATTCGTGATCCCCATTTACCGCGTCCATTAATTGGACTGATTGTAAATAGATGTCATTGTAGCAATAGTTAATGTAGTTTAAGCTGTTATCTATAATTTATGCATATACTTGTACCTTTGGCTTCAGGAGGGACTTGCTAGTTGCTATCACCATAGCATTCAATCAGGTTCTCTTCTTCAACTTTATGCCCATCTTTCCTAAATATTAAAGACCAATCATATCTGTAGGAATCAATTTGTGTAAGGTTTTTCTGGATTCATGTAGATTTATGACCACTCACTTAAATATGTTATTTTGGTGGATATATAATTTCCTTTTTTATCTGATTCGCTTAAGCCCCTTGTTCTTAATTCAAATAGTGTATGAGATATCCATTTTAGATTCACTCAGGTTATGTTTGCTCACTTTATTCTGTTTTTGTAGGTCGATACATAATTCCCTTATATTTCAATGTTTATTGATGAACTTAAGCTTCGTATACTTAATTTGTGTGACGTCTGACGTTAAATTTCTGATTCACCTACTCATGGCATTTTTTGAGTTTCCAAAATAGATTATGCTAATATTATGTTGCATGATAATTTCGAATTTTATTTTCTGTGATCATTTTCCAATTACTGTACATCTAGTGAAATGATATACTAGTCCCTTCGATATTAAAAATGGCTGGAATCTAAATAATCTGATTATCACTTTTTCCATTTGTTTTGTAGAATGTGTCTAGGAAGGGATATAATCGGTCACTCAAGCACTGTCCCAATACCAACTGCGGATTTTCTAAATTTGGGGAGAGATTCAAGTCTTTCCAAGACATCTCGTAGGTTGCGACAAATTCCGCGATTAATTGCTCAAAATACAAATTCCCCATTTTTAGAAACAGGGATATTTCCTCCACCTCCAACAAATCTTGAATCGGCATTACAGAGTCAGAGTGGGGTGTATCTTGTAGCTCTAAGGGAATTTATTAATCAAAGACGAGGCCATTTAAGTGAGGGATGGTCTGTAGATTTCTTCTATTGTCAAAACAGGTGCAAAACCTCTCCAGTTTATTGTGCACCCGATGGGAGCAGGTTTGGTTCAATGGAGGAGGTGGCAAGACATCTTGGGCTGCAGGAAAGATTAGATGACGTGGGGAGACATTTTGGGTTGCAAGAACAACATATTTTGCCAAATGAAAATGACGGTTTTGTTAGGCTTCAGAGAAGGTTGCATACTTCTCAAGTTGGAAACCTGTCAATGAGGCTCTCGAGAGGTAGTAGTTTTAGAGAGAACCATAATACTGGATCCCCGTCATTTCAGGTATTTTTTTTTTCTGAAAATGTTTTTGTTTACTTATTATTTACTAGTTTGCAGTCATTACAACGACAAAATAACTTAGTGAGCAGCATGCATTTGATCATGGTAGTTTTGATTGTGATAAAAATTCAAAAAACTGTGTGATTATACAACTTTTGATTGAAGCAATGATTCAAATAGCATGTACAATGGTTTTTGTATAATAGAGTCGAATCTAGATTATAAATCTGAAAATCACAAGCACAATTGTTCTGCATGGTATTGGTAAAAGAAAATACTATGTTAATATCGCATCCTAGATTGTCTGTAAATGCTTGAAAATATTAGATTTACAGTAGTAAATTGTTTTAAAAATCGCTAGAATGACGGAAGTGGAGAGAGAGGGAGGGGAAGTGGGGTGACTAGGCGAGCCTAATCGGGGCCTAGGCTGGAAAACGACATTTTAGTGTTTTTTTTTTTTGTTTTTTTGGATTCTCGTTGAATAAACATGGTGTGTGTATGATGAACAAGCTAAATTAAGAATTTGTAGGCTATTAACTTATCTATAACTTATCAAAGTTTGAGAAAAAGGATAACAACATATGAACACTCGATTATAAAGAAAATTAAGTATAGTTATGTATTTAGACACAAAATTGAAGTGCATTTTTTTTTCCCGATTAAGCTATTCTTTAAACTAAGCATTTTTTTATGTATACAAAAAATATATATGTTTTTACCTGATTTGACCAGTGTTTAACGCAATTAAAAAGCCTGGTATTAATTGCAGCGGGATCAGGGCCTAGCGCCTAGGCGGGAAAGGTGGGCAGTACACGTTTTTAATGTTTATTTAGGAGTGAAACTCATTTTATTTTGGTTGTTCTAAGTAGTATAATATATTAGTTGTTAAATTAATTTATTGACTTACCAGAACACGTGATCCTCCATTTTCTCTTTTCTCCATATGTTTTGTGACTTACGATTTTACAAATCATCTATTGTCCATTAATCAAAGTCTCTATTCTTACGATCTCGCATTTAATTCCTCATAAATTTATTCTGTTCTTTATTATCGCAGAACTCATTTCCGGTCCAATTTGAAGATCTTTTTATCCTTTCTTCTGGAACAATCGACTCAAGACCATCCTACAATAATATTAGCCAAATTTGGCCTATAGGGTACAGGTCATGTTGGCATGACAAAATTTGTGGGTCCATATTTGTTTCCGAAGTTTTAGAAGGTGGTGATGTGGGACCTATTTTTAGGGTGAGAAGGTATGCATGCTCCGCGTTGCCAATTCCAGTGGGTTCTACAGTTCTTTCGAGGAAGAAGAACCCTAGCCCAGTTAATGGCAAAGGAAAAGAAAAGGCCGCAACCATTGGTTTGACTAGTGCTGGAATAGATGACAAGGATGATGATTATGATGAGTTTCTGAAAATTCAGATGATGCTCAATGAAGATACCCCTCCTAGTCTAGATGAGATAGATTTTAATAAAGCCAGTAGTTCGAAAACAGAATCTGCGTCTGTTAATAACGCGGGTAAAGAACTCGGTGATTGTATTGGCGAATTTTCGGTGGAAGGTAGATCATCCTTGTTAGCATGGGAAATGGCCTCCCGAGCTTTGCTCCATGCTTGCCACGTAGCATATAAACAAACCGGAAAGGTTCGGTTTTATTGTAAGCATGACTTGGATGCAGAAAATTCTAACGAGGAAAATATTCAAGATCAATTATCGAGATTTTGTTCTTGGTCAGGCCCTATAGATAATGTTAAACAGTTGATTATTAAGGACGCCGAGTTTGAGGCTATAGGTAAATTACTCATAAGATGGCTTCAACAAGATAGATTCGGTTTAGATACCGAATTTGTTCAAGAGATATTGGAGCAGCTTCCTAATGTCCAGGCCTGTTCAGGTTACAGGTTTTTAAATAAAAGAGAACATAATTCTGGGTTGCAAACAGTTGCGAGTGGGTTTCTTCTCTCTAAAAGGATAAACGAAATCGATGCTCTAGAGAGAGATGGGATTTCTTTGAACTGGAAAAGAGCTCCAATGAATTTGGGTGACTCTGCCTTAAGAAAATCATTTCCATTAGGAAAACCTTTTTCAAAGCTTCCTCCGTGTTTGGTCGGCGATGTTCTTCAGGTAATGAATTATATAACTACCCCCAATGCCCTACTCCATACCGTCAAATACCTAGGACTTAATCTAATACAAATTCTTTTCTAAACAATGATATGACTTTTCTTAAAACAAAATTAAACTCTGTAATTCACATCTGACGCAAAAGTAAAAAGTACATTCTGAACATACTTTCTCATTGTGGCCCTTTCCCCTTTCCGAAGATAGTTTTTGGGGTTAATTACAGTTTTGTACACAAAATTTCATTTGATCTCAATTTAGTATACGATCCTACAAAAGCTAGCAATTGGAGTTAGTACCAACCTAACATTTTTTTTTATAGACTGGGGACCCAAAATAAAACTGACGTGATATAGTAGTGTGCTAAGTATAATATTTTTGAAAATAAAAATTATTTCGTTTTCGTTACTAATTAATACTTCAACCTATAAATTTATATTAATTGAGTTCACTAATTTTAATACTCACCGAGAAATATAAAGTTAGTGTATTGATTGCTAAATTTTGTAAATTTGTTTACAAAATTGAAATTCGATAATACTTCCGTGTGCAAAACTGTAATTAAAACTAAATCTTAAGCTCTTCATGTTCCTAATTACTTGTGTTGTTATACTTGTGTTTTTTTTCCAGGGCTGGGAATTTTTGTGGCGTTTCTCGGAGATATTGGGATTGGAAGAACCTTTCTCTCTTACGGAGCTCGAAAGTGAGCTTATTCATCCTTGGGTAGGTACAGTAAACCCAGCAGAACAAGTTAAAAGTGAATCTCTAGATTGGGATATCACAAAATGTACCGGTGTGGCCTTGAGAAAAGCCCACATCTCACTTCTTAAACCTATAGTAACTGAACTTGTATCAAAAGTTGCGGCATTTTTGGATCCCTTTTCTGAGGCTGCTGAGTCCAAGTCCAAAAGGGGTAAGAAGAAGGATGTTGAGAGCTCTTCCGTTAAGAAGATGATGTTCGATATGTTGCAGATTAACGTGCTTACTTGGCCGGAAGTTGCTCGGAGATATATTCTAGTTATATTATCGTTAGAGG
Source organism: Primula veris (assembly GCA_963682055.1). NCBI lineage: Eukaryota > Viridiplantae > Streptophyta > Magnoliopsida > Ericales > Primulaceae > Primula > Primula veris. The sequence continues at coordinate 14,483,129 of OY821741.1, forward strand.
GTAACATTGATTCAGCAGAGATTAATAGCTCTGTAGGGAGCAAAATATTTCATTGTTTACAAGGTGACGGGGGTATACTTTGTAGTTCTCTCACCGGTGTGGCTGGAATGGAGGCTGATGCTTTGGTAAGACTCAAACAACATTCACTGTGTGTGTGTATATATATATTTATGTATCATGGGTGTTTAGTAGTTTGATTCTTGGCTTTTGAAAATAAGGCTGGTATGGTAATTTTGTTTCAGCTTTTAAACAAATTGGCTGGAATTTGTTATAAAATTCTAGGTTCTTCCAACTTACCTTAGAGCATTCTCAACTGTATATTTAAGAGCCTTTATATCTATTCACGTGTACAGATTTTGGAAATGTTGTTGCTCATCAGTTACCATATAGGGATATCTTTATCTACAAAGTTAAAAAAATATTCAAAACCTCTCTACATCTATACAGAAATTAGAGAAAATTATAGGGATAATTTTATGCAAAAATAATCAGATCCACCCCCAGTCTTTCACTTTCCCCTTACTATTTCTAGTACCGACTCTCTCTCTAAACTACCTCCCACCTAAAGAGATTTCAGATCATATCTCTAAAATAGCTCTTTTCAACTGTCTTTCATCATCATCATCAATCCATCATCATCAACTGTATATTTTGATTACGTTTGAGTGGTCTTAAAAGGGAGATTAAATGTATCCTTAAATGTCATAGCATTGACGGGTTCAACCACCGTCGCCACCATACACCTATATGGATCACTATTTTCTTCCCCCTTGGATCTTTTTTAACAAAAAAATATTTTCTGCGATTTGACTTCAATTAACCTTAGATTGCATCTAATGGTGTCTCCGATTGGGTAAATCTGATTGATCAGCGGTGGCTATTGTTTGGTGATAGCAAATAAGAAGAAAAAGGGAAATCAGTCCGTACATTAGAGAAGATATTTGAACTGTTGTGCAAAATATAAGATTTTACTATATAAACATCGTATAGGGCTTTTTATCCTTGTAGTTATAGAGGATACTTATCAACATTGTTGAGAATGCTCTTAGCTTTTGAGGTAAAAATCCAACAAAATGTAGCGAGCTTTTAAAAAATAAAATAAAAAGCGGGGCATGAAACTGTAGCCAAAAAGGGCCTAAGGTGGAATGCATCACCTAATCATGAACAGAAGGAAATGTCACCACTATGTACAGTTTCTCTAGTTTGTGTGATTAGTAATGTTTCCAATTTTTGTTCACTATTGTCATTTAAAGCTCTTCCAAGATGATATGCATGTACTAAACCCATGGAAACTGTTTTGCTATTACACTTTCTGCATACTTCGTTTTTTTTTTGCTACAAGTTCAAATGTCCTGATTAGTACTATATTTTACAGCAACGGCTTTTGGATAGTTTATTCTGTCCAGACTGATCACTACATGTTTATCTTTTATGCACCAAAGAACTAATTTTGTGGAGAAAATAATATACTTTTAGCTATAATATGTTTGGTAGAAATAGAAATAACTTCATTTTTTTGTATAGGGTAGTATTTAGTTGATAGTAGTGTAATTTGGTAAGGAAGGTATACTGTCGAAAAGTAACAAATTTCATATATTATTGAAGTACACAATTTACTACTTCAAACAAATTAAAGTTTAAACTTTTAAGGTGAATGTCAAAAACCATTTTCAGTTGTAGTAGTAAAAGGCTTGAGTTTACCAAACAATCCCAAGGGCATTTGTAAGCTCTCAATTTGTGATTAACTTTATCTTTGTCATTTTCAGCTTCTTGCAGAGGCTCGCAAACAAATTTTTAAGTTGCCCAAAAATAATGAGGTAATTATCGTTGATAAACCCAAGCCCGAAGAAATCAGCACACCAAGAGTGATTGAGATAAATGACGATGAAGTCCCACAGTGGGCCCAGGTACTTGAGCCTGTGAGAAAACTCCCCACTAATGTTGGAGCTAGACTCAAGAAATGCGTTATTCAAGCTTTAGAATTGAATCCTCCAGATTGGGCTAGGCAGATATTAGAGCACTCGATTAGCAGGGAGGTTTATAAGGGGAATGCATCAGGTCCCACAAAGGTTCCTCCTCCTCTCTCTCTATATATCTATATACACACACACACATATATATATGTACACACACTTCACTTATCTGTTTCTAAGATATTCGTTTGAGACGCCTTATAGCTGGTTACTACTTTATAAGGTAGAAAAAATTGTTACATTTTGCTCAAAATTTAAAAACCTCAAAGATTGCTCTTTCTATGTTTTGACGTGTGCTTTTTGCGTTCCCAAACTCCGAAAGTTTAAGCTTTGCACTTCTCGTCAAACGCATAAGCATGAAAGTACTACATTTCGATATTCTGTGACCATAGTAATTGTATTTTGTTGTCTAATTCATTTATAAATATTGGATCTCAAATTATATTTGCATATTTTAATTTAATTATCTGTTTAAATTATTTAAACTAAAGAATATGACTTTGGTGGTTTTAGCTATGTAGTTAATTTATGGAATAACACATTTTATACAAAATTCATGCCTTACGCATCTGACACTTCCGTTTCGTGAAGCTTTTGCAAATTTGTTTTCTTTAAGCTTTCGTGTTTTAAAACAGCGACTTGTATATTTCTACATTGAATTATACTCATGTGCTAAGACCTCACCTGCTCCACCAAAAAAGTACCTATAGATATGCACTGAGTGATACATATGTATGCAGTAACTTGTTGGATCCAAAACAGTTTCTTCTCCTCCTGTTCTATACACTTGAATCATGATGAATAGGCCCTCAGTTTTGTAGCAACTGTTTGACTTACCTTGACATTCTTATTCTTGATCTGCATATGCATCTCTGTATTGGTTGTGATGCTTTTAGATTTTATTTCTAATTATTAGTGTTTGTGCATTACTAACTCTGCTTGATTTATCTTTATTTATGGTGTTAATATGTGTCTTGTAGATTTTTTTAATACATACATCTCTTAGGGTTCCCTTGGCTATTATTAATAGCATAGTTTTAGTAGAAAATAGGAGAGTCTCAGACTCTTGTATATTGTGTCCGGTGCTCAAGATTCCTGTTCTGGTAACGGATAATTTTGCTGTTTAATCCTATTTCGAGTTTTTATATTTGGACCAATTTGAATTATGACTTGGTTTTCTACATCATCACCTTATATATATATATTTTTTTTTTAATTAAAAATTCCCTGCAGAGAGCGGTTGTTTCTGTATTATCAGAAATCTCCAGCAAAGGAATCCCCAGCAATTGTATCTCCACTAAAAGTACCCCGCAGCCAAGACCTGTGAAGAGAGAGATTGTAGAGGGTGTCAAGACTTTCTCTGATTTGGTGATGAAATATTGCCGTATTGTTCTGAGAAAATCCGCAGCCGTAGACGATAAAAAGGTCTTTTGTAATTTATTGGGGAAAACTCTTTATCCATATGATAATAATGATGAGGAGGGGCTCTTGGGATCTTCTGCAACTGTATCCCGTCCTCTAGATTTTAGAGTGATAGATTTTAGATTGGCTGCTGGGGCCTATGCTGGTTCACATGAAGCTTTCTATGAAGATGTTTGTGAGGTACTCTTTCCCTTTTTTTTTATATAGAGTTTAAAATTTTACCTAGGGCTCCTATCCTTGTCCTATACTTTTGTTTTGAACAGTTTTGTCACCAAAATTGAGGAATTGTGCATTTTCTTTTCTAAACCTGACATTATGCACCTTTCCGTTGAGTATACATGTATTATTTACTTTTAAAACAATTTTCATATTTAATCACGTTTTATCCCCAAACTTGAGCTCTGAAGTGTTTTCAAAGGTTATTAAATAGAAGTAAAATAATTTAAAATGTATATAATACCTTTTTAAAGATTAAAACTGCTTAATATGAAAGTTTATGGACAAAAATGTGACATATACCATATTTTAAGGATTCAACGTGAAATTAACCCTTGAATCAATCTAATGGCCAGAGGGAATGAACATGTAATGTGTCTCCCAGAGGTAACACTTTCACTTTTCTGAAAATAAAAAGAGCTATGCGAAAGGCCGTTTGCAAGCTGCCTAATAGGTTTGGTGGGGCACGTAAGTCTACATGGATTTAGCATTGTTCAAGCACTTTGCAAAGCTGAATAGACTGAAAAAGAGTAATAGATGTATCATTTGCTAATCTCTTCACCCCTCTAACCTTTCACCAAACTACCATGCTGCAAGCTGTTTCTTATATGAAAAATATCATGTTATCCATTTTCTTATGCCAGAAGTTTTTTGCATTGTGATCACGTTATTTTTCTGGACAATTTTGGTGGTATATGGACGAATCCTCAAACTATTTTTGTGTGTTCTTTCATAGATGTGGAACAGCATACGCAGCATTTATTCGGAAAGGTCTGATTTGGTTAAACTGGTTGAGAAACTGTCGCAGAAGTTCAAAGACATTTATGAGGAAGAGGTTGGTTCTGATATCCAAATAGTTTATTTCCAATTATTTTTCATTACATAGATCAATGGTCTTCGATGAGACTCCAAACTGTCTGCTGTTTCTACTTCTTTAACTTCTTACATTTTGGTTGGAGTTTAAAAGTAGGACTATAAATATATGTATTATAGGGCTCGTTTGGTTGCATCTTATAGATATAAAAGTACATTTTGGTGGATTTTGAACATATACTATTCGGTAATATTTTGCAAGCGTGTTTAGTGAAAAGTAAAAAATAGAAACTTTTGTAAAGTTAATAGTTAAAAATTGTGATAGTAGTTAAAAAGGTAGGTTACAATATATTTTTACAAGAAAATGTTAGGAAAAAGTACTTGAAAAAGTAAACATTTTCCACTGGGAAGTATAAATAAGTAAAAGAGTACAAATTAATTGCTGAAAGTGTAGAATAGATGAAAAAACTTGTGTTTGTATCGATAATAGTGAAAAATAGTTGATAGAAATGTACATGACATGAAAAATATACTTTTACAAAAAAAGTATGGTACAAAGTACTAGAAAAGTACTTCTTTCTTGGTACACCAAACACAGTAAAAATTATAATAGTAAGGTAGCCAAGAATGCCCTATTTATAGATGCACGAAGTGGTGACTTTCGCTTTCCTAATATACTGTATTTTCCAGGTGATCTCGCTAGTACAGAAGATTCCAGAGGACTCCAATTCTCTCCCCTTAACAGACGAGATGAAGAAAGAGATGGATCCTCAGCTTCTACAACTGATCGAAACCTCACTACCCAAAGCTCCTTGGGAAGACGGGATATGTAAAGTATGTGGAGTAGACAAAGACGACGTCAACGTTCTTTTATGTGACGGTTGTGATTCAGAGTATCATACTTATTGTCTAAACCCTCCACTTGCCAGAATACCAGATGGGAATTGGTATTGTCCTTCTTGTGTTGCAGGCCGGTACAAGTCTCGAGGAGCGCCACGTGGCGCTCAGGTCACTCGGTTTAAGAAAAGGAAAATTCGGGGAGAGTTTACCCATAAGTTGATGGATATGTTGGCACAGTTGGCACGGTCGATGGGGTCCAAGGAATATTGGAACTGTAATGTAGAGGAGGTTAGTTATTATTTTTCTATTGTTTGTTGACTAATGCTTTGTTTGGTTGCAATTATTTCATCATACAGTACAATTTTTGCTACTGGTTTAGTATATATGTGCTTAATAGATACCCTTTGAATAGTATATGTCCGTTTGGTAAAATGAAAAATTGACAAAGGTTAAATCAGCAAAATAGGCGAAAAAATTGGCCGCTATTCCCTTAATATTGTAGAATGACGGTTGGTCTGTTTGCATTATGTTTATCGAAAATTTCATTTTTTAAATTTAGCACGTAGATGTGCTTAACAGAGACCCGTTTATAGTTGCATTTGGAAACATGAAAAGCTGAAAATAGTTTACATATTTGGTAGAACCAGTGAATAAGTGAAACTTTATCTTTTTTACGTTACATCTGTGTTTTTGTGAGGAAATAGGGCTTGGATTGAGTTTAGAGTGAACATAGCTAGCTGGGAAATAGGACTGATGCTACAGTAACTCTTTAACGGCGTGTTTGTAACCCAGAAAACTAATGGGAAAATGAAAATGATTTCCCGAGAATACATTTTTTTTGTGTTTGGTTCCGCAAGAAAAGTAGTGGAAAATAAAATAAAAGAAAGTGAGAAAAGTTTGTGTGTAAAATGAGAAACCATTTTCCTTTCAAAAGTGGGAGGAAAATGAAAACAGATGGGAGAAGTGGACTAGCTCCCCCTCTCTTCCTTTTTTTCTTTTCTTTTTCTCTTGATTTCCCAACCTTCAAACACATGACCGGAAAATGATTTCAATTTAATTTTTCTTGGTTTTACTTTCTTTTCCTTTCCTTTTCTTTTCCGTGACATTTTCTGGGTTTCAAACACACCCTAAGGCAAATTTTCTGTTTGTATTTGGAAATTAAACACAATACAAGGAAAAGGAATGAAAGTAAAAATGCAGCATGTGGAAGGATAATTTGTAGCCATGTCTACTGCTAATTCAAAAGTACAAAAAAATGGCCTCGTTCGATACCTTAATCAGGTCATAAGAAGCCAATTTGTCAAAAAAGTTCTTTCATTCAAGTGAGTAAATGTATCTGTTAAACATATATCCCTTTTAATTAGTATAAGTAAAATTGGAAAAATAAAAGGTGATAAAGATGAATTAGTATGATGTTGAAGCATATAACAAGCAAAAAAGCTAATCTATTTACTGTAGATCTGTATATTTATATTATTGGTGTGTATTAATGGTTTATTTGCTTGTATTCCATTCGTCAAGAGCTACATTATTTTCAATCAGGTACTATAGGTGCCTAACAGATACCCGTTTAAGTTTATGTGTGCATTCAAACAGTGGTAAGTGAAAATGAAACGAGCTATCTGTTTATGTGCATTGAAAACAAAATGGATAAATGTTTAGATAAGTTTGTTTGCTTGTAACTTTTCAAAAATTACATTTATTTCAAGTAAATATATATGCTTAACAGATGCCTTCATAAGTAGAATATGTGCATTTGCAAAAACTAATGTTCTCCCCTTCTCTTGCACTCACTAAATATTTTCACCTCTATTTGCTGTTGCAGAGAACATTACTCTTCAAATTTTTATCTGATGAAACCCTCAACACGAGCCTTCTTCGTGACCATGTGGACCATTGTGGCACAGTATCTGGAGATTTGCTCCAGAAGATGCGTTTCCTTTCCACAGAATGGAAAAACTTAAAGTCCAGAGAAGATGTTTTGGGTTCCATTCTTGAAAATTCTACCACCGCAGCTGAAGAAACAGGTCAAAATGGTCCAATGCAAGAGGATTTTGTTGAACCTAAATCCGTTGAGAATAAATTAGATGACAACATCGATGACCAAACCCTTGAGTCATCGAATAACAATAATGAAGATGTTACCATGACGCAAGCAAATGATTCAGATATCACCTCCCTGAAACAAGAGATGTCAGCTATACAAGAGTCGATCTCTTCAATAGAAGCTGAACTCGAAAAAATGTCTATCAGGAAAGAGTTTTTGGGTAGGGACTCGGCTGGTCGGGTTTATTGGGGATTTCAAAGGGGTGAAATATGCTTTTTGTTGGTTGACAGGTCACCGGAAGATCCATGTCAATACCAATTTGGTTTAATGGGTTATCAAGCCAATCGCGTTCCAACATCTGGTTGGACTTCGTACCGCATGGACGATGAAATATCCGAACTTGTCGAATGGCTTAGCGGTGGTGAAGTGAGAGAAAGAAATTTACGAGATTCGATATTACAGTGGCAAAAAACTAAATCTAATGACGGAAATGTTTCTCAAATTGAGAAAGAGTCGTTATCTCCCAAGCTCTGTATTAACGATAATGCCACACCGCCTGATTTTCTGGTCACCAAAGCTGTGGCGATGTTGGAGAAAAGGCATGGTCCTTGCCAGGGGCAGAAAGGTAAATTACCGAGTGAAGGGACAATGTATAGATGCGATTGCCTCGAACTTATCTGGCCCTCCAAAAACCATTGCTTATTATGCCACAAATCGCATTCCACCACCGAGGAACTTGAAAAACATTATGTCGGAAACTGCAGTAAAAGGGTGGAAGAAGAATCTCGTAAGGGGAAAAAAATTGCATCCGAACCCTCAACTTTAAAGCGCACCGATGAGAAAAGGATTATAAAAATGTCGAAAGAAAAGAACAAATTTAGCTCTACCAAGAGTAAATCACAAGACCCGGAATGTCCCCATGATTTTAAGGAGATAAGTTCTAAATTTGTCACCCAAAACTCTCTTAGGGAATTAGTAAGGGGAATTGGACTTCTTGGTTCTGGTGGAAATCCTTCATTTATACCCAACTCATTTCCGTATTTAGAGGACACCACATTGCGATTGGGCAATATGAGTGAATATACTCCTGGAAACGGATCCAAAACTTCAGATAATAATGTATTGAATTTTAACAATTTTTTAAGGAGTTCTGGGAATGACAGTGGTGAGGGTACTTCCAAAGCTATCGACTTTGAGATAACAAGGCATAGGAGCCTTGTAGGAAGGGAGAGAGGGTGTGTGATTCCGGAAATGGCATTGAGGCGGTTGGGTTCTAGAGAGGGTGCAATTTTGAGGGAGATACACATGAACTTGCTTGATATGATTGATGCACTTCCCGCGGAAGCTGTGAGGCCATCTATGTCCAAACAGGAGAACTTTATTGCTTGGCGTGGGTTCGTAAAGGCTGCAGGATCAATTTATGAGGTTAGTTTAAGGTGTTGTTTGATTGCAGCTTTTATGCCACCATTTTTGTTTGCGTAAAAGTTTGATAGCATTTTGTTGATTAACTTAGAAGCTGAGGGTTGATATTTTTTTTTGCCTCAAAAGGCTGAGGTTGATGAACCCAACTTTTTTCTTCACCTAGCAAATCCAGCTTGTTTGCTTAAAAGCTGCAACCAGACTAGCAATAAGTAAATTTTTTCTTTTATCTCATTTAAAAATTTGAACTGTGACAAACTGCTACTTGACTTAGCATTAAAGAAACTTCAATCAAACTCCATATTTGATCTTGTTTTCTCACTTAAAAGGTCAAATTCGAGTTCTGATTAGAAGAGAAGGTAAAGATTTTTACAATTACTAACCATATGATAACAAATGATGTAGTTTACAAACTTACAGTGTGTCTGAGTTGATGAGAGGGAAAATGCGAGAAAGCGGATGATAGGGAAAGTTAGAGCACGAACCAAATCTATGTATTTATAGTGTATATAATATATACATGTTTATACTGACATGTGTTGTCTTGAGTGGCAAAAGATGTATGTCAAAAACCTTTGTTGTCTCATGTTTAAACTAGTGGATATATGTATATGTATTAGTTTACATATATGCAAGGTGACAGATAAAAATAGTTTTTCCATTTTAGATGATTCAAGCTAATAGTAGTTATTATAATGGGAAAGGTTTTCTATTAGTGGTCGGCTGACAATTGTTTTTGAAGTGTTAAGTTAGCTTCTTGAATATAGCTCACAGTCTTTACAGTGTTTGGAATTTGCGTTGAGAAAGGGAAAAGCGACAGAGAAATTTACAGAAAATAAAGGGAAGAGATATTGAGAACATAAAATGAGTTCTGTATTATTATTTTATTGTACAAGTGCTGATGTCATAAACATTTTTTTATCAGAAAATCTATATCAAAACTTCATCTTTTCCTTTTATGTTTTGGGCAGTGGATATACACATACAGGTATATTATTTTTACCTAGTGCAAGGTACTAATGTAAGTCGAAAATTTCTTTTCAGTTGGTTCAAGCTACAATTGTGCTCGAGAACATGATAAGAGCAGAATACTTGAGAAGAGAGTGGTGGTATTGGTCTTCTCTCACAGCTGCAGTCAACACATCTACTCTCTCGGCATTTGCCCTTCGCTTGTGTACCCTCGACAGTGCGATCATATATGAAAAACCTCCACCCAGTTCTGATTCTACCGAAGTTTCTGAATCGGAAAACAATAAAGAAAATGAAGTCACTCCCCCAAAATCAGAAAAGGGAAAAGAAAAGGTCTCTCCCAGTAAACCAAGTGATTCAGCAAAACCAAAAAGCAAGAACAAAAAGAGAAGAAGAGACTGAGCTTGGGTGAACTTTTTCTGTTGTAGTTTAGAGTTGAAATCAGGTACAGAACTTCGGTTTTCTCCAAGTTGAAAGTTGAGGATATCTATACAGCCTGTTTGTTTGCCTCTTCATCTGTATATTTATGTAGGGGAGGCTGATATGCTAATATAGGTGTTGTAAGACTAATCGTTGGCTTTGGATTGTAGTGATGCTTCTCAAAATGGAAGAAGCTTTTTTCCCCTTCCGGTTGTTAAATTTATGCATTAGTTACAAACTGTTTGATGTAGATTATCAAAGGTGAACCTGAGAATGTGTAGTTCTTATATAGTGTAGTTAATATATGAGTACAATCTTTTCTTTTTCTACTTGTCCAGTATTTCATGATTGCTTTTTCACTTGGTATCTGCTACATGTAAGCTTTTCAACTTCCCCAGGTGCTTGTTTTGCTTGAGGTTTTTTTTGAAAAAAATGTCTGAGCAGAGGAGCAAGTACTATCATTTTGTAATTTGTTTGAGAAAGGAAAAATTTGCACTGCCTGCACTTTTTGAAAAAATGAATTGAGGTTTTAGTTGCAAGTTATTCATAAATAAAAGTTGAGATTAAAACGTGCAATGAAAAAATCCTGCATTGCACAACTTAGAACTTGTGCGAGACCGGAAAGCTAGAATCAAATGCAACAGTTGAAGACTCCTAGATGTAAAATATGGAGACCCCAATGGAAAATTTACTGTTTGTTATCTTGTGTATTCTTTTGACACTGCTAAGTACCAAATACCATTTGACAGTGATAATCAATTAGACAAAGGCATAATATGAACTAGTAAGATCCACTATTCCCATATTCTAGTAGCTAGTCAGATATGAAACATGTATTATACTAGTATCGGTCTCCACTGTTCAATGACATGTATTATACTAGTATCGGTCTCCACTGTATTATACTAGTAGCAAGTCAGTTGGGATAGTTCGTTGAAATGTTTTACTATCAAGCTGTTGAATAGACTTTTGGTTTTGGTTGTGGCTCCGGTGTTCGATAATGGATGTGTGATGGTGGTCATGGGACTAGACATTGGAGAGAGAAGGGAATGCAGATCAACTAACGTGTAAGCGAGGGAAATTTCATAACCAATTTAGATAATCTCTGAGTCACTCATATGTTCTGTTAACACCTCTGGTGAGATTATAACACAGGCTGAAGTTTCCAATTACAAGTACTAAACAAACTTTTTTTACAAATGTTCAATCTCGTACAACTAAAAGGGAACTTTTACCATGTACCTTGATAGTTATTACCAGTGTTTTAAAAAGCGCGCTTATTACCAGTGTTTTAAAAAGCGCGTTTTAAAGCGCTAAAAGTTGTGGTCGAATTTGAAGAAATGAAGGGACGCGCGGATCACTTTTCCTTATTTACTAATTTAGTCTATAAGTTATTGTCCGTTTGCGTTTTTAAACTTTACTTTGTAATTGCAACATTATCATAAGAGATAGGCTTTCTTATCCATACTTTCTCGGGAATTCTCCTTTCTAATGGCACTGAGGGTCTGCGGTTAATGAGATAAACCGCCGTGCTTACTGTATGTGCCCATAAGACTTTGGGCAGCCCACTTTGCAGCCTCATACTCCTAGCACGCTCATTGATTGTTCGGTTCATTCTCTCGGCCATGCCATTTTGCTGTGGCGTTTTTCGGATGGTATTCTCCATCCGAATGCCTCTTTGTGCACAGAACTCTACGAATTTCGCATCAATGTACTTTCCGCCGTTATCGGACCTCAAACATTTCATTTATTCCCGGTCTCTAGTTCGACCATGGCCTTCCATTCTTGAAATTTCTTAAACACTTCAGATTTGTGTTTCAAGAAGTAGATCCATGTCTTCCTCGTCGAGTCGTCGATGAAGGTCACATAGTACTGGGATCCTCCCAGTGAAGTTACTGGGGATGGCCCCCATAAATCGGATTGAACTAGTGCTAGCTTTTATTTCTTGGGAGCTTTCTCACCTTTCTGGAAGCTCACTTTCTTTTGCTTCCCGAAGATGCAACCTTCGCAAAAGTCAAGGTTGACAGACTTCAAGCCTGGAAGTTTCCTGTCATTCGCTAACACTTTCATCTCCTTCTCGCTTATGTGACCCAAACGTCGATGCCACAGTTCAGATAAGTTTTGCGACACAGCAGCCGCAATTGTACACTCATCATCGGTTGTCATATACAGTGTACCGACCTTCCTCCCTCGTGCTATCACCATAGCACCTCGTGAAACTTTCCAAGCTCCACTGCTGAACGAAATGAAGTGTCCCTCTGCATCGAGTTGACCTACTGAAATCAGATTCTTGGTAAACCTTGGAACATGCCTTACTTTCGTCAGCTTCCATACCGAACCATTTGAAATGCGAATCTTCACATCGCCCATTCCAACAACATCCAACGCTTCTCCGTCGGCTAGATACACTTTATCGAAATTACCCGCACTGTAATTTTCGAATAAGTCCATCTGAGAGGCCGTATGAAATGATGCCACATAGTCTAGAATCAACGAATCTATATTTCTCTGTACGGCAAGCACTAAACAGTCATCCGAATGCTCATCGCTCGCAACATTTGCTGCATGACCTCTGCCGTTTTCCTTCTTCGGCTACTTGCACTCATGGGCGAAGTGCCCCAAACCCTGGCAGTTACAGCATCGAAGATTCTTCTTGTTCCGATCGCTATTTTTGCCACCTCGTCTTTACCCCCTTCTACCTCTCGATTTTGAACGACCTATTTCGTCCAATCTGCCCTTACCTTGGTATCTTGAACCGACGTTCAAGGCTGCTCCATCATTTGAGCATTCACCCATATCTTGTCTCCTGAGTTCCTCAGCGAGTATTTGATCTCGGATGTCAATGTAGGTCAGTTTCTCGTTTCCAATTGAGTTGCTAACAGTAGCTCGCATGAACTCCCAACTGTTCGGTAGAGAGGCTAGCGGTATTAGGGCTCTTACCTCGTCTTCAAAAGTTATCTCAACCGCATCCAACTAATTTACGTTGTCGATGAACTTATTTACGTGGTTTGCGACAGGTGTGTTCTCAGCCATGTGTAGATTGAACAACTTACGCATGAGATGTACCTTGTTGTTTGCGGATGGTTTTTCGTACATGTCGGTGAGGACCTTCATCATCCCCATCGTCGTCGTCTCTCTTGCGACGTTGTGCGCCACACTCCTAGATAGTGTTAGTCGAATCACTCCTAACACTTGTCAGTCTAAGAGTTTCCACGCCTCCTTGGTGGTCGTGCTTGGCCTCTCCTCGAGAAGCAGTGGCTGATGCATCTTCCTTCCGTACAGATAATATTCAATTTTCATTCTCCAGAATGCGAAGTACTTTCCGTCGAACTTCTCGATCCCATGTGCGCTCATGTCTTCTTTCGCCATTGATCTTCCTCCCGAACCTTGGTTCTGCAACCCCGAGCTCTAATACCACTTGTTAGGAAATCGATGAGCTAAAGAAAAGACAAGAATGTAAAGCACACACACAATTTATTAACGGAGTTCACCCAACAATGGCTACGTCTCCGGGCCGCTACACGTGGCACTTATATATTATAAGAAGGATTACCGATGTAATCTAACTTGATCACAAAACTATGGTTCTCTCACAACTAGAACTCTCTCGCTATAATATTATCTCTTAAATATGTGATTAATTAAAATACAAGATGAGTGGGGCATATATAGAACCCATAGTGGGTTTTATTACAATTTCTAGCGATGTGGGATAATTAGTGAACATGACCAAAACACATTTGCCTCCACAACTCAACACTTAGCACAACTTAGAATCTAAGCAAGGGCTAGAATCAAATGCAACAGTCGAAGACTCCAAGGTATAAATTATGTCCTGATTAAAAATTTACTGTTAGCTTATTTATCTTTTGACACTATTAAGCATACTCAATTAGACAACATAACATATGCATAAAGTGTAAGATATGAACTAGTTCGATCCAATATTCCCAACTTCTAGTAGCAAGTATGATATGGATAATATGGTGTTGGTCTTCTCTCTTCATTCTTCAATGACAATAGAGAGTTAGTTGGGAAAGTTCAATCGGGTTAGTTGGGAAAGTTCAGTCATTAGAATTGCAAAGAAGACTTGTTAGGGCTGAGGTCAATCTTCACGGCATGCAATTGGTACTTTCCAAGTGGAATTACTCGTCGGGTGATTCTGAATTTGTGTCTATCAATCAATTGCGAAAAGTTGTGGTCGAATTTGAAGAAATGAAGGGACGCGTGGATCACTTTTCCTTATTTACTAATTTAGTCTATAAGTTATTATCCGTTTGCGTTTTTAAGCTTTACTTTGTAATTGCAACATTATCAAACTTTTATTTCCTGTTTTTTGTGGGGTGTTTCCCGGACATTTTTATTTGATTATTAATAAAAATGTGGGGTTTTCCCACCACTTATATATATAAAAAATACGAAAAGTTGGTAAAACGCAAGAATGGCTAACACATTAGTGATGTTTGGTCCAACGTGAGTTGCTAGTGGCTCCAGTGGATGCTTATTGTAAAACTCTCTGTTCTGCTCCTAGTAGCAGTAGATGGATGTCTGATATACTGTCATCTTTTAACGAGACTTTTATGTCGCCGGAGGCCTATATGTGTGCGCTCAGATATCCTATTGGACACCTCGTATTCTCGAGTTAGAATGTTTGATTTGCTAGTAAGAAGCATGTTTCATCGGTGATCATGACTTTTTTTTGTCAAGGGGAGGACGCTTTATTTGAAGGAATAACCTTGTCCGAGACAATTAGCTCTTCGCTTGGCTCGAGAGGTTCTTTTGGCTCCTCGCTTGGAGGTCGGTCAACTCATTGGTGATGGTGCTTTGAAACTTTAAGACATTCTTTTGCCATTGTAGGATCGATGTTGTGATCTATTCAAAATTAATTATTTTTTTCTATGTTCAAAATAACATAAAATAAATATGAAATAAACACAAATGACATTGGACAATAAAATAATTTTTATGTAATTTTGTTTGGAAAAAAACAATGGGTATTTAGAAAATTTGATAATTTCAAAGTAAAAAATAGAAAATTTTAGAAAAAATGAGCTAACATGATTTCAACTTCTAATATTCCGCTATCTTATGGGCTAATTTTATAATTACACAAGCAACTCTTTTGTTTAACTTGTGCTGCCATCCATGTATATATCTCAGAATTTTTTTAATTACATGTATAAATTTTTTTTGAAAATCATAGTCGGGTGGTCACGGCCACCCCCAGCTCCCATTGGGTCCGCCCCTGACTGCATGTTTCAATGGAATGATAAAGGTGCATACGGTTGTGCTGATGAAACACCAATTATCATGTTCTTTATAGAGACATTAACTCAATTCAGGTAGTTCACTTAGTATTTAGTGTTTACTGAATAAAAAACCCGATCATTTCTGGCGATTAGTTATGATCCTAGATCAATTTATACGAAGAGCAAGCTCTCGAAACTGCCCAAACAAATGTCATTTAGACTACATATGACAATAACAACATTGATTGCACATAAATATTGTTGGTTTCCGTGTACGAAATAATAATTAAACAATAATAAAGGACTAAACAAGAATTAAACAAAACCAGTGTAATCTTTATTAATTTCCAATTTGAATAGAAATTACTGATTACAACATGTAGGTACTGAAAAGTAATTAAAGCAAACGTTATCAGATTATTATTAATTAATAATCTGATGTATTGAATTGCAATAAATAGAAACTGCCCGACTGGAAAGTATAAACTTAACAGCCGGACTGTTCTGTTTGAAATTGAAATTACAGGACTGAATTGAAACTATTCTAATTACAGAATTAAATTACAGAATAGTAATTACAGCAAAAAACAGAACTTTAAAGAAATTACAGAAAGGTACAAACAGAATAAAAAAGCTACAGCTAAGTACAACAAATTAAAATACTGAATTAAAAAATACAGAAAAGTAAATTGCGTAAATTAAATAACAGAATTGAAAATGGACAGAATTAAAAAAAATGGACAGAATTGAAAAGACGAGGCTACTGTTAACAGTATGCCCTTAACCGATATTCGCCCAACCACCTTGATGTTTCTGGTTGCGTTGGGGCTTCGATCCCAAGGTACAACGTCTCGGATGACTCGTCGGAAACTGGCGACGAGTCAAGGTCTAGCTGTTGGTGGGTAGTTCTCTCTGGTTCTAAATGCTATGGAAAAAATATATGCTGGCTGTTTTAGAGAGAAGAGAGAATGATTTTCGTGTCTGAATATGTGAGGGGAAGGCTCCCTCTTTATAGAGGATTCTGAAACCGCAGAATTAATTGTGGTCATTTAATTCTGGGAGTTACAACCCCAGAATCCGCCTCCATTACTGCTGGAGTTTCAAACTTTCTGGAACTTTAGGGACTGCTCTTGCAAATATGCAAAAGTCCCTTTTCAGTTTAGTACAAGACCCAAGACTCAAGACTCAAGACCCAAGACCCGAGAGCCGAGACCCAAGACATTCTCCAAATCCCAAATCCCAAATCCCAAATCCCAAATCCCAAATCCCAAATCCCGTGGCCCGCGTCCCGCGTCCCGAGACCCGAGCGAGCACGCGCGTGTGTGGTACACACTAACCCACTCATGGGTATGTGAACTTGATTAGTTTACCAACTACACGTGATGAACTTGTATATATAGTGTAAAAATCAACCTTGATTTTACAATGTGGGAGAACCCTCATGGGTTAATCCCACTCTCTTTTCCATTTTCCAGATTTCGTTTTTTCTCTCTTTCGAGTACCAACCTTCGAGTCCAATTATCATTCACACCCTTCCTCCGAATAGGTCATGCGATATACCGTTGCGAAGCTCGTCGTACGAGCTACTCAACCACTTTGAGTACGGCTTCTGAAAATCTGATTAGTCGCATCGAATAATGACTCAAAGATGGTCTCTGACCACTTGGAACAACCATGTTTAAAACTACATGTTTTCCAACTTTTCCAACAATCCCCCACATGAATGCAATTGGCTCGAAAGCCCATGTCCTAAATGCAAATCAAGAGAACCGCAAAATTTCACTGCCTAAGGTCAGGTAGCGCGCGCCTTGAACCTGCCGTAGCGGAGTACCACCGAGAATACTGCTATTAGGTAGCTGTAAAGCTTTGAACCATCAAGCTTTGTGTATCCCAGAATGGCACCCGCACAGTCCCCTCTCTACCCACGTACTAGGACCTTATTTGTTGTCCATATTTGGCCTGGACTGCCTTGGCAACTTCAACTGAGTGCTCTAGTGAATTAGCCCAAGCTCATCACATGGTACCGGCCTTACACACTCGTTATAGGTGTTCCAAGTCGAAAGTGTCCTGACTCACTTTACTCGACCGTCGAGTTACTTGGATCATTAAGAGCCTCAAGCTCACCCTTACAATGGTACAGGTCTATCACTCTGTCATCGCGGAAATGGGCTGGGAACTCCCGGTTCCCGAGTGCTTTGTTCGGTTGCCCTCACAGTTCAGTTTCCCTTTGAACCTATCAGGAAATATTCCGTTTAGGTTGGGTTGCCTATGTTGGGGCCACCAATTTAATGGGCTTTAATCTCATTCCGTTCGATGACGTCTTGACTCCCACTTGAGTCAAGCCTTTTGTTAATGGATCCGCTATGTTTTCCTTTGATCTCATAAAATCTAAGGATACCACACCATTGGATAACAATTCCCTTATGGATTTATGTCTCCGACGTATATGTCGAGATTTTCCATTATACATATGATCCTGAGCCCGCACAATAGCTGATTGACTATCACAATGCATGCTTATTGCGGGAACAGGTTTCGGCCACATTGGAATTCCTTCCAACAAACTTCTCAGCCAGTCTGCCTCTTCGGTTGCTAAGTCTAACGCTATGAATTCAGATTCCATAGTTGACCTTGCAATACACGTCTGTTTGGAGGATCTCCAAGACACAGCAGCTCCTCCCATTATAAACACATATCCACTCATGGAGCTTGTGCTATTGGAGTCTGATATCCAGTTGGCATCTGAATACCCTTCCAGTACCGCTGGATATCTGGTATAGTGCAGCCCGTAATCGGCTGAAAACCTCATATATCTGAGAAGTTTCATTATGGCCTTCTAGTGTTCCTCATTCGGATTGCTGGTGTACCTGCTCAGTCTACTCACTGAGTTTGCTATGTCTGGTCTAGTGTAATTCATTATATACATGAGACTGCCTATGACTCGAGAGAACTCCAATTGATTCACACTCTTACCGAAATTCTTTTTTAGGTTACAGTTGAACTCAATTGGGGTTCTTGACATCGCTTTACTGCCCTTGTCAAACTTGTCTAGTACTTGTTTAACATAGTGACTTTGGGACAAGGCATACCCCTATGATGTTTTGGTAATCTTCATACCAAGTATTACATCAGCTATACCCAGATCCTTCATATCGAAGTGTTGTGATAACATTTTCTTTGTGGAGCTGATTCTATCATTACTCCCAATTATGATCATGTCATCCACATAGAGACAGACTACAACACAGTCTCTTTCACTTCCTTTAGAGTAGACACATTTATCGCACTCATTAATGCGAAAACCGTTTGATAGCATAATTCTATCAAACTTCTCGTGCCATTGCTTTGGCGCTTGTTTGAGTCCATATAGAGACTTTACAAGTTTGCACACTTGGTGCTCTTTACCAGGAACTACAAACCCTTCCGGTTGTTCCATGTAAATTTCTTCTTCCAGTTCTCCATTCAGAAACGCCGTCTTTACATCCATTTGATGTATTTTCATATCAAACAAAGCTGCGAGAGCAATGACGATTCGGATTGACGTTTTCCTGGAGACAGGAGCATACGTGTCAAAATAATCGACACCTTCCGTTTGCCTGAAGCCTTTTACTACAAGTCTCGCCTTGTATTTCTCAATCGTGTCGTCAACCCTTAACTTCCTCTTGAAGATCCACTTGTGACCTAGGGGCTTACATCCTTTCGGAAGATCCACTAGTTCCCAAGTGTGGTTTTGTATGATTGATTCAATCTCATTTTGAATAGCTTCTTCCCAATATTGGGAGTCCGGTGTTGACATAGCTTCTTTATATGTCACCGGTTCGCCTTCTACCATGAAGGTTAGGAAATCAGGTCCAAAGGAAGTTTCCTTCCTTGCCCTTTTGCTGCATCGAGGCTCTTCCTCTTCCTCTGTCGGTTCACTTGACCCCACATTTCTTTCACTGTTCAACTCTTGAGTTGGTACAGATGTAGGTAATTTACGGGGAAAGATATCCTCAAAGAAAGAGGCCTCTCGGCTTTCCATATACGTATCTACGTGCACATCGGGATTGTCCGACTTGTGCACGAGAAACCGATATGCACTACTATTATGTGCATATCCGATGAACACACAGTCCACCGCGTTAGGACCAATTCTCATCCTCTTAGGAGTGGGAACTAGGACCTTCGCGAGACAACCCCAAACCCGCAGGTTCTTATAACTGGGTTGATGACCTTTCCATAATTCATATGGAGTCTTTTCTCGCTTCTTGTGTGGTAACTTGTTCAAAACATAGTTTGCAGAAAGTACCGCTTCCTCCCACATGTTCTGGGGTAACTCAGAACTGATTAGCATAGCATTCATCATTTCTTTTAGCGTTCTATTTTTACGCTCAGCAACTCTATTTTGCTCGGGAGTGTATGGGGCTGTGGTTTGATGTATAATTCCGCTTTCGGCGCATATCTGTTTAAACGGTGATTCAAATTCACCGCCTCTATCACTTCTCAATGTTTTAATTTTTCTATTGAGTTGATTTTCGACTTCGGTCTTATAAAGAGCGAATTTCTCTACTGCTCCGTCTTTACTTCTCATTAAGTAAACATAACAGTATCTAGTACAATCATCTAAAAAGGTGATAAAGTACTTTTTTCCTCGTCACGTTTGTATAAACTTTAAGTCGCATACATCCGTGTGTATTAGACCAAGAGGTTCACTTTCTCGTTCAACATGTTGAAACGATGATTTCGTCAATTTTGCCTCTACACAAATCTCACATTTGTGTTGTTTATTAAAAACGAAATTTGGTATTAGTTTTAGTGATATTAATTTCTTTAAAGAATTATAATTCACGTGACCTAATCTACCATGCCACAAATGAAATGACTCAAATAAATACTCAAAATTAGAATTTTTATTGGCCTCTTGAGCAACTGTCATTACATCGCTAGTGCTAGCCTCAGCTTTAGCACCTTTATTGGGAGCAGGTGTCCCTACGTTTAACTTAAACATGCCGTTAGTCATATAGCCACGGCCTATATAGACACCATTTTTAGTGATTACAATTTTATCGGATTCTAAAACTAGCTTGAACCCGTTCTTCACCATCACCGATCCAGACACCAGATTCTTACGGATATCCGGAATATGGAGCACATTAGTCAACCTCAGCTCTTTTCCCGAGGTCATCTTCATCACCACCATTCCTTTTCCTTCCACCTTGGAAGTAGCAGAATTTCCCATGAAGCAGCTTTCTCCCTCTACCGCCTCGTAGGTCTTAAACATCCACCGTGTTGAGCAGATGTGGCTCGTGGCGCCGGTATCCAGCCACCACTCTTTGGGGTTGCTCCCCACGAGATTCACCTCAGAGACCACAACAGTAAAGTGATCATCATCTCGTCCTCCTTCGGCCAGATGTGCCTGAGCTAGAGCTTTCCTCTTCCCCCTGCCTTTGAAGTTCCTCGGGGGGGGGGGGGGGGGGGGGCTTGGGCTTAACACCGCCTTTATTTTCATAACAGTCCGCGGCATGATGGCCGGTCCTGTTACACACAAAGCAGGTTCCCGTAAATTTCTTTGCGACAACAGCACTGCCTTCGTTGTCAAAACGTTTCCGTTTGACGTTGGAGCTTTCGACCACATTGGCCTTTGCCATCGGGATGTTAGCCCTATCGACTCTCCTCACGAAGCGACGGTTGCTCACCTCGATATTGAGCTTCTCAATGAGCCCCTCTAGCCTCATTTCCTTCCGCTTGTGCTTCAGGTAGTTTTGGAAGTCTTTCCATGATGGTGGCAATTTCTCAATCATGAGTGCCACCTGGAAAGGCTCGTTAATAACTAGCCCCTCAGCCTCATGGCGATGGTAAATGAGTTGGAGCTCCTCAACTTGCTCCATGACACCCCTGCTGTCAGTCATACGGTACTCATGAAAGTTCGTGACAACAAATCTCTTTGTGCAAGCGTTATTCACTTTGTACTTATTTTCGAGAGTTTCCCACAGCTCCTTTGCAGGAGCTTTGGGCTCGAAAACACTGAACAGCGTGTCATCTAGAGCACACAGGATATAGTTCTTGCATAGGTAGTCGGCATGTCTCCATGCCTCAACCGCAGAGAATGACTACTTGTCCAGATCGTCCTCACTTAGGACGGGAGCAGTCTCCTTGAGAACCTGGTCAGATTCAGGGTCGTGAGATAAAACAGCATCTTTTGCTGCCAACGTTTAAAGTTGTGTCCCCTGAATTTTTCCGGTTTCTCCAGATGAGAAGTCGGCAAAGTAGGCACAGCCGAATACATCGGTGCCTTGCCCTTGCCTCTTGCCGCATCCTTACCTGCGGCCTTGGCCGCTGCATCAGCTTTGGACTGGTCTTGCAAATATGCAAAAGTCCCTTTTCAGTTTAGTACAAGACCCGAGACTCGAGACATTCCCCAAACCCCAAACCACAAACCCCTCGTCCCGCGCCTGCGGCCCGCGTCCCGAGACCCGAGCGAGTGCACGCGTGTGTGGTACACACTAACCCACTCATGGGTATGTGGAATTGATTAGTTTACCAACTACATGGGATGAACTTGTATATATAGTGTAAAAATCAACCTTGATTTTACAATGTGTGACAACCCTCATGGGTTAATCCCACTCTCTTTTCCATTTTCCAGATTTCGTTTTTTCCCTCTTTCGAGTACCAACATTCGAGTCCAATTATCATTCACACCCTTCCTCCGAATAGGTCATGCGATATACCGTTGCGAAGCTCGTCGTACGAGCTACTCAAACGCTTTGAGTACGGCTTCAGAAAATCTGATTAGTCACATCGAATAATGACTCAAAGATGGTCCCTGACCACTTGGAACAACCATGTTTAAAACTACATGTATTCAAACTTTTCCAACAAATATGATATGTCAAATTAACATGGTTTAATATCGTGTGATTCACCGGTTGAACAATAAAGCGTTACATCAATTAAAGGACCGTTCCGGGCCAGATAACGTTACCAATGGGCCCATTTGCCAGTCTTGTTATTATAACCCTAAAAAAAATATTTGTACACCCAACGGCACCGCATCTTGAAAAAAATGTTAATTCTCCCTTCCAACCTTAGAATTCATGATACATATCTCTATATAAAGAAACATATCCCCATCTTTTTCTTCACAACGTTAAACATGAGCACTTTTTATTAGAATAAATTCTAAATTAGTAAGCAATTTTGGATTATTTCTATAGCAATGAGCAAAATGGAGGAAGGAAACGAAGACAACAAAGACGAAGATGATCTGGCAAGGGAAAACATAAAGCTGGCTCCATGCGATCCATACACAGATAATGAATAAGTGATTTACCAGAAAAATCTATTCCAAGGTACCTTTTGTGTTGTCCATACTAATAAACCTGAATAAATTACAGATAATGAAATACAACATGAAAAATCTAAAGTTATTTTTAATACTAATCACCCTCAATAGTAGTAATGATTTTTTTATTTTTAATAAACCTAAGAGTAGCAATGATTGAATTTTGATCACGAGCGGGGTTTACTAAGGTCACAACCACTTGGAAAACTCACCTTATTCAATATAAAGCTATTTGTCATCAATAATCTACATTTAGTAATGAACAAAATGATTTCATGCATGTTGAATACTTGAGTTAGTTTACTTTGGTATTATAGCTAGACATATACATTTTTTTTTGGTATTATCGGGAATGATGAAGGAAGCAACAAAAGATTGATAATTTTAGTTTCACTCATAGCATGTCAATACTTCTTTACATAAGGTTATAAATTAAACTTCTGCTACTATTGTGTCGTACCTTGTCAGCGTTCTGCAATATATATGTGCCTATGTGTGATTTTTAAAACTAATTCAGTGTTTTATTGTGCTGGCGGTGCCCTTGATTGATTTTTATAGGGAAAATAATAGTAACAAAATTATCAGTTGTATAGTTAATGTATAATTAAAATTAAGTTCATAGATAATTGTTAGACACACATTCCGCTACGATGAAACTTGTAGCTGGATGTAGTTTTTTCTACGTTTGTGCAAGAGTTACACTTTATAGGCGAATATTTTCGGAATACGATCTTTTTTAATATTATATATACATACATATATATATATATATATATATATATATATATATATATATATATATATGTTGTGTGACATATTAGCTCACATATATATGTATATAAATATATAGAGAGAATATAGAGAGATACAAAAAGAGGGTCTTTATTAATCAGAATGTATCAATACAAGGGGACCCTAACCTTCTTTATATAGAATAGGTTAGGGTTATACAAGATAGAAAGCCCAACTTAGGCCCACTATGAGTAAGGCCCAATAGTCCAATAATATCCTACAACACTCCCCCTTTGGACGTCTTGAATTCTTCGTCTTCATGCAGTCGATCTGAGTCGAGTTCATTCACAGTGCTAAACAGATAAAAACCTTAGGGCCGAAAAACCCAGTGTGGGACAAAATCGGTACCTAGGAGAAACTGTGTAGCCGAATGATATAGGCCGAAATTCTATGTAATTAACTAACCACAAAACAGTGTGCCTCATCAAAACCTTGGCAGAGCAAACCCAATGGGAAAATATCTGATCGAAGAAAAAAGAGTGCAACAGTGGTAGTAGTAGGGATCAACCACAAAATAGGTGCCTCATCAAAACCTTGCTAGAGTAAACCCAGTGGGAAAAATCTCTAGTCGGAGGACAAAAGAGTACACAGTGGTAAGAAGTATACAACTAGATACTCCCCCTAATTTCGGCAATCTTAAGTGAGATAAGATGGGAACATATCTTGCTAAAAACCTTGCCAAGAAAAACCCAGTGGGAAAAAACCTTGGTCTAAGGACAAAAAGAGTACACGAGCATGCGACTGGATGCCCCCCCTCACTTACACACGACAGGGTGCGAGGATTTCGACTAAGTAGTAATTAGTGCAATAAGCATTCACCTGGATGCTTCCCCTCACTTGCACACGACTGGGTGCAATGATTTCATATTCGAATAAAGAGTACGAGCATTTGACTGGATGCCTCATTTACTTGCACACGACTGTATGCAAGAAAATATAACGTGGAATAAACCGAGCATTCGACAAAATGCTCTTAAACTTCATATGTGAAGATTTATTTCGGCAAGAAATGCTAAATAGCATAATCTAGTCATGTCTCTCTTGATCGATAACAACAAGTTGTCTTCTATGACAAGTGTTTTATCTAGATCATGAGATAGAGCATATGTAATTCAAATATGGCTAATACTAGCTCGAAGCCATATACACTCTCTAGTTGTCTCATAGAGCACGAATAGATCAGAGTGATTCGTTTGAAGTCATTCCAAGACCTCCAAGATATCGCCTTATTCCTAATGGCAAAGACATACCATGTTAGGAATATCCCTTATGTGAGTCTGATAAGTAACCAGCATCGGTATAACCAAAAAAGGGTTGCGTTAATTCGAGTACCGAAGGGGGTAGATACACTCGATGACGCAAATGGGATAAACTAGCCCACTTCCAAAATTACCATAAGGCAAGGGAGTGTGTCTTTAGTGTCATTTCGATGGCAGCGTGTTAGCGCGATGTTGTGTCGAGCTATACCATTCACAACATACGAGATGTTCGTCTTAGCACATTAGACCAAGTACAATGATGCGCTTATTGTACTTAGATATGAACATGATGGTTCAATATCTCTTTGTCGTCTCATCAGGGACGGAGCGGGTCTATATCAATGTCTAGTGATCGAACGATCATGGGAGAATCTGACGACTTAGCGTCATGATGACTAAAACGTCATAACACCTTCTGGGTGTAGTCTGAATCATGGACTTAGATTCAATCTTTACGGGATTCGATCATCAGGCCGAGTCACTACCGTGTCTTCCCAAGATCCTTCATCTCGAAGGAAAATCCAAAAATGGATCGCGTAATAAAACACGCAAGGGCATAATACTTGTTCAAGTATCCCAAGCTAATCAAATACTCACTTAGGCGGGTATACCACATCCGCTCGGATTATATTAATCCATATAGTGAACGTCTCATTTAATTGAGATCGTGTTCCATGGTCAGGAACTACTTGATTAAAGCATATGAAGTCACACAGGGACCTTCATCTATATCTCTTTGTCTAAATTCTCATAGAGATAAAACAGTGACCATATTCATGGCTGCATACTCAGTTTTTCGGAAACTACTAAACTGGTAAAGTAGGGGACTACTATAATGTCCATTATGAGGAAATCAACCATCTCGTAATCAATTCCAAGGTGAGAGAGAAGCCTTGCGCTACTAGGCGAGCATTCTACCATCTCATTATTCTCATCACTCTTCCTTATGAATAACCAAATAAACGAACTCGTTTAACATTGGTGGTGTTGGAGCTACAGGTCCGAACACACTTTCTCTAAGGAGTCTACTTGGATTGCAAGTTTCCATTAGTATTGTCTATTCTCCGTTGACTTCAGGCAACGGTACATGGTTCCATGTCATAATTTGTTCATATTATCAGTCGTCACTGAATATATGAACAAGTAATCAATGACAGTCTCATTTCGCTTCAATATTGTCTAAGATATCATGATTGACAGATATTTCGATATTCTTAGGATGAGGAGGAAATCACACATCTCCTTGCTCCTTTATAATCTCGTGCGACAAATGAGTATCAGTTCACCACCTCTGGGGCTGAATGAATTAAGAACCGGTCAAGTTCCTCATATCTTAGGAAGGACAACAGACTGACGGCCGACGGCAGCGTCCTTTGTTTGGCGGGTTCGGCCAAAGCAACGTGTTACGACAGGAACACGGTGTCCGACAGGGACGTCTATCCTTGCAAGCATTTTGTAGCAGGTATAAATGATCTCGTGACATCTCATAAAGTCATTAAATGAGTTTGGCATTTAGTTAGACTTGAGGGAGTCTATGCACTTACTTATCACTAAGTGCAATTTTGGGATCAAGCTAAGACCGAGTGGGTTATGTCACGTTACTTCACGTCATTTCTTATCAACGCTAACGTGCAAATCTCCCCCTAACGACGGGGAGAACCGCCTTAGCGATGTCACTTTCACATATCATGTGGTAAAGAGATCGCTTGCCAAGGTTACTCTATCAAATGATAGGCATGAGATTCATAATCGACTTATGTCCCCTTCAGAGGTCCATATTTTGAACGCTATAGCGGCTCAATCAAAATATTAAGAACTCAAACACGCGTTCATATGAGGCATCTGGCTCATAACCAGTAACCAACTGGTACGCATTTAGTGTTTTGAGTGACTATGGGCCTCAGACGGACCAATGCAGCAAAATAGCATGACCCCACACGGAAATATAAATCTTGGTGCGCAAGACCAAGAAGTGCGTGCAACCATTTGCAGTCGCATCATCAAACTTTCCGTGAGTCCATTTGGGTCTGAACATAATCGACGGGATGTTCAATTTTAATTTCCAAACTCAAGTGTTTCAAATCGAAATTTCGATTCTTACTCTTCGGAATTATCAAGTCAACTAGACTTTTCAGGATAATCCGGATCATGAGCCATCAACTTAATGATAGGGCTAAAAGTTTGGAAAGTGCTGCATTTATGTGGACAACATTAAAATGTGACCATATTGTCAATGCATCAACCATAACCATTTATATTTATGGTCCGTCTTATGGTTGGATAAGTCCACAATAACTCCTTCAATTCTTTACAAGAATTCTACGAGTTCATTTCGTGATCTTTACACATACTAGTCTTTCAAAGTGAGCATTAATGGCATGAATTTCGGATTAATCGCGAAATATATTCTCAGAGAGAATCCAAATGCGATGCGATTATAAATCAAGCATTGTCTTTTGACCCGGGAATATCTCATCCGGTCAATGCCACAATATCAAAATGCTCTTATCAATCAACGACAGGCGAATGATAGTACAGACAATCATGTCTTAGCATCTAAATCATTTATCATTTCGACGACAGGCGAAATGATAAGGTAACTTTAAATGCTTTAAAGAATGTGGTAGTAAACACTTGAAAGACATTTCAACTCCTCTAAAATACGCTTTTGGTCGTATTGAATGGAGGCTATGTAAAGAAATTTTAATTCTTTCATGAGCTATTACCAGATAACACTGATTTTCTCGAATATTTTATAACTCAACAAGGTACGGCAGGACCTATATGAGTATAAGACCTCATATTTGACAAGTCAATTTGGTTTTACCAAAGATTTTGATTTGGAACGACAGGTCTAGAATCGTTGTCACTGAGTACTCTTTTAGGCAAATAGTTGGTGAAATTATGTGGTACACTGTTACCCACTATTTCCAAAAAAAATCAACTACCCCACATGTATTGCCTAAAATTTCATAATTTAAAGTTTGGTCACATTTGTCAAAGGAATTTGCTCAAAACACTTTAAATTATTTTGAGAAATTTTGTAAACAGGCAAACCATAATCCAAAAGTATGTCCAAATGGAAAAATCATAATCCAAATGGAAAAACATAATCCAGATGAGCGAAAAAATGGCTCAATGATTTATCAAAATCAATAAAGAAAGGTACCAAACTTATTTGAGCCACAAAACCGGGGGTCTCAAAAGTTTCCTTTCAGTTATCTTTAACCATATTAACATAGGTTTTTTCACCTTTCTAATAGTTTTGAACTATTTAAAGAGTAACCGTGCATGACCTTTGTCTTTATAGCATAGAGTTAGCTCCTTGAGCATTATCTCTTGCTTTGTGACAACGGGCCATATTGTTCCTTTCAATTACTGTCTTGGAGCCACAGATTTTCGATTTTGACGATTGCCTAAAATCTCGATTGGCTAGGCGATTCATCGGGATTGCGATAGTTCGAGACAAATAACACTTGTCTCGGTTCTCGATTCGTGGAAAAAAATGTACACGAAGAGCATTAATATCAGGCAAACAATTCGCCATTGACCCAATAGGATTAAAACTACTCACCAGGGTAATTTTCTTATCCAATAACAGATGGGCAATAAAAGAACATGGTGAATATAAATTCACGATACTGCTTATGGAATACAATTTCCAAGCTAGTATTTTGGTGAAGGATTGCTCCAATATGTCAATTTCAGACATTTGTTCACCATAGACGTCATCACGTCTCAAATGTGGCGGCGGAATAAAATCAACGCCTTGGCTTTCATCCGGATGGTAACAACAAACTCGTGTTTTACTCATCAAAGATGGCATCCAAAAAAAAAATTGGCATCACATTTTCACACATCAGGGTGAGTAACATGTGGTGACGGATTAAAATCAACGTTTAAACAGTCATTTTGCAAGTATGTTTTACGATTTTTCTCATCATAGATGGCATCCAACATGTGTTGGGAGTTCTGGATTATTTATCATATAAAACGACTGGTTTATATGTTTATGGTTTGCATAAGCACAAACGTTTTTTCAAAACGATAGGTTCGAAAACATTAGTTTTGCTTCTCATGTGAATCAGTTCTCATTGATCGAACGACGGGTCGATACTGAAACACCAATTCGGCGAAACATACATCACTATATAAACACACTTGGGGAAATTATTATTTAGTCAACCCCTTTCGGTAGCTCTACTTGAAAAACGACCAGGAAAGACGGTGAGGGTGGAGGGCACGAATGCCACTTAAAACCCGATCTCATTAGGATATCGACTTCCGCCTATATCTTTCCTAGACATCGTATCCAAATAGGTGAGCCTATTTAGGGAAGGTTCATAATTTTTCCAACTTAAATGTGAATATATATGATTTCGCAATTCTACCATTCATGGAATTAAATAACATATATATCTATTCTAGATAACCACATATATATACAAGGCAGTATAAAATATATTCATGATATATATCTAATCATGCAGTAGATTTGGTGATAAACTAAATCAATTCAGGATTATCAATCACACAAATTATATCATACCAAATCAAATCAAATCAATTAGATCAAATCAAACAATTAACTGCCATATGTGATATTTATATCTATGGTAATATCAAAAGATATGTGGTTATGCTAACAAGATATCAATCAATTATCTACGGTTTATTGCCATATAAGTAATTCTATACATGGTAGTTTTAACATGCAAGCAAGCAATATATTTTTAATTACCAATTAATTCTATATATGGTAATTTTTAACATGCAAAGTGGCTAAATATACATGGAAACATATCAATTTATTCAATTAAAATGCAATTTTTATTCACTTGCCTTTTTAATAAATATATATATGCATGTGGGTGAATATTTAGACCGAATATTGACTTTTATAACACATATATACTGTTTTTATACATGTAATATACTACAGGGACTATCCGTGTAATTTCAGCAAACTATATATCTATTTACACCATTATTACTGCTTCAGTCCATAATTTCAGACAAGTTTCAGTTTGGTCATTTAGTAATTAACATGCACAGTCAATAGTTTCAACGAATTACAAAATAGTATTCCTAGTTTCAATTCATCACATATTCGGTCTGACTTATAACTATATGTTCATAATTACATGATTTTCAATTGATTACATGACTTTTAATCCAATTCATAAGCAATATTACAGAGCGAAATAGTGTGATATACGGATGGTTTCAATTTTCACAGTATATTCAATTTATGACAAAACAAACAATTCCGGTTTGTATTCATTAATACTTTTTACACAGTACTCCTTAGCAATTATTAATCTGTCTAATTCATGGTAATTCTTGGTACAATCACGCAATTGTTATTTATGACATAGACTTAATATAGTAGTCAACCAGGTAGCATCATATATTAATCAAAACACAATTGTAATTCTAACATGCAAACTCCAAACAAGTTATTTCAACTGTAATTGACATAGGTTTATTATAGGTATCCAGTTTGTAAACTAGCATATGGCATACAGTGATACAACGAATTACTTTTTTTTTCATGCGTTTTGATCATACGTGTAAGTATAAGAAAAAAAAATACCGTACCTTGCTATGTTGTTGAAGGTCAATATAGCAAAACCCTAAAATTCCGAATAAACCTCAAGGTTTATAAATACCCAATATCCGCGAGCGTATATCCTATTCTCCGCGAGCATCGTGCTGATAACGTGTTGTGTGACATATTAGCTCACATATATATGTATATAGATATAGAGAGATACAACAAGAGGGTCTTTATTAATCAGAATGTATCAATACAAGAGGATCCTAACCTTCTTTATATAGAATAGGTTAGGGTTATACAAGATAGAAAGCCCAACTTAGGCCCACTATGAGTAAGGCCCAATAGTCCAATAATATCCTACAACAATATATATATATATATATATATATATATATATATATATATATATATATATATATATAAAAACACACATTTATACTGATATACACATATAGAGGGAGGATCCATACACAAGTTAATTTTACACATTATCGACCTTTTTCAAGACGACGGATTTAGGGAAGAAACAACATTGACTCGGCCTGAACATCGAGTCCTGTAATGATAAAATCTGAATACATGATTTTTTCTATACCTAAAAGATGATATGATAGTTTGGTCATGATTTTGTTAACATGTCATATTCTCTCATGATTGTTCGACCACTTACATTGATATAGACACATCCCGTCTCTGAAGTGATGTTGACATTGGAGCATAATGTCTAGGTAAATAAGCGGTAAAGTTTTTTGTAATTACTAGCCATATGATAACAAATTACGAGCTTCAGAAGCCTACCGTGTGTATGAGTGGATGAGAGGGAAAATGCCAGAAAGTGAATGAGAGGAAATATTAGGAAAGTATTAGAGCACCAACCAAGTATATGTATTTTTAGTGTATATAATATATACATGTTCATACTGGCATGTGTTGTCTTGAGTGGCAAAAAATGAATGTCAAAAACCTTTGTTGTCTCATGTTTAAACTAGTTGATATATGCATGTATACGTATTCGTTTTCAGATGGCTAAAGCTATATTATAACGAGAACAGGTTTTTGATTAGTGGTCTATTAACAATTGTTTTTAAAGTGTTAAGTTAACACCTTGAATAGAGCTCGCGGTCTTCACAGTGTTTGGAATTAATTTGTGGATGAGAAAGAGAAAAGCGACAAAAAGAAATTTACAGAAAATAAAGGGAAGAGACTTTGAGAACATAAAATGAGTTATGTATTTTTTTTATTGTATATGTGCTGATGTCATAAACATTTTTTGTTAAGAACTCAGATAGCTAAATACTATTTGTTATCTATTGGTTTGGACTAAATAATCCTACTTGTTTGTTAAGAACTGAGACAGCTTTTTGGTTTCAAGTAATGTTACAACCTCAGTTATAACCAACTAAGACAGTGTTGTTGGTTTCAAGTAATGTTGCAACCTCAGTTACAACCAACTGAGACAGTGTTGTTGGTTTCAAGTAATGTTGCAACCTAAGTTGCAACCACAGTTCCAACCTCCTGTTCTGCAGGATTCTGTTCAGTTTTGTTATTCTGCATTACTAATCTTTAATGATAATTATTTGTTTTAAAGTATGCAGGATATATTCTCATATGCTTTTAAAGGTTTAGTTCGTTTATATTGAGAATATTAAAGTGGTAAGGAAATATGTTTCCTAAAAGATATAAGGAAATTAGTTTATAAAGATGTGTTTCCTTTAAATAGGTAAATCTATATCTCTATTCTTATGCAAATCTTTATCACTTGTTTCAATCTTTGTTCCTTATCAAAATAAGTATGATACGTTTAAGATTGAATGAAATATGGAGTTAATGTTTCATATGTATATTTAAAGATGTTATCTCTAAAAGATATTATCTTATATGTTTCCTTGCTGAAGGAAAAGACTAACAAATAATGCCACATAGGTACCACTTTTGAAATTATATTACTCTTATGTACCTCCATAATTTCATATTCCCTATAGGTACTACTTTTTAATTATTTATTTTATTTACCAAAACGCAATATACATATTTCATAAAAAATGGAAAAAAAACACATAAAATTATATAAAATGCAAAAAATCTCAAAATAAATGAAAAAAAATCACAAAAAATTGTAAAAATAAAAAAAATGTATTTTTATTAAAAAAAACACAAAAAATCACAAAAAATCACAAAAAAATCACAAAAAAATCACAAAATATTATAAAAATATAAAAAAAACTAAAAAAAAATCACAAAAAATGAAAAAAAATCACAAAATATTATAAAAAATGAAAAAATCACAAAATATTAAAAAATATAAAAAATATAAAAAATTTATAAAAAATCAAAAAAATCACAAAAAAAATCACAAAAAAATCACAAAAAAAATTAAAAAAATGAAAAAAATCACAAAATTATAAAAACAAAATGAAAAAATTGAAAAAAAAATAAATCACTTTTATTGAACTTTATGCACTTTCGACTGTACTAGATGCATTTTTAGCTGAACTATATGCACATTCAGCCGAACCAAATGTACTTTTAGTTGAACCAGATGCAGTTTTTACAGAACGATATGCACTTTTATTGAACTAGATGCACTTTTGTCTGAACCATATGCAGTTTCAACTGAACTAGATACACTTTTAGCTGAACCATATGCACTTTCAGCCGAAGCATACGCACTTTTAGTTGAACTAAATGCAGGTTTTACAGAACGATATGCACTTTTATTGAACTAGATGCACTTTTGTCTGAACCATATGCACTTTCAGCTGAACCAGATACACTTTTAGCTGAAACCATATGCACTTTCAGCTGAACCATATGCACTTTCAGTTGTACCAAATGCACTTTTAGTTGAATCAGATGCATTTTTAACAGAACTATATGCACTTTTGACTGTACTATATTCATTTTCGACTACACTATATGCACTTTTGACTTAACTATATGTACTTTTCACTAAATTAGATGCACTTTAAGCTGAACCAGATGTACTTTCAGCTGAACCAGATGCATTTTTAGCTGAATTATATGTATACTCACTTTTATTGAACTATATTTACTTTCGACTGGATTGTATGCATTTTCAACGGAACTAGATGTACTTTCAGTTGAATTGAATGCAATTTCGACTCAAATTTATGCATTTTTGACTAACTATATACACTTTCGACTGAACTATATGCACTTTTATTGAACTATATACGCTTTTGACTGAATTATATGTATTTTTGACTGAATTAGATGCTTTCAGCTCATTCAGATTAAAAAAAGGCACATTTATCATGGAAAAACCATTTTTTTATATTAAAAAAATCACTTTTCGGTATAAAAAGTGTTATATTGACAAAAAAAAAATATATTTTTTGTAATTTTTTAAAAAGTTTATGATTTTTTCATTTTTTTTATAAATCTTTTTTTTTTTGTGATTTTTGTGATTTTTTATAATTTTTATAATTTTTTTGTGATTTTTGTTATTTTTTATAATGTTTTGTGATTTTTTGTGATTTTTGTGATTTTTTGTGATTTTTATATAATTTTTTCGTTTTTGATTTTTTTATTTTTTTTTATAATTTTTTATAATATTTTGTGATTTTTTATAATTTTTTGTCATTTTTTTATTTTTGGTATAAAAAGTGTTATATTGACAAAAAAAATTACATATTTTTTTTGTAATTTTTTAAAAAGTTTGTGATTTTTTATAATTTTTTGTAATTTTTTAAATTTTTTATAATTTTTTATAATTTTTATAATTTTTTATAATTTTTATAATTTTTTATCATTTTTATAATTTTTTTGTGATTTTTGTATTTTTTTAATAATTTATTGTAATTTTTGGTGATTTTTTATTTATTTTTTATAATTTTTATAATTTTTTTGTGATTTTTGTATTTTTTTAATAATTTATTGTAATTTTTGGTGATTTTTTATTTTTATTTTGTGGTTTTTTTGATTTTTTATAATTTTTTATTTTTTTTGCGATTTTTTTTAATAATTTTTTGTTATTTTTGTTATTTTTTATATTTTTTGTGATTTTTTTCATTTTTATAATTTGTTTGTGTTTTTTTTTATTTTGTTGTAATTTAAAACTATTTTTTTGGGTTTATAGAAAGATAAAATATGTATATTATATTTTGGTTTGTATGACAATTTAGTAAATAAACTAAATAATTAAAAAGTGGTACCTATGAGAAATGTAAAATTATCAAGATACCTAGGAGAAATATAATTTGCTATGAGCTACTTATAGGGAATTACCCAAAGACTAACTCATATTTCCAAGATAGTTATTAACAGGTAATATCTTATGAAGATTGAGGTCAATCCTACGCTGCAATATATCGTGATAGATGGAAAGATTGAAGCCAATCAAAATAGTCAAAAGAAATCATCAAGATCTTGAAGAAAGAAGATTGTTTTTACTTGTATAAATAGTTGATAACCTAGCTTGTAAAAAGTGCGTTTTCTAAATTATAAAGAACTCATTCTAGAGAGAATACACAAAGAGCTTTTCAAAAGAAAAACAATGGTGGGATGCCATTGATATTTTGAGTGATAGTTATAAGGTAGGAGCAATATAGAGATAGGCAGAAAAACTTAGAGGGAGTCTGAGTGTTTTTCAATAAGACTTGAATCATATATTGTAAGCTTTTATAATATCATAATCTGGGTGAGTGCCCCGGAGACATAGCCTAGTTGGGTGAACTCCGTTGTTAAATGTGCGTGTGAATTATTTCAAGTACATTTAACTTTACAAAGTTCTGTCCATTAATTTACTTAGGTTCCAACTGTGGTTGCAACATCACTTGAAACCTAACTGCAAAACTGCAACTAAAACAGCGGATAGGAATTTCAATTGGTATCAGAGCTTTACACTAGATCTTACTTAGTGTGGATCCTGTGTTCTGGTAAAGATGGAATTAATGAGGGAAGGAAACGCATTCAACAAACCACCATTGCTTGAAGGAGGAGTCAACTATGGAGTATGGAAAATCAGAATGAGGTCTTTCATTAAACAGCAAAATGAACATGCATGGAAAACAGTATTGTATGGTTGGGAGGTTCCAACTGTTACTGATGGTGAAGGTGATCTAGTTTATGTACCTGAAGACAGATGGTCTGCTGATGAGGATAGAAAATCAAGTGCAAACTCAACAGCAATAAACTTGATCTTTGCTGGTGTCACTCTCAGTGTGTTCAGGTATATCTCTCATTGTGAGCCAAAGAGGCATGGGATATTTTGCAAATAACCTTTGAAGGAACTGTTAAAGTAAAAGCCTTTAAACTCCAACAATTAACTATTCAATTTGAAAATTTAAGAATGGAGGAAGAGGAAACCATTGAAAAATTTAATGGTAGAATTTGTCATATTGCCCATCAAGCTGGAACCTTAGGTGAAAAATACAGTGATGCTAAACTTGTTAAGAAAACTCTAAGGTCACTTCCAGAAAGGTTTGAAATTAAGGTTACAGCTATTGAAGAGTCAACAGACTTAGATAATCTAAAACTTGAAGAACTTATAGGAAATCTAAGCACTCATGAGCTAAATTCTTCAAACAAAAGAGACCAGAAAAAGGAATAGCCTTTCAGGCTAAGAAATATAAATCTAAGGTCTGTGATAAATGAGTGATGAAGAACAACTGGCCTTCTTTGCTAAAAAGGTTTACAAAAAGTTTTATAAAAAAAAAACATGATGATACTGGAACATCCACAAACTTTCAGAAAAGGGATAGTCAATTTAAGTCAGAATCTAGATTTAATAATAACCCTAAAGGAAAGTGGAATCCTAAAGAGAAGGATGACAGAGAGTATAAATCTAGAGAAACTCAATGCAGAGAATGTAGAGGTTATGGTCACATTCAGTCTGAGTGTGCAAATACTTTAAAAAGGAATAAAAATGCTTATATAACCACTTACAGTGATAGTGAATATGAGAGCAACAGTGATGAAGAGAATGAATCTAACTTTGTTAATTTTATGGGAAGAATCCCTGAAAAAGAACCTTTGAATGAAAGTGACTGTGAGTCTGTTTCAACCTCTGTTACAACTGCTCTTAAAACCTATAGCAGTGATGAGGAAGAGCCCTCTGATGAGAATATTACTCAACAGTATCTTGTTCTTTATGAAAAATATCAATGTCTGAGTATTGCTCCTTGATCATAAATAACCTTAATGCTAATCTAAAAGATGAGGTTAAAAATCTCACTGAGCAACTCAATACACAACTGGTTGAGCTAACTGAAACCAAGAAGAAAATAAAACTGCTGAATGTTTCTGCTTCAGAAAAATTAGATAACATGCTGTCCTATTCTAGAGGATCTAAAGATAACAGTGGTTTAGGTTACTATGGTTATGAAAGCACAGGAAAAACTACCTTTGTTAAAGCTGTTGCTAAAGCTGAAACTCATGTGTCTGACAATAAGGTTAGAAGTACAGTTGCAACCAAGAATAAACTGAATCTTGCAACCAAGAAAAAACTGAATATCTTTGAGGATAAATCTACTTTTAGGTTAAAACTGTGTAACTTCTGTAAAAAACCGGTAATTCAGAAATCAAGTGCTACTTAAAAAGGAACAGGAAATATATTTCTCATAAAAACTGGTTGGCATCTTGCTGTCAAAAAATGAACTGGGTCTGGAAAGTTAAAAGAAAAACTACCTTAATTGCCAATAATAAAGCTGTTATCACTTCTTTAAATGCTATTACTTCTAATGATTGGTATTTTAATAGTGGTTGTTCTAAGCACATGACAGGTACTGCAAGTTCTCTGAAAAATGTCATTAATCTTACAGGGAACACTGTTGTGTTTGGAGGTGGAGATACAGGTAAAATCATTGGAAAAGGAACCTTAAACAAACCTGAAATGCCTGAAATTAATGATATATTTCTTGTAGATGGTCTAAAAGCCAATCTTATTAGCATTAGTCAACTGTGTGACAACAAAATGATTGTTAAGTTTAACAAAGATAAGTGTTTTATCACTGATCTTAATAATGATTTGGTCATGACTGGAGTTAGATCAGCAAATAGTTGTTATGTTTTTGAAAAATCTGAAAAAGATTTACCTCAGAATAGGTGCAATCAAGCTATTACTAACAATGTTGATATTTGGCATAAAAGGCTTGGTCATGTGAACTATAAAACTTTGGATAAGCTTGTTAAAGAAGAATTAATAAGAGGTATTCCCAAACTTAGTTCTAAAACCCAAGGTGTTTATGGTGACTGTGCAATAGGTAAACAGACAAAGAGTATTCACAAGAGTACCAGTCAAATCTACACTAAGAGAGTCCTAGAACTTCTTCATATTGACTTAATGGGTCCTATGCAAACTGAAAGTATAGGTGGTAAGAAGTATATCTTGGTAGTGGTAGATGATTTCTCCAGATACTCTTGGGTAGTGTTCTTAAGGAACAAATCTGAAACGTTTGAACTCTTTAAAACTCTGTGCTTAAAACTACAACTTGAAAAAAGTTTCACCATTGGTAAAATTGTTAGGGTCAGAAGTGATCATGGAACTGAATTTGAAAACAACAAGTTTAGAGAGTTTTACAACTCTTTAGGTATAAGTCATGAGTTTTCTACACCAAAGACTCCACAACAAAATGGCATAATTGAAAGAAAGAATATAATTATTCAGGAAATGGCTAGAGTCATGCTTAATTCTAAGAAACTTGCCAAAAGGTTTTGGGCTGAAGCTGTTAACACTGCATGTCATATTGTCAATAGGGTCTATATAACTAAAGGTACTACCATGACTGCCTATGAAATATGGAAAGGTAGAAAACCAAATGTCAAGTACTTTCAAGTTTTTGGATGTGTGTGTTATATTCTTAAAGATGGAGAGCATCTTGGAAAATTTGACTCTAAGAGTGACAAAGGGATATTTCTTGGTTATGCTCAAAACAGCAGAGCTTTTAGAGTCTTTAATTTAAGGACAAATTGTGTCATGGAATCATATAATGTGATATTTGATGACTTAAAAGCTGTTGATGAGATTATAGGTGATGATGAAGAATATGAGATTACAGAAAAAGAGAAAGGAGAAATTCAGCAAACAGGCAGTCCAATAGTGGTTGGAAGTCCAGTTGCAACTGAGGTTGAAACCGAGGTTGCAACCCAGAATTCAACAGAATCTGAAGAAGAAGAAGGAGGATCTCCTATACCAACTACAAGCAAGCCACGCTATGTAAGTACTCAGAAAAATCACTCTCTTGACAATGTCATAGGAGAAGTCACTTCAGGTATGAAAACCAGAGGTAAAAGAAATAATGTTGTCCACTTTGCTTGTTACATTTCTCAGTTAGAACCTAAGAACATAAAAGAAGCTTTGGAAGATAGTGAATGGATCTTAGCTATGCAAGATGAACTGTCCCAATTTGAGAGGAATGATGTATGGACTTTAGTACCCAGACCTTCGAATAAAAATATTATAGGGACTAAATGGATCTTTAGGAATAAGAGTAATGAAGATGGAGTCATTATCAGGAATAAAGCTAGACTTGTAGCTCAAGGTTACACTCAAATAGAAGGAATAGACTTTGATGAAACTTTTGCTCCTGTAGCAAGAATAGAATCTATTAGAATGCTCTTATCACTTGCTTCCTTATATGATTTTAAGTTGTTTCAACTTGATATTAAAAGTGTCTTCTTAAATGGTTTCATTCAAGAAGAAGTCTATGTGAGTTAACCCAAAGGATTTGAAGATCTAAAATTCCCTGAACATGTCTTTTTACTGAAAAAGGCTTTGTATGGTTTAAAACAAGGTCCTAGAGCTTGGTATGATAGATTAACCAAGTTTTTAATTGAAAAAGGTTTCCACAGAGGGGTAGTTGATAAAACTCTGTTCACTAAGAAAACTACAAAGGACATCATCATTGCTCAAATTTATGTTGATGACATTGTGTTTGGTTCCACATCTAATGATAGA
Source organism: Primula veris (assembly GCA_963682055.1). NCBI lineage: Eukaryota > Viridiplantae > Streptophyta > Magnoliopsida > Ericales > Primulaceae > Primula > Primula veris. Next base: position 14,522,349 of record OY821741.1, read on the forward strand.
ATTGTTGAATTCATTTCTGATATGAAGAATGAATTTGAAATGAGTGGTGGAGGAGAATTAACTTACTTTCTGGGATTGCAAGTTAAACAAAGTGAAAAGGGCATCTTTTTATGCCAGAGTAAGTATGCTGATAATCTTGTAAAGAAGTTTGGTCTAAGTGAGAGTAAAGAGAAAAAAACCCCTATGAGTACCACTTTAAAATTGTCCAAAAATGATAAAGGTAAAAGTGTTTGTCCTAGTCTTTACAGATCCATGATTGGAAGTCTTCTTTATCTAACTGCTAGTAGACCAGATCTTTGCTTAAGTGTAAGAGTTTATGCCAGATATCAGGCAAATCCTTTAGAATATCACTTTCTATCTGTTAAAAGAGTTTTAAGATATGTAAAAGGCACCATTAACCTTGGTCTATGGTATTCTAAAGACACAAATCATTATCTTGTTGATTACTGTGATGCTGATTGGACTGGTAATATAGATGATAGAAATAGCACTTCTGGTGGTTGTTTTTCTTTTGGGAATAACCTTGTTTCATGGTTTAGTAAAAAACAAAATTGCATCTCTTTATCTACTGCTGAGGCAGAATATATTGCAGCTGAAAGTGGATGCACTCAACTCATATGGATGAAACAGATGCTAAATGATTATAACATTAAACAAGAAATATTAACTCTTTTTTGTGATAACAAAAGTGCAATAGATTTGGCAAAGAATCCAGTTCAACATTCCAGAACTAAACATATTGATCTAAGGCACCATTTTATCAGAGAACTAGTTGAAGAAAAGAGCTTAATTTTAGAACATGTTTCAACTGAAAGACAATTAGCAGATATTTTCACAGAGCCCCTTGATACTAATAAATTTGAATCTTTAAGAAGTGATATAGGGGTATGTCACTATAGATCTAATTGAATACTCTTGCTATGTATGTCTATTTTGAGTACCTTTAATACTTTTTATTTTCTAAGGTAAGTCTTGATTGAGATTTGAGGTTTTTACCTTGAAAAAGCCACTAATTGGTGTCTCAAAAACAGATGTGAGGTAACTTGTCTTAAAACCTCTCTGGTAATAGAGTTGCAAGCACAAAGTGCATATTTTACAAAATGGTTGCAAGCTCAGTTGCAACTCCAGTTGAAACCACATGCTCATAATACTGAAAAATTCAGTGATTGTCTAAAGTTTGTTATGATGTCTATGATTCACATCATAGTGAACTACTAAAATGAAAAAGCCAAGACAAAGTCTTGTTATTTTTTTTGACATCACTTATACTCTTTCCTTGCTGAGGTCATCAAACTAGTTTTTGTGTAGAGATGAAAACGGATTTGCTCAATATAAGCTCCTAAAATCTAATTTTCATTAAAGTTATTCTATGATAAACATATCTTCTTGAGTAAATTTCTAGATTCCTGTTTTTTTAATAGTTTAAATATCTTACATAATTGCTATCTTTATCTTGAATCAAGTCAAATTTCCTTTAAACTTCAACTACTTAGAATTCAAAATTTGTAGATAAATTTGTTTATTTTTGGAATGTACATCTACATTGTTTGCTGGATTTATCTTATTAAAAACACTATTCTTCGTGATTTTCTTGTTATTCAGACTTAAATATCTGTTGCTAGATAAGTTCCTATTTTTCAGAAAATCCGTTTCAAATTTGATTTGGGTGTATCTGTTTCTAATTGTAAAAAGATTTGGCCTTATAGTTTATTTATACTAATCTCTTTTACTATCCCAAATCATTAACAAAATCAGGATTACTCTCTCTCTCTTTCTATTAAAATCCCTAGGTTATCTGTAAAACCCACACAGCGAAGTTCCAAGTGCAGTTGCAACCTAGGTTGAAACCATGTCTTCCAACTCTCCTAATAAACCCAATCTCAATTATAAAGATGATAGCACTCTTAAAGACTTTCTGACTCAATCCCAAACCAGTCCAGGCTCTAAGGCCAAGGTAAGTGAGTCTTCCTCTTCTAAGAAACATAGGTCTAAGAAACGTGCTAGGAGAAACCTAGAGGATGATCCTATCTCTGTTGGTTTTACTTATGATCCTAAATTCAATGAGGTTGATCCTCGATTCTGGAATAGAAAAACATTTAGGAGGTTCAGGTCTTTTGCTGGTAGGGAAATTCACTCTGAGAGGAGACTAAATTTAGCTAGCTATCAGCACATACATGTGCATATTGAGAAATTGCTCACAGATGTTGATTTAGAGAGAACTGTATGCTATCCTGACTCTTATTATCCTGCTGTTGTTAATGAATTTTATGCTAATTTAAGTAGCAATGTCTTTGATGAGGGTAACCCTGCCTATGGCACAGTATTTTTAAGGGGTCTAACTTTAGATTTTACCCCTAAGTTAATCAATGAATTTTTGAGTTCTCCTAGTCCTTCTGAGAATAGTGTTGATTATGACATGGAAGTTATAGCTCTTGTCCTTACTGGAAAGAATAACAGATTTGATGGCACTTCCATCAAGACATCCTCACTCACTCTGTGTGCTGCTGTGCTACACAAGATTGCTAGGTTTAATTGGACTCCTACTAAACAACCCTCTAAAGTGAACAAAGATATGGTTGTATTTCTCTATAAGATCATGTCCTCATTGCCAATTAACTTTGGTAATCATGTGTTAAATCTCATCAGAGATTTCAGTGATACTAAATCACCCTCCATTCTGCTACCCTTTCCTTGCTTAATCACTGGACTGATTCTGGCTCAAGTCACACCTATATCTTCAACACATCCTATCAGAATCTCCTCTGAACAGTCTACAAAATGTCCTCCTGCCTTGTATATTTCTGCAAAACTACTGAAGGAAGGACATGTCAATGACATCTCTGGGGAAAAAGGAAAAGAAAAGGAGAGATCAAGTGCTCCTTCTAAGAAGAAAGGTGTGAGGTGGTATCTGCTAGACAAACTGGGTTACAATCAAGAAAGAAGAGCTGAGCTAGATGCAGATGACTATCAGATCAAGAAGCTACTGGAGAATCTCTCTGAAAGTGAAGATAATAATAACAGTGACAATGGCTACTCACTCAGTAGTGCAGAAGAAGAAGAAGAAGAGGAGGAGATAATCAGAGATGAACCTTTAAGGGAAAGAGCACCTCACTCCAACAGGCCTCTTGACTAGTTTGTCTGGATTCTGACAAATAGGGGGAGATGAAGAAGTTTATTTTATGATTTGAGTTTCAATTTCAATTTATGTGTTAAGACTTCATGTTTATATTTTTAAGTTTCAGTTTCAATTACAAATGTTGTGTTAAGACTATGTTGTGCCAGTATTTTTGGCCTTAAAATTTCTGCAATTTCTTTCTGAATTATGACTATCTTTAAAATTGAATATGTTCTGAAACTCTGGTGAATGGATATATATTTTGTGCTTATATGATGCTTGTTATTCTAACTTGCAGGGAGAGCTTAAATAGTTGTCACAAAAGCACTGATAAATGATATACAGTAAAAGACTGTGTTGCAAATAAATTTGCAGGTGGATTGATGTTTTTATAAACTTAGATGATTTGTCAAAACCAATGACAAAGGGGGAGATTGTTAGGACCATATTCCTGGTCTAAATACTATTTGTTGTCTATTGGTTTTGACTAAATAATCCTACTTGTTTGTTAAGAACTGAGACAGCTTTTTGGTTTCAAGTAATGTTGCAACCTCAGTTACAACCAACTAAGATAGTATTGTTGGTTTCAAGTAATGTTGCAACCTCAGTTACAACCAACTGAGACAGTGTTGTCGGTTTCAAGTAATGTTGCAACCTAAGTTGCAACCACAGTTCCAACCTGCTGTTCTGCAAGATTCTGTTCAGTTCTGTTATTCTGCATTACTATTCTTTAATGATAATTATTTGTTTTAAAGTATGCAGGATATATTCTCATATGCTCTTAAAGGTTTAGTTCGTTTATATTGAGAATATTAAAGTGGTAAGGAAAGATGTTTCCTAAAAGATATAAGGAGATTAGTTTATAAAGATGTGTTTACTTTAGATAGGTAAATCTATATCTCTATTCTTATGTAAATCTTTATCACTTGTTTCAATCTTTGTTCCTTATCAAAATAAGTATGATACGTTTAAGATTGAATGAAATATGGAGTTAATATTTCATATGTATATTTAAAAATGTTATCTCTAAAAGATATTATCTTATATGTTTCCTTGTTGAAGGAAAAGACTAACTCCTATTTCCAATCTAGTTATTAACAGGTAATATCTTATAAAGATTGAGGTCAATCCTACGCTGCAATATATCGTGATAGATGAAAAGATTGAAGACAATCAAAAGAGTCAAAAGCAATCATCAAGATCTTGAAGAAAGAAGATTGTTTTTACTTGTATAAATAGTTGATAACCTAGCTTGTAAAAAGTGTGTTTTCTAAATTATAAAGAACTCATTCTAAAGAGAATACACAAAGAGCTTTTCAAAAGAAATACAATGGTGGGATGGCATTGATATTTTGAGTGATAGTTATAAGGTAGGAGCAATATAGAGATAGGCAGAAAAACCTAGAGGGAGTCTGAGTATTTTTCAATAAGACTTGAATCCTATATTGTAAGCTTTTATAATATCATAATCTGGGTGAGTGCCCCGGAGACGCAGCCTAATTGGGTGAACTCCGTTGTTAAATGTGCGTGTGAATTATTTCAAGTACATTTAACTTTACGAAGTTCTGTCAATTAATTTACTTAGGTTCCAACTGTGGTTGCAACATCACTTGTAACCTAACTGCAAAACTGCAACTAGAACAGCGGATAAGAATTTCAGTACCAAATACCATTTGACAGTGATAATCAATTAGACAAAGGCATCTTATGAACTAGTAAGATCCAATATTCCCATATTCTAGTAGCAAGTCAGATATGAAACATGTATTATACTAGTATCGGTCTCCACTGTTCAATGACAATGGAAAGTCAGTTGGGATAGTTCGTTGAAATGTTTTACTATCAAGCTGTTGAATAAACTTTTGGTTTTGGTTGTGGCTCCGGTGTTCGATAATGGATGTGTGATGGTGGTCATGGGACGAGACATTGGAGAGAGGAGGGAATGCAGATCGACTAACGTGTTAGCGAGGGAAATTTCATAACCAATTAAATAATCTCTGAGTCACTCATATGTTCTGTTAACACCTCTGGTGAGATTGTAACACAGGCTGAAGTTTCCAATTACGAGTACTAAACAAACTATTTTTACAATTGTTCAATCTCATACAACTAAAAGGAAACTTTTACCATGTACCTTGATAGTTATTACCAGTGTTTTAAAAAGCGCGCTTTAAAGCGCCAAAAGCTCGATAAAACTATTTGCTAAAATAATTTGCCTACGCATTTTTGCTTTTTGGCTGGTAAAACGCTATTAGTGCGCATTTTGCGCTTTAATCATGCTTTTTTTGCGCTTTTATCACGCTTTTTGCGCTTTCTCAGGACGTTTAGGTTTTTTTTTTTAATTATTTGTCCAAAAAACTATGAAAACGACGATGATTTACGGTTTGCAATTTCACAAAAAACATAAGAAAGGAGCTATGAACTAACAACTATGAAACCCCCATATCGGAAAGTAAGTGATTCTTCTCCTGCTGAATCTTAATCTAAGATGCTATCTAGAAAGGAGCTACGTACTAACAACTATGATTTCTACTTGGTTAAATTACGTACAAGTTAACAGTAATGGTGTGATTTTAACAATTTAGTGCCATGTACTATTCATGCATGCACAAACTTAGATTTTCTAGCTACTTTAGTTCCATTATCCTTTCATATATAGTTTGTCCTCGGTCTTCTTGAAGTTTAATTGGGTGACATTTAATTAAAAAAATACATTACAATTGAATACCTCTTCCTCCATGTCTCTTATTTTTGTTGGTAAACCATGAATGATCTAGCTTGACCTTTTACACATTTACCATCGAACCAAGCAAAATATTTAAAGACATTTTTGCGCAACCCCACAACCTTCTATCTGGCAAAATATTGGTCCTGTACTCCTCTCTCATAGCTGCAGTGAACACATCTACTCCCTCGGCCTTTGCCCTTCACTTGTGTACCCTCGACAGATCGATCATATATGAAAAACCTCCACCCAGTTCTGATTCTACCGAAGTTTCCGAATCGGAAAACAATAAGGAAAATGAAGTCACTCCCCCAAAATCAGAAAAGGGAAAAGAAAAGGTTTCTCCCAGTAAACCAAGTGATTCGCCAAAACCAAAAAGCAAGAACAAAAAGAGAAGAAAAGGTGAACCTTATAACGTGTAGTTTTTATATAGTTTAGTTAATATATGAGTACAATCTTTTCTTTTTCTACTTGTTCAGTATTTGCTTTTTCACTTGGTATATAATTTGCTTCATGGAAGCAATTACATCTAATCAACTTCCCGAGGTGCTTGTTTGGTTTGAACTTTTTATTGAAAAAAAATGCATCTAAGCAGAGTATATGTACAACCATTTTGTTGGCTGGAAAGAAATTTTTTACTTGCGCTTGCACCTTTTAAGAAATCAACTGAGGTTTTAGTTGCAAGTTGCAAATTATACATATATTTATGAAGAAAGTTTAGCTTAAAACGTGCAACAAAACGATCCTGCTTCGCACAACTTAGAATCTGAGCAAGGGTTAGAATCAAATGCAACAGTCGAAGAGTCCAAGGTGTAAATTATGTCCCGATTAAAATTTTACTGTTAGCTTATTTATCTTTTGACACTATTAAGCATACTCAATTAGACAACATAACATATGCATAAAGTGTAAGATATGAACTAGTTCGATCCAACGTTCCCATATTCTAGTAGCAAATCTGATACGGATAATGTCGTGTTGGTGTTCACTCTTCATTCTTCAATGACAATGGAGAGTTAGTTGGGAAAGTTCAGTCATTAGAATTGCAAAGAAGACTTGTTAGGGCTGAGGTCAATCTTCACGGCATGCAATTGGTACTTTCCAAGTGGAATTACTCGTCGGGTGATTCTGAGTATGTGTCTATCAATCAATTGCGAAAAGTTGTGGTCGAATTTGAAGAAATGAAGAGACGCGTGGATCACTTTTCCTTATTTACTAATTTAGTCTATAAGTTATTGTCCGTTTGCATTTTTAAGCTTTACTTTGTAATTGGAACATTATCAACTTTTATTTCCTGTTTTTTGTGGGGTGTTGCCCGCACATTTTTTTGATTATTAATAAAAATGCGGGGTTTTCCCACCACTTATATATAAAAAAAAATACGAAAAGTTGGTAAAACGCAACAATGACTGACACATAAGTGATGTTTGGTCCAACGTGAGTTGCTAGTGGCTCAAGTGGATGCTTGTTTTTAAACTCTCTGTTCTGCTCCTAGTAGCAGTAGATGGATGTCTGATATACTGTTGTCTTTTAACGAGACTTTTTTGTCGCCGGAGGCCTATATGTGTGCGCTCAGATATCCTACTGGACTCCCCGTATTCTCGAGTTAGAATATTTGATTTGCTAGTAAGAAGCGTGTTTCGCCGGTGATCATGAATTTTTTTGTCAAGGGGAGGACGTTTTATTTGAAGGAATAACCTTGTCCGAGACAATTAGCTCTTCCCTTGGCTCGAGAGGTGCTTTTGGCTCCTCGCTTGGAGGTCGGTCAACTCATTGGTGACGGTGCTTTGAAACTTTCAGACATTATTTTGCCATTGTAGGATCGACGTTGTGATCTATTCTTAGATGTGTCAATTGTCTCCCTATTTTCTTTCTTGCCTTCTATAACTGAAACAGACGAAGCGATACGAAAAGTCGAGAGTCAAAATGTGGTTAAATACGAAAGGCATCGCGTATTAAATGAACTCATGATGTCCTTTTGTTTTGGAGTCGTTGAGAGGTTTTGGTACGTGCACGTTCAGGGAAGTGTCAACAGATGAGCCTCTAGCCTCTATTGGGCAACAACTCTCCTTCACTACCCAAAAAATTTATGAATTACGGCTTTTTAATACGCTCTAGCGGAAGATTTCGAAGTTGAATTAATTTATACATGTGTAACTTTTTTAATGTGTATTTTGTTCATTTTATGTAACATTCGTTTACCAGGTATAATGAATTTTTAATTTTAATTTCTAACATATTGCACTTCTCCTCAATCATGCAGGCTCTACTTGTATCAGCCTTTTCTTTTCTATTTTTTGTTTATTTGAAACTGAAAAAATATGTAGGGATTCCTGTCATGCTTATAAAAAGTTTAAAATTCTTTTATCTTCATTGGTTTGATTTCTGCTTATTTCTTGAGGCAGATTTTTTTTTATCAATTTTACCCGATTGATATATATTCCTACATATGGAAAACTTTTTTACTTTGCTTTTACCCGTGCTTTGTTCATATTTAACGACATATGCATAGTCCATCTTGATAAATTCATAATAAATTTTATGTATATCAATGATTCAATTATTTGCGGACAAATCTTAATCAATTATTTAATTTGATATCACTGCATGCAGGGGCGCAACCAGAATGATTTTCTTCAGAGGACGGTGGTGTAAAAAAATATGTCAAATATAAAAAAATAGGGTATAATGCAAAATTAATTATTTTTTTCTATGTTCAACATAACATAAAATAAATATGAAATAAACACAAATGACATTGGACAATAAAATAATTTTTTATGTAATTTTGTTTGGAAAAAAACAATGGGTATTTAGAAAATTTGATAATTTTAAAGTAAAAAATAGAAAATTTTAGAAAAAAATGAGCTAATATGATTTCAACTTCTAATATTCCGCTACCTTATGGACCAATTTTACAATTACACAAGCAACTCTCTTTGTTTAACTTGTGCGGCCATCAATGTATATATCTCAGAATTTATTTAATTACATGCATAAAAAAAATAAAAAAAATTTAAAATCATGGTCGGGTGGTCATTGCCACCCCATCTCCCCTTGGGTCCGCCCCTGACTGCATGTTTCAATGGAATGATAAAGGTGCATACGGTTGTGCTGATGAAACACCAATTAACATGTTCTTTATAGAGACATTAACTCAATTCAGGTAGTTCACTTAGTATTAAGTGTTTACTGAATAAAAAACCCGATCATTTCTAGCGATTAGTTATGATCCTAGATCAATTTATACGAAGAGCAAGCTCTCGAAACTGCCCAAACAAATGTCATTTAGACTACATATGACAATAACAACATTGATTGCACATAAATATAATATGTCAAATTAACATGGTTTAATATCGTGTGATTCACCGGTTGAACAATAAAGCGTTACATCAGTTAAAGGACCATTCCGGGCCAGATAACGTTACCAATGGGCCCATTTGCCAGTCTTGTTATTATAACCCTAAAAAAAAACATTTGTACACCCAACGGCGCCACATCTTGAAAAAAATGTTAATTCTCCCTTCCAACCTTAGAATTCATGATACATATGTGTATATAAAGAAACATATCCCCATCTTTTTCTTCACAACGTTAAACATGAGCACTCTTTATTAGAATAAATTCTAAATTAGTAAGCAATTTTGGATTATTTCTATAGCAATGAGCAAAATGGAGGAAGGAAACGAAGACAACAAAGACGAAGATGATCTGGCAAGGGAAAACATAAAGCTGGCTCCATGCGATCCATACACAGATAATGAATAAGTGATTTACCAGAAAAATCTATTCCAAGGTACCTTTTGTCTTGTCCATACTAATAAACCTGAATAAATTACAGATAAAGAAATACAACATGAAAAATCTAAAGTTATTTTTAATAATAATCACCCTCAATAGTAGTAATGATTTTTTTATTTTTAATAAACCCAAGAGTAGCAATGATTGAATTTTGATCACGAGCGGGGTTTACTAAGGTCACAACCACTTGGAAAACTCACTTTATTCAATATAAAGCGATTTGTCATCAATAATCTATATTTAGTAATGAACAAAATGATTTCATGCATGTTGAATACTTGAGTTAGTTTACTTTGGTATTATAGCTAGACATATACATTTTCTTTGGTATTATCGGGAATGATGAAGGAAGAAACAAAAGATTGATAATTTTAGTTTCACTCATAGCCTGTCAATACTTCTTTACATTAGGTTATAAATTAAACTTCTGCTACTATTGTGTCGTACCTTGTCAGCGTTCTGCAATATATATGTGCCAATGTGTGATTTTTAAAACTAATTCAGTGTTTTATTGTGATGACGGTGCCCTTGATTGATTTTTATAGGGAAAATAATAGTAACAAATTTATCAGTTGTATAGTTAATGTATAATTAAAATTAAGTTCATAGATAATTGTTAGACACACATTCCGCTACGATGAAACTCGTAGCTGGATGTAGTTTTTTCTACGTTTGTGCAAGAGTTACACATTATAGGCGAATATTTTCGGAATACGATCTTTTTTAATATATATATATATATATATATATATATATATATATATATATATATATATATATATATATATATAGACACACAAACACACACATTTATACCGATATACACATATAGAGAGGATCCATACACAAGTTAATTTTACACATTATCGACCTTTTTCAAGACGACGGATTTAGGGAAGAAACAACATTGACTCGGCCTGAACATCGAGTCCTGTAATGATAAAATCTGAATACATGGTTTTTTCTATACCTAAAAGATGATATGAGAGTTTGGTCATGATTTTGTTAACATGTCATATTCTCTCATGATTGTTCGACCACTTACATTGATATAGACACATCCCGTCTCTGAAGTGATGTTGATATTGGAGCATAATGTCTAGGTAAATAAGCGGTAAAGTTTTTTATAATTACTAGCCATATGATAACAAATTACGAGCTTCAGAAGCTTACCGTGTGTATGAGTGGATGAGAGGAAAAATGCCAGAAAGTGAATGAGAGGAAATATTGGGAAAGTATTAGAGCACCAACCAAGTATATGTATTTTTAGTGTATATAATATAATACATGTTCATACTGGCATGTGTTGTCTTGAGTGGGAAAAACCGAATGTCAAAAACCTTTGTTGGCTCATGTTTAAACTAGTTGATATATGTATACGTATTCGTTTTCAGATGGCTAAAGCTATATTATAACGAGAACAGGTTTTTGATTAGTGGTCTGCTAACAATTGTTTTTAAAGTGTTAACACCTTGAATATAGCTCGTGGTCTTCACAGTGTTTGGAATTAATTTGTGGATGAGAAAGAGAAAAGCGACGAAAAGAAATTTACAGAAAATAAAGGGAAGAGACATTGAGAACATAAAATGAGTTATGTATTATTTTTTTTATTGTATATGGGCTGATGTCATAAACATTTTTTTTATCTAAAAATTTATATCAAAACTTTAATTTTCCTTTTTATGTTTAGAGCAGTGGATATAGACATACAAGTATAGTATTTTTACCTAGTGCAAGGTGTTAAATTAAGTCGAAAATTTCTTTTCAGATGGTTCAAGCGACAATTGTGGTCGAGAACATGATAAAAAGCAGAATACTTGAGAAGAGAGAGTGGTAGTATTTGTCATCTGTCACAGCTGCAGTCAACACATCTACCCTCTCGGCATTTCCCCTTCCCTTGTGTACCCTCGACAGTGCGATCATATATGAAAAACCTCCACCCAGTTCCGATTCTACCGAAGTTTCTGAATCGGAAAATAATAAGGAAAATGAAGTCACTCCCCCAAAATCAGAAAAGGGAAAAGAAAAGGTCTCTCCCAGTAAACCAAGTGATTCGGCAAAACCAAAAAGCAAGAACAAAAAGAGAAGAAGAGACTGAGCTTGGGTGAACTTTTTCTGTTGTAGTTTAGAGTTGAAATCGAGTACAGAACTTCGGTTTTCTCCAAGTTGAAAGTTGAGGATATCTATACAGCCTGTTTTTTGCCTCTTCATCTGTATATTTATGTAGGGGAGGCTGATATACTAATATAGGTGTTGTAAGACTAATCGCTGGCTTTGGATTGTAGTGATGCTTCTCAAAATGGAGAAGCTTTTTTCCCCTTCTGGTTGTTAAATTTATGCATTAGTTACAAACTGTTTGATGTAGATTATCAAAGGTGAACCTGAGAATGTGTAGTTCTTATATAGTGTAGTTAATATATGAGTACAATCTTTTCTTTTTCTACTTGTCCAGTATTTCATGTTTGCCTTTTCATTTGGTATCTGTTACATGTAAGCTTTTCAACTTCCCCAGGTGCTTGTTTTTCTTGAGGTTTTTTTTGAAAAAATGTCTGAGCGGAGGAGTATGTACTATCATTTTGTAATTTGTTTGAGAAAGGAAAAATTTGCACTGCCTGCACTTTTTGAAAAAATGAATTGAGGTTTTAGTTGCAAGTTATTAACAGTGGGGAAAACCCACTCTTTTATTTATAGATTAAAAAAGTGGATGAAAAACCCCACAAAATCAAAACAGAGTAACAATATAAAACAACCTAAAAGTTACAGGGCTTGATAAAACAAAGTTAAAACTCTCAGATTTAATCCTAATTTATGAGAACACTCTTCAAAAGTTGAGGGACCAAAAGTGAAATTGACCATAGACCACCGTTTCATCTGGTCTTCTCCTTCACTCATTCTCATCTATCTCCATTTTAGAAAGAGAGAGAGAAACTCAAGCTTCTTCTTCATTTCGCAATCACAGATAAGGAATACCTTTCGCTTCCAACTTCAAAATATTTCTCAATTTACTTGGAAACTCTGCAATATCTTTTGAAATAAGAGGATCAGAGATACAACCCAAATTGGCCAGTAGATCAGCGCCTGAGTTTGCTTCTCTTTCCACATGATTCAACAGATAAGTACCATTCTTCATCTTCTCCTTTATATTATGAACTAGTAATTTCATCTTCCAAGGACACTTGCTTTTTCCAGACAAGATGTTTATTAGATGTAGACAATCACTTTCTATAATTATATTTGTCAAATTTACCACAGTTAGTCCCTGTAGTATAGCTCTAGCTTCTGCTTCCATCCCTGTATTGCTAGTAGTTTTGCCATAGAAACCTTGAATAAATTTGCCTTGATGATCCCTTAATATTCCACCTACGCCACTGGAATTGGTGGAGCTTTTAAAACAACCATCTGTATTCAATTTCATGTATCCAGTTGGAGGATTTTCCCACTTTATAACCCTAGCTTTTTTACCAGTCTTTACTACTTGTAACAAATTAATTTCATTCCAAATCCACCTTTTAGGAAATTTTTTATCTATTTGGGAATGGTTTTGGATTAATCGAATAATTTCCATGATGATATATTGAGCATTCATATTTATATTATCAAATTTACTGCCACAGTGAGCTTTCCAAATGCACCAAATAATGTACACAGGAAGTACCTTGATAATCTTTTTCTCTGGTAATGACTTCTTTTATCCTCATGTATCCACCAAGAATTAAATCTTCCCCTTAATGACAAAACATTTTGATTTACTCCCAAATACTGCGCAAAATACTTCCATACTTTTTTAGCAATATCACTAATACATAACAAATGGTCTAAACTTTCTTCATTCTTTCTACAGCATTCACAGCTAGAAGCTAGTTGGACTCCAATTCTTTGGATAGCAAGATCCACTGGTACTGCATCATTGAAACACTTCCATGCAAAACAAGATATCTTCAAAGGTATTAGTCTATCCCATAACATTTCATACAACCAACTTTTTGGACTTTTCTTTCTCATAATATTCCAGGCAGATTTAAATGAGAATTCACCATTAGTATCCTCCATCCATATAGCTTGATCTAATTCTTTCCCTTGATAAATTAAGTTTTGACCAAACAGACCTTGTTTAGAAATAGGAATAGTTTCAGCAATAGCTTCATAGTTCCACTCATTATTAAGAATTAATCTAGACAACAGCAGCTTATTATCAATATTTTGATCCTGTAGTGGTCCATTTCCAACCCAATTGTCTAGGTTAACTGAGACATTTTCTTTTCCAATCAACCAAAGAATTATTTTTTCAGCAACCTCCCCAACTTGCATCATTCTGGACCATGTATTAGAACCTTTAGTAATACTAATCTCATTTGGATGCTTCTTCTTGGAATACTTTACTCTCATGTACTGAGCCTATAGAGAATTTTTAGTTCTAAACTTCCACCATAGTTTGAGAGCAAAAGCTGCAGAAATATCTTTAAAACTCCTCAACCCTAATCCACCTTCAGAAGTAGGTCTACAGATTTTACTCCATTTAACCCAGTGATATTTATTCTTACCATTAGAATTTCCCCATAGAAAATTAGCTATTATTTGGTCTATCTTTTTTATAACCAATTTTGGAGGATTCATAGCTGCCATAGTATAAATAGGGATAGTTTGGAGAACATGTTTGGCAAGTAGCAATTTTCCACCCATGGTTAAGTACTGAGTTTTCCACCCTGATAGTTTGGTTCTTACCTTTAAAATAAGTTCATGGTATAGCAAACACTTTTTATGACTAGAATAAAGCTTACACCCTAGATAGTTAAAAGGAGGCTTTTTAACTGCAATGTTCATAATCTTACTTGCTGCTTCTTTCTGTTAATCTGTAACCCCCTTAGAAATATACATAAAGCTTTTCTCTCTATTTACTTCTTGTCCTGAGTCTGTATTATACTGCTGTAGAACCCTTTGAATATGCTGGTGTCTGCTCCACTAAAAATTATAATATCATCAGCAAAGGCCAAGTGTGTAATAATAGGAGTTCCTATAGCTGCTTTAAAAGATTTCCAACTCCTCTTGCCAATCAGATGATTGAGATTTCTGGTCAAAACTTCTGAACATAGAATAAAGAGACTTGAGAATAATGGATCTCCTTGTCTTAATCCATTAGTTGGCTTGAAATAACCTGTAGGAGCACCATTTACCAGTATAGAAATGCCATTATCAGAAATAATTCTCCATATTCTATCTATCCAAATTTCTGAGAAACCCATTTTCCTAAAAACACTAACAATAAAATGCCAGGAAATCTTGTCATAAGCTTTTTTCATATCCAATTTCAAAGCTATATTATTACCACTGTTTTTTTTTATTGAGAGTAGAGATAAATTCTTGAGAGAGAAGAATGTTATCTATAATATCTCTATTTTTGAAAAAACCACTTTGGTTCTCTAAGATAATATTAGGCAACACAATAGACAGCCTGGTTGCCATAATTTTAGAAATAACTTTGTTGCAGAAGGTACATAAGCTAATAGGTCTGAAGTCTGAATACTTATCTGCATTAGCCTTCTTTGGGATTAGAACAATAAGAGTAGAAGACATTGCATTAGGAATTTCATAACCAGCAAAGAATTGATGTACTGCTTTTAGTAAATCCCCTCCAATAATATCCCAACTGTGTGTAAAGAAAAACCATTAAATCCATCAAGCCCAGGTGCACTGCTTTTCTTCAAATCCCACACTGATGTTTTGACTTCTTCTAGAGTAATTTCCTTTATTAAATTTTCATTTTCTCCATCTGTAACACACTTAGGAATAATATCTAAAGAATTGTACTTATAACCAGTATTATTATTGGTTGCTAAAAGCTTTTGAAAATAGTTTATGGCTTCTTTTTGAATGTCTTATTTTGCTGTTAATTCTTTCCCATTTTCATTAATAATGTAGCGAATAGTATTTTTTCTCCTTCTTTTTTTGACTACACCATGATAGAACTTGGTATTAGCATCACCTTCTAGAACCCACCTTAAATTTGCCTTTTGTCTCCAGAAGTCTTCTTCTATTTTAAGCTTGTAATTAAGCTCAGCTTTTAACCTGCTTAGTTCACTTCTTTTTTCAGGAGATGGATCATACTCAAATTGTTGCTCTGCACCCAGAACCAAGTCTTCTGCATCTATCACTTGCTAAAAAATGTTACCAAAGGTAACTTTGATCCATTTAGATAGTATTTTCCTGGTTCTTTTTAAATTTAGCACCAAAGAAAACAAAGCATTACCATCTTTATGATGCACCCAATTGTCTGTTAATAAATTCTTAAACTCATGATGTGTTAACCAAAACTTTTGAAATATGAATCTTCTGATGTTATGATCCCCTTCATTATTAAAGGTAATTAATAAGGGGCTATGATCAGAATTGACTTTAGAAAGATGCTCCAAAACAATACTATGAAACATATTTGAGCAATTATCATTCACACAAGCCTTATCAATTCTCTCCATAATCAAATTATCACCCTCCCTTTTATTCCACCAAGTGAACCTGAGCCCAGAAAGTTCAATTCATAAACCCCACACTTGTTCAAACAGTCCAAATAGTCATTAGCTCCATTTACATTAATATCCAAACCTCCTATTTTATCTTCTGCTTTAGAAGCAGTATTAAAATCCCCCACTATTAACCAAGGATTAGTAGTCTTAGAATTTTCCAAAAATTGCCACAAAGCCTTCCTTTCTTGAACTGTACACTTAGCATACACAGCTGAGATTTGGATAGCAGTATTCCACAACTTAACTTCAAAAGTGATACACTGACATCCTTCGTTAACCACATTTATTTCTAAATCATCATTGGAAAAACTCCAGATTTTATTTTCTTCATGAGTAAACACATTATCAAACCCCATTTTCCTCTTATAAAGCTCAATTTTATCATTCTGTACCATTGGTTCTATACAAATCAATACCACTATTTTATTGACTAGACATAGTTTTTTTATTCTTCTTAAAGTAGCTCCATTCCCAATACCTCTCACATTCCAAACTAGGGCCTCAATCATTAAATATACCTTTTTCTAGCCCCCACATTAGAGGTTGATCTTAGCTGCATTTGAATTTCTTGTTCTTGGATCTTCTTCTTAGCCATTTCTGTCTTCTTTTTCTTTTTTAATTGGCTCTTGGTTAATTGAATTTCCCAATCATTTTCCTTCTCAAGCATAGATTTTAGTTCTTGCTCTTCCCTTCCTCTGTTATCCTCAATTTCACCATTTGGACTCTTTTCTATAACTTCAGTAACTACAAAACTATTGTTTATAGAGCTGAAGTCTTGATAGGACACTATAGACATTCTCTTTTCCTCTTCATTCATACTCCATTTAGTAAAACATGTTGCATCCTTTGGAATTTTATTATCATTTTCTTCCTGTTTGTTTAGAATTTCAGGCTTATCATATATAATCTCTTCATCAACTTTTTCATCTTTTTCTTCCTCATCTTCTATTTGGACTATAACTTTATTTTGTGTCTTATTTCCAGGAGAAATCTTCTTACTGACCCCAATATCAACTGCTATGCTTTGCTGCTGTTGAACATGAAATTTAGCTCTGTACACCCACTCTTTCGTACTCTCTTTTTTCCCATTTACTTCCTTATTTGGTTTGTGTAAAATGGCCTCTATTTCCTTATTCTTTTGTTGCTGGTTTGTAATAATTTCAACTCTTTTGTTACCCATCTTATTTTCTTGAACTTGCTCTGTATTTTTGAACTTACAGTAGCCTTCTTTATGACCTTGTTTAAAGCAGAAATTACAATAGTCTAGTAAGTCTTCATACTTGCAATACTGCCAGAATCCCCCTTCTTCTCCATAGCCAATTCTTACACATTCAAACAACTCTGTTTTTAGATCAATTTCAACACAGATACGAGCCAGACTAGGTCTAGTTAGCTTAGAAGTAGGCTCATCTACCCTTAGAGGCTTTCCAAAGGCACTTGCTATAGAATATATACTAGAGGTGTTGTATAAATGAATAGGTAGTTTTGACAAATTTATCCAAACAGGAGCTAAAGAGGTTTCTACTTCTGGGTTGAAATTATAAGTCCACTTAAACACCCTCATAGGATAATCTTCTATATACCAAATTTGTTTTAACCAAATTCTAGTGAAGTCTTCTTCATGAAAGCAGCGAATAAGTACATGTTTGTGATCCAGAATTCCTATATTGCAATTAGCCTTTAATTCTAACTTTCCAAACAGTTTTCTTATAACAGCTATCTCTGGTTTTCCATGAGTAAATTTTCCAACTATAGTATATTTAAATGGTTCAGCCAGTTGCTTAATATCTTTCATAGAGAATTGAATCAAGGGTTCACCTTTATAAGAACCAACTTCTTTTAGCGGTATTTCGAATTTTTTAGGTGATGCGCTGATCACCGACGCAAAGGATTTTGTAGGGATAGGGTCTGGCGGCATTAGCTGCCTATTTAGTACGCTGTCTGGTGAGGTTTTATCGAGTTCTGTCATACTTACGGCGGCTAGGGTTTTTCACCCTAGTCGTCTCTCTCTCTAGGGTTTTAGGGTCCCAAATAATTCTTTATTAACTGCCTAACATGTAACCTAGTTGCAAGTTATTCATAAATAAAAGTTGAGATTAAAACGTGCAACGAAAAAATCCTGCATTGCACAACTTAGAACTTGTGTGAGACCGGAAAGCTAGAATCAAAATGCAACAGTTGAAGACTCCTAGATGTAAAATATGGAGACCCCAATGGAAAATTTACTGTTTCTTATCTTGTGTATTCTTTTGACACTGCTAGGTACCAAATACCATTTGACAGTGATAATCAATTAGACAAAGGCATCATATGAACTAGTAAGATCCAATATTCCCATATTCTAGTAGCAAGTCAGATATGAAACATGTATTATACTTGTATCGGTCTCCACTGTTCAATGACAATGGAAAGTCAGTTGGGATAGTTCGTTGAAATGTTTTACTATCAAGCTGTTGAATAGACTTTTGGTTTTGGTTGTGGCTCCGGTGTTCGATAATGGATGTATGATGGTGGTCATGGGACGAGACATTGGAGAGAGGAGGGAATGCAGATCGACTAACGTGTTAGCGAGGGAAATTTCCTAACCAATTTAGATAATCTCTGAGTCACTCATATGTTCTGTTAACCCCTCTGGTGAGATTGTAACACAGGCTGAAGTTTCCAATTACGAGTACTAAACAAACTATTTTTACAAATATTCAATCTCGTACAACTAAAAGGAAACTTTTACCATGTACCTTGATAGTTATTACCATTGTTTTAAAAAGCGCGCTTTAAAGCGCTAAAAGGGTGGAAGAAGAATCTCGTAAGGGGGAAAAAATTGCATCCGAACCCTCGACTTTAAAGCGCACCGATGAGAAAAGGATTATAAAAATGTCGAAAGAAAAGAACAAATTTAGCTCTACCAAGAGTAAATCACAAGACCCGGAATGTCCCCATGATTTTAAGGAGATAAGTTCTAAATTTGTCACCCAAAACTCTCTTAGGGAATTAGTAAGGGGAATTGGACTTCTTGGTTCTGGTGGAAATCCTTCATTTATACCCAACTCATTTCCCTATTTAGAGGACACCACATTGCGATTGGGCAATATGAGTGAATATACTCCTGGAAACGGATCCAAAACTTCAGATAATAATGTATTGAATTTTAACAATTTTTTAAGGAGTTCTGGGAATGACAGTGGTGAGGGTACTTCCAAAGCTATCGACTTTGAGATAACTCGGCATAGGAGCCTTGTAGGAAGGGAGAGAGGGTGTGTGATTCCGGAAATGGCATTGAGGCGGTTGGGTTCTAGAGAGGGTGCAATTTTGAGGGAGATACACATGAACTGGCTTGATATGATTGATGCACTTCCCGCGGAAGCTGTGAGGCCATCTATGTCCAAACAGGAGAACTTTATTGCTTGGCGTGGGTTCGTAAAGGCTGCAGGATCAATTTATGAGGTTAGTTTAAGGTGTTGTTTGATTGCAGCTTTTATGCCACTATTTTTGTTTGCGTAAAAGCCTGATAGCATTTTGTTGATTAACTTAGAAGCTGAGGGTTGATATTTTTTTTTTTGCCTCAAAAGGCTGAGGTTGATGAACCCAACTTTTTTCTTCACCTATCAAATCCAGCTTGTTTGCTTAAAAGCTGCAACCAGACTAGCAATAAGTAAATTTTTTCTTTTGTCTCATTTAAAAATTTGAACTGTGACAAACTGCTACTTGACTTAGCATTAAAGAAACTTCAATCAAACTCCATATTTGATCTTGTTTTCTCACTTAAAAGGTCAAATTCGAGTTCTGATTAGAAGAGAAGGTAAAGATTTTTACAATTACTAACCATATGATAACAAATGATGCAGTTTACAAGCTTATAGTGTGTCTGAGTTGATGAGAGGGAAAATGCGAGAAAGCGGATGATAGGGAAAGTTAGAGCACGAACCAAATCTATGTATTTATAGTGTATATAATATATACATGTTTATACTGACATGTGTTGTCTTGAGTGGCAAAAGATGTATGTCAAAAACCTTTGTTGTCTCATGTTTAAACTAGTGGATATATGTATATGTATTAGTTTACATATATGCAAGGTGACAGATAAAAATAGTTTTTCCTTTTTAGATGATTCAAGCCAATAGTAGTTATTATAATGGGAAAGGTTTTCTATTAGTGGTCGGCTGACAATTGTTTTTAAAGTGTTAAGTTAGCTTCTTGAATATAGCTCACAGTCTTTACAGTGTTTGGAATTTGCGTTGAGAAAGGGAAAAGCGACAACGAGAAATTTACAGAAAATAAAGGGAAGAGATATTGAGAACATAAAATGAGTTATGTATTATTATTTTATTGTACAAGTGCTGATGTCATAAACATATTTTTTTATCAGAAAATCTATATCAAAACTTTACCTTTTCCTTTTATGTTTTGGGCAGTGGATATACACATACAGGTATATTATTTTTACCTAGTGCAAGGTACTAATGTAAGTCGAAAATTTCTTTTCAGTTGGTTCAAGCTACAATTGTGCTCGAGAACATGATAAGAGCAGAATACTTGAGAAGAGAGTGGTGGTATTGGTCTTCTCTCACAGCTGAAGTCAACACATCTACTCTCTCGGCATTTGGCTTTCGCTTGTGTACCCTCGACAGTGCGATCATATATGAAAAACCTCCACCCAGTTCTGATTCTACCGAAGTTTCTGAATCGGAAAACAATAAGGAAAATGAAGTCACTCCCCCAAAATTAAAAAAGGGAAAAGAAAAGGTCTCTCCCAGTAAACCAAGTGATTCAGCAAAACCAAAAAGCAAGAACAAAAAGAGAAGAAGAGACTGAGCTTGGGTGAACTTTTTCTGTTGTAGTTTAGAGTTGAAATCGGGTACAGAACTTCGGTTTTCTCCAAGTTGAAAGTTGAGGATATCTATACAGCCTGTTTGTTTGCCTCTTCATCTGTATATTTATGTAGGGGAGGCTGATATGCTATTATAGGTATTGTAAGACTAATCGTTGGCTTTGGATTGTAGTGATGCTTCTCAAAATGGAAGAAGCTTATTTCCCCTTCCGGTTGTTAAATTTATGCATTAGTTACAAACTGTTTGATGTAGATTATCCAAGGTGAACCTGAGAATGTGTAGTTCTTATATAGTGTAGTTAATATATGAGTACAATCTTTTCTTTTTCTAATTGTCCAGTATTTCATGTTTGCTTTTTCACTTGGTATCTGCTACATGTAAGCTTTTCAACTTCCCCAGGTGCTTGTTTTGCTTGAGGTTTTTTTTTGAAAAAAATGTCTGAGCAGAGGAGCAAGTACTATCATTTTGTAATTTGTTTGAGAAAGGAAAAATTTGCACTGCCTGCACTTTTTGAAAAAATGAATTGAGGTTTTAGTTGCAAATTATTCATAAATAAAAGTTGAGATTAAAACGTGCAATGAAAAAATCCTGCATTCCACAACTTAGAACTTGTGCGAGACCGGAAATCTAGAATCAAATGCAACAGTTGAAGACTCCTAGATGTAAAATATGGAGACCCCAAAGGAAAATTTACTGTTTGTTATCTTGTGTATTCTTTTGACACTGCTAAGTACCAAATACCATTTGACAGTGATAATCAATTAGACAAAGGCATAATATAAACTAGTAAGATCCACTATTCCCATATTCTAGTAGCTAGTCAGATATGAAACATGTATTATACTAGTATCGGTCTCCACTGTATTATACTAGTAGTAAGTCAGTTGGGATAGTTCGTTGAAATGTTTTACTATCAAGCTGTTGAATAGACTTTTGGTTTTGGTGTGGCTCCGGTGTTCGATAATGGATGTGTGATGGTGGTCATGGGACTAGACATTGGAGAGAGAAGGGAATGCAGATCGACTAACGTGTGAGTGAGGGAAATTTCATAACCAATTTAGATAATCTCTGAGTCACTTATATGTTCTGTTAACACCTCTGGTGAGATTATAACACAGGCTGAAGTTTCCAATTATGAGTACTAAACAAACTATTTTTACAAATGTTCAATCTCGTACAACTAAAAGGGAACTTTTACCATGTACCTTGATAGTTATTACCAGTTTTTTAAAAAGCGCGTTTTAAAGCGCTAAAAGTTGTGGTCGAATTTGAAGAAATGAAGGGACGCGCGGATCACTTTCCTTATTTACTAATTTAGTCTATAAGTTATTGTCCGTTTGCGTTTTTAAGCTTTACTTTGTAATTGCAACATTATCATAAGAGATAGGCTTTCCTATCCATACTTTCTCGGGAATTTTCATTTCTAATGGCACTGAGGGTCCGTGGTTAATGAGATAAACCGCCGTGCTTACTGCATGTGCCCATAAGGCTTTGAGCAGCCCACTTTGCAGCCTCATACTCCTAGCATGCTCATTGATTGTTCGGTTCATTCTCTCGGCCATGCCATTTTCCTGTGGCGTTTTTCGGATGGTATTCACCATCCGAATGCCTCTTTGTGCACAGAACTCTACGAATTTCGCATCAATGTACTCTCCGCCGTTTTCGGACCTCAAACATTTCAGTTTATTCCCGGTCTCTAGTTCGACCATGGCCTTCCATTCTTGAAATTTCTTAAACACTTCAGATTTGTGTTTCAAGAAGTAGATCCATGTCTTCCTCATCGAGTCGTCGATGAAGGTCACATAGTACTGGGATCTTCCCAGTAAAGTTACTGGTGATGGCCCCCATAAATCGGAGTGAACTAGTGCTAGCTTTTCTTCCTTGGGAGCTTTCTCACCTTTCTGGAAGCTCACTTTCTTTTGCTTCCCGAAGATGCAACCTTCGCAAAAGTCAAGGCTGACAGACTTCAAGCCTGAAAGTTTCCTGTCATTCGCTAACACTTTCATCCCCCTCTCGCTTATGTGACCCAAACGTCGATGCCACGGTTTAGAGCAGTTTTGCGACATAGCAGCCGCAATTGTACACTCATCATCGGTCGTCATATACAGTGTACCGACCTTCCTCCCTCGTGCTATCACCATAGCACCTCGTGAAACTTTCCAAGAACCAATGCTGAACGAAATGAAGTATCCCTCTACATCGAGTTGACCTACTGAAATCAGATTCTTGGTAAACCTTGGAACATGCCTTACTTTCGTCAGCTTCCATACCGAACCATTTGAATGCGAATCTTCACATCGCCCATTCCAACACATCCAATACTTCTCCGTCGGCTAGATACACTTTACCGAAATTATCCGCACTGTAATTTTTGAATAAGTCCATCTAAGTGGCCGTGTGAAATTATGCCACAGAGTCTAGAATCAACGAATCTATATTTCTATGTACGAAAAGCACTAAACAGTCACCCGAATGCTCATCGCTCGCAACATTTGCTGCATGACCTCTTCCGTTTTCCTTCTTCTATTGTTTGCACTCATGGGCGAAGTGCCCCAAACCCTGGCAGTTACAGCATCGAAGATTCTTTTTGTTCCGATCGCTATTTTAGCCACCTCAGCTTTACCCCCTTCTACCTCTCGATTTTGAACGACCTATTTCGTCCAATCTGTCCTTACCTTGGTATCTTGAACCGACGTTCAAGGCTACTCCATAATTTGAGCATTCACCCATATCATGTCTCCTGAGTTCCTCAACAAGTATTTGATCTCGGATGCCAATGTAGGTCAGTTTCTCGTTTCCAATTGAGTTGCTAACAGTAGCTCGCATAAACTCTCAACTGTTCGGTAGAGAGGCTAGGAGTATTAGGGCTCTTACCTCGTCTTCAAAAGTTATCTCAACCGCATCCAACTAATTTACGGTGTCGATGAACTTATTTACGTGGTTTGCGACAGGTGTGTTCTCAGCCATGCGTAGATTGAACAACTTACGCATGAGATATACCTTGTTGTTTGCGGATGGTTTTTCGTACATGTCGGTGAGGACCTTCATCATCCCCATCGTCGTCGTCTCTCTTGCGACGTTGTGCACCACTCTCCTAGATAGTGTTAGTCGAATCACTCCTAACACTTGTCGGTCTAAGAGTTTCCACGCCTCCTTGGTGGTCGTGCTCGACCTCTCCTCGAGAAGAAGTGGCTGATGCATCTTCCTCCCATACAGATAATATTCAATTTTCATTCTCCAAAATTCGAAGTACTTTCCGTCGAACTTCTCGATCCCATGTGCGCTCATGTCTTCTTTCGCCATTGATCTTCCTCCCGATCATTGAACCTTGGTTCTGCAACCCCGAGCTCTGATACCACTTGTTAGGAAATCGATGAGCTAAAGAAAGGACAAGAATGTAAAGCGCACACACAATTTGTTAACGGAGTTCACCCAACAATGGCTACGTCTCCGGGCCGTTACACATGGCACTTATATATTATAAGAAGGATTACAGACGTAATCTAGCTTGATCACAAAACTATGGTTCTCTCACAACTAGAACTCTCTCGCTATAATATTATCTCTCAAATATGTGATTAATTAAAATATAAGATGAGTGGGGCATATATAGAACCCATAGTGGGTCTTATTACAATTTCTAGCGATGTGGGATAATTAGTGAACATGACCAAAACACATTTGCCTCCACAACTCAACACTTCGCACAACTTAGAATCTAAGCAAGGGCTAGAATCAAATGAAATAGTCGAAGACTCCAAGGTGTAAATTATGTCCTGATTAAAAATTTACTGTTAGCTTATTTATCTTTTGACACTATTAAGCATACTCAATTAGAAAACATAACATATGCTTAAAGTGTAAGATATGAACTAGTGCGATCCAACATTCCCAACTTCTAGTAGCAAGTCTGATATGGATAATGTGGTGTTGGTCTTCACTCTTCATTCTTCAATGACAATAGAGAGTTAGTTGGGAAAGTTCAGTCGGGTTAGTTGGGAAAGTTCAGTCATTAGAATTGCAAAGAAGACTTGTTAGGGCTGAGGTCAATCTTCATGGCATGCAATTGGTACTTTCCAAGTCGAATTACTCGTCGGGTGATTATGAGTATGTGTCTATCAATCAATTGCGAAAAGTTGTAGTCGAATTTGAAGAAATGAAGGGACGCGTGGATCACTTTTCCTTATTTACTAATTTAGTCTATAAGTTATTGTCCGTTTGCGTTTTTAAGTTTTACTTTGTAATTGCAACATTATCAACTTTTATTTCCTGTTTTTTGTGGGTTGTTTCCCGGACATTTTTATTTGATTCTTAATAAAAATGTGGGGTTTTCCCACCACTTATATATAAAAAAAAATACGAAAAGTTGGTAAAACGCAACAATGGCTAACACATAAGTGATGTTTGGTCCAACGTGAGTTGCTAGTGGCTCAAGTGGATGCTTGTTGTAAAACTCTCTGTTCTGCTCCTAGTAGCAGTAGATGGATGTCTGATATACTGTCGTCTTTTAACGAGACTTTTATGTCGCCGGAGGCCTATATGTGTGCGCTCATATATCCTATTGGACACCCCGTATTCTCGAGTTAGAATGTTTGATTTGCTAGTAAGAAGCGTGTTTCATCGGTGATCATGACTTTTTTTATCAAGGGGAGGACGTTTTATTTGAAGAAATAACCTTGTCCGAGACAATTAGCTCTTCGCTTGGCTCGATAGGTGCTTTTGGCTCCTCCCTTGGAGGTCGGTCAACTCATTGGTGATGGTTCTTTGAAACTTTCAGACATTCTTTTGCCATTGTAGGATTGACGTTGTGATCTATTCTTAGATGTGTCAATTGTTTTCCTATTTTATTTCTTGCCTTCTATAACTGAAATAGACTAGGCGATACGAAAAGTCGAGAGTCAAAATGTGGTTAAATACGAAAGGCACCGCGTATTAAATGAACTCATGACGTCCTTTTGTTTTGGAGTCGATGAGAGGTTTTGGTACGTGCACGGTTAGGGGAGTGTCAACAGATGAGCATCTAGCCTCTATTGGGCAACAACTCTCTTTCACTACCCAAAAAATTTATGAATAGCGGTTTTTTAATACGTTTTAGCGGAAGATTTCGAAGTTGAATTAATTTATACATGTGTAACTTGTTTTAATGTGTATTTTGTTCATTTTCTCTAACATTCGTTTACCAGTTATAATGAAAATTTTAATTTTAATATCTAACATATTGCACTTGTCCTCAATCATGCAGGCTCTACTTGTATCAGCGTTTTCTTTTCTATTTTTTGTTTATTTGAAACTGAAATAATATGTAGGGATTCCTGTCATGCTTATAAAAAGTTTAAAATTCTTTTATCTTCTTTGGTTTGATTTCTGCTTATTTCTTGAGGCAGATTTTTTTTATCAATCTTACCCGATTGATATAGATTCCTACATAGGGAAAACTTTTTTGCTTTGCTTTTACCCATGCTTTGGTCATTTTTGACGACATATGCATAGTCCATCTTGATAAATTCATAATAAATTTCATGTATATCAATGATTCAATTATTTGCAGACAAATCTTAATCAATTATTTAATTTGATATCACTGCATGCAGGGGGAGAACCAGAATGATTTTCTTCGGGGGACGGTGGTGTAAAAAGTATGTCAAATATAAAAAAATAGGGTATAATGCAAAATTAATTATTTTTTTCTATGTTCAAAATAACATAAAATAAATATGAAATAAACACAAATGACATTGGACAATAAAATAATTTTTTATGTAATTTTGTTTGAAAAAAAACAATGGATATTTAGAAAATTTGATAATTTCAAAGTAAAAAATAGAAAATTTTAGAAAAAATGAGCTAACATGATTTCAACTTCTAATATTCCGCTACCTTATGGACCAATTTTACAATTACACAAGCAACTCTTTTGTTTAACTTGTGTGGCCATCAATGTCTATATCTCATAATTTAATTAATTACATGTATAAATTTTTTTTGAAAATCATGGTCGGGTGGTCACGGCCACCCCCAGCTCCCCTTGGGTCCGCCCCTGCCTGCATGTTTCAATGGAATGATAAAGGTGCATACGGTTGTGCTGATGAAACACCAATTATCATGTTCTTTATAGGGACATTAACTCAATTCAGGTAGTTTACTTAGTATTAAGTGTTTACTGAATAAAAAACCCGATCATTTCTGGCGATTAGTTATGATCCTAGATCAATTTATACGAAGAGCAAGCTCTCGAAACTGCCCAAGCAAATGTCATTTAGACTACATATGACAATAACAACATTGATTGCACATAAATATAATATGTCAAATTAACATGGTTTAATATCGTGTGATTCACCGGTTGAACAATAAAGCGTTACATCAATTAAAGGACCGTTCCGGGCCAGATAATGTTACCAATGGGCCCATTGGCCAGTCTTATTATTATAACCCTAAACAAAACATTTGTACATCCAACAACGCCGCACTTGAAAAAAATGTTAATTCTCCCTTCCAACCTTAGAATTCATGATACATATCTCTATATAAAGAAACATATCCCCATCTTTTTCTTCACAACGTTAAACATGAGCACTTTTTATTAGAAGAAATTCAAAATTAGTAAGTAATTTTGGATTATTTCTGTAGCAATGAGCAAAACGGAGGAAGGAAACGAAGACAACAAAGACGAAGATGATCTGGCAAGGGAAAACATAAAGCTGGCTCCATACGATCCATACACAGATAATGAATACGTGATTTACCAGAAAAATCTATTCCATGGTACCTTTTGTCTTGTCCATACTAATAAACCTGAATAAATTACAGATAATGAAATACAACATGAAAAATCTAAAGTTATTTTTAATAATAATCACCCTCAATAGTAGTAATGATTTTTTTTATTTTTAATAAGCCCAATAGTACCAATGATTGAATTTTGATCATGAGCGGGGTTTACTAAGGTCACAACCACTTGGAAAACTCACCTTACTCAATTTAAAGTTATTTGTCATCAATAATCTATATTTAGTAATGAACAAAATGATTTCATGCATGTTGAATACTTGAGTTAGTTTACTTTGGTATTATAGCTAGCCATATACATTTTCTTTGGTATTATCGGTAATGATGAAGGAGGCAACAAAAGATTGATAGTTTTAGTTTCACTCATAGCCTGTCAATACTTCTTTACATAAGGTTATAGATTAAACTTCTGCTACTATTGTGTCGTACCTTGTCAGCGTTCTGCAATATATGTGTGCCTATGTGTGATTTTTAAAACTAATTTAGTGTTTTATTGTGGTGGCGGTGCCCTTGATTGATTTTTATAGGGAAAATAATAGTAACAAATTTATCAGTTGTATAGTTAATGTATAATTAAAATTAAGTTCATAGATAATTGTTAGACACACATTCCACTACGATGAAACTCGTAGCTGGATGTAGTTTTTTCTACGTTTGTGCAAGAGTTACACTTTATAGGCGAATATTTTCGGAATACGATCTTTTTTAAGATTATATATACAAACACACACATTTATACTGATATACACATATAGAGGGAGGATCCATACACAAATTAATTTTACACATTATCGACCTTTTTCAAGACGACGGATTTAGGGAAGAAACAACATTGACTGGGTCTGAACATCGAGTCCTGTAATGATAAAATCTGAATACATAATTTTTTCTATACCTACAAGATGATATGAGAGTTTGGTCATGATTTTGTTAACATGTCATATTCTCTCATGATTATTCGACCACTCACATTGATATAGACACATCCCGTCTCTGAAGTGATGTTGACATTGGAGCATAATGTCTAGGTAAATAAGCGGTAAAGTTTTTGATAATTACTAGGCATATGATAACAAATTACGAGCTTCAGAAGCTTACCGTGTGTATGAGTGGATGAGAGGAAAAATGCCAGAAAGTGAATGAGAGGAAATATTGGAAAAGTATTAGAGCACCAACCAAGTATATGTATTTTTAGTGTATATAATATATACATGTTCATACTGGCATGTGTTGTCTTGAGTGGCAAAAAACGAATGTCAAAAACCTTTGTTGTCTCATGTTTAAACTAGTTGATATATGCATGTATACGTATTCGTTTTCAGATGGCTAAAGCTATATTATAACGAGAACAGGTTTTTGATTAGTGGTCTTCTAACAATTGTTTTTAAAGTGTTAAGTTAACTCCTTGAATACAGCTCGCGGTCTTCACAGTGTTTGGAATTAATTTGTGGATGAGAAAGAGAAAAGCGACAAAAAGAAATTTACAGAAAATAAAGGGAAGAGACATTGAGAACATAAAATGAGTTATGTATTATTATTTTTATTGTATATGTGCTGATGTCATAAACATTTTTTTTATCGAAAAATCTTTATCAAAACTTTATTTTTCCTTTTTATGTTTAGAGCAGTGGATATACACATACAGGTATAGTATTTTTACCTAGTGCAAGGTGTTAAATTAAGTCTAAAATTTCTTTTCAGATGGTTCAAGCAACAATTGTGGTTGAGAACATGATAAAAGCAGAATACTTGAGAAGAGAGAGTGGTAGTATTTGTCATCGGTCACAGCTGCAGTCAACACATCTACCCTCTCGGCATTTCCCCTTCCCTTGTGTACCCTCGACAGTGCGATCATATATGAAAAACCTCCACCCAGTTCCGATTCTACCGGAGTTTCTGAATCGGAAAATAATAAGGAAAATGAAGTCACTCCCCCAAAATCAGAAAAGGGAAAAGAAAAGGTCTCTCCCAGTAAACCAAGTGATTCGGCAAAACCAAAAAGCAACAAAAAGAGAAGAAGAGACTGAGCTTGGGTGAACTTTTTCTGTTGTAGTTTAGAGTTGAAATCGAGTACAGAACTTCCGTTTTCTCCAAGTTGAAAGTTGAGGATATCTATACAGCCTGTTTTTTGCCTCTTCATCTGTATATTTATGTAGGGGAGGCTGATATACTAATATAGGTGTTGTAAGACTAATCGTTGGCTTTGGATTGTAGTGATGCTTCTCAAAATGGAGAAGCTTTTTTCCCCTTCTGGTTGTTAAATTTATGCATTAGTTACAAACTGTTTGATGTAGATTATCAAAGGTGAACCTGAGAATGTGTAGTTCTTATATAGTGTAGTTAATATATGAGTACAATCTTTTCTTTTTCTACTTGTCCAGTATTTCATGTTTGCCTTTTCATTTGGTATCTGTTACATGTAAGCTTTTCAACTTCCCCAGGTGCTTGTTTTTCTTGAGGTTTTTTTTTTTGAAAAAATGTCTGAGCAGAGGAGTACGTACTATCATTTTGTAATTTGTTTGAGAAAGGAAAAATTTGCACTGCCTGCACTTTTTGAAAAAATGAATTGAGGTTTTAGTTGCAAGTTATTCATAAATAAAAGTTGAGATTAAAACGTGCAACGAAAAAATCCTGCATTGCACAACTTAGAATTTGTGCGAGACCGGAAAGCTAGAATCAAAATGCAACAGTTGAAGACTTCTAGATGTAAAATATGGAGACCCCAATGGAAAATTTACTGTTTCTTATCTTGTGTATTCTTTTGACACTGCTAGGTACCAAATACCATTTGACAGTGATAATCAATTAGACAAAGGCATCATATGAACTAGTAAGATCCAATATTCCCATATTCTAGTAGCAAGTCAGATATGAAACATGTAGATCCAATATTCCCATATTCTAGTAGCAAGTCAGATATGAAACATGTATTATACTAGTATCGGTCTCCACTGTTCAATGACAATGGAAAGTCAGTTGGGATAGTTCGTTGAAATGTTTTACTATCAAGCTGTTGAATAGACTTTTGGTTTTGGTTGTGGCTCCGGTGTTCGGTAATGGATGTGTGATGGTGGTCATGGGACGAGACATTGGAGAAAGGAGGGAATGTAGATCGACTAACGTGTTAGCGAGGGAAATTTCATAACCAATTTAGATAATCTCTGAGTCACTCATATGTTCTGTTAACACCTCTGGTGAGATTGTAACACAGGCTGAAGTTTCCAATTACGAGTACTAAACAAACTATTTTTACAAATGTTCAATCTCGTACAACTAAAAGGAAACTTTTACCATGTACCTTGATAGTTATTACCAGTGTTTTTAAAAGCACGCTTTAAAGCGCTAAAAGCTCGATAAAACTATTTGCTAAAATAATTTGCCTACACATTTTCGCTTTTTGGCTGGTAAAACGCTATTAGTGCGCATTTTGCGCTTTAATCATGCTTTTTTGCGCTTTTATCATGCTTTTTGTGCTTTTTCAGGACGTTTAGGTTTTTTTTTTTTAATTATTTGTCCAAAAAACTATGAAAACGACGCTGATTTACGGTTAGCAATTTCACGAAAAACATAAGAAAGGAGCTACGAACTAACAACTATGAAACCCCCATATCGGAAAGTAAGTGATTCTTCTCCTGCTGAATCTTAATCTAAGATGCTATCTAGAAAGGAGCTATGTACTAACAACTATGATTTCTACTTGGTTAAGTTACGTACAAGTTAACAGTAATGGTGTGATTTTAACAATTTAGTGCCATGTACTATTCATGCATGCACAAACTTAGATTTTCTAGCTGCTTTAGTTCCATTATCCTTTCATATATAGTTTCTCCTCGGTCTTCTTGAAGTTTAATTGGGTGACATTTAATTGCGTAAAAATTGATTAGGCGGAGTACGTCACCGTGGACGGCACCGGCCTTATTCGTGCAAAAGATTGATGGATCAATGAGGATGTGCATCGACTATCGGAAGCTAAATAGGGTGACTATTAAGAATAAGTACCCACTGCCTCGAATTGATAATTTGTTTGACCAACTGAAGGGAGTGATGTTTTTTTTCAAAAATCGACTTGCGATCAGGCTATCACCAATTGAGGGTGAAGGATGAGGACATTTCGAAAACGGCCTTTAGGACCCGGTATGGCCACTATGAGTTTGTGGTCATGCCATTCGGGTTAACTAATGCCCCGGAGGCATTTATGGAGTTAATGAACCGGATCTTTAAGCAGTATCTCGACAAGTTCGTGGTGGTCCTCGTCGACGATATCTTGATTTACTCGAGTTCAAGAGAGGAACACGAGGAGCATCTCCGTTTAGCGTTGCTCACGTTGACAGAGCACCAACTTTACGGAAAATTTAGCAAATGTGAGTTTTGGCTAAATGAGGTGAAATTTCTTGGAGATGTGATCTCGGAAGAAGGGGTAAAGGTGGATGCGACGAAAATTGAGGCGGTTTCGAAATGGGCACAACCAAAAAATGTGTTTCAGATTCGGAGTTTCTTGAGTTTAGCGGGATACTATCGACGGTTCGTCAAGGATTTCTCAAAGTTAGCGACTCCAATGACTCACCTTACCAAGAAAGGGGTGAAGTTTGTGTGGAGTGAGGCTTGCGAGGAAGCTTTCCTAGAGCTCAAGAATCGGTTGACTAGTTCCCCCATACTAGTTATTCCCGAACAGGGGAAGGGTTACCAATTGTATTGCGATGCTTCGAAGGAAGGTTTGGGTTGCGTCTTGATGCAAGATGGAAAGGTCATCGCATATGCTTCGCGACAACTAAAGGTTCACGAAAAGAACTATCCGACACATGACCTAGAGCTACCGGCAATATTTCATGCGTTGAAGATGTGGAGACATTATTTGTTCGGGGAAAAGATCGAAGTGTTCTCGGATCACAAGAGATTAGGGTATATTTTTACCCAACGAGACCTAAATATACGACAACGACGATGGATGGAATATTTGGAACAATACGACTACGACTTGCACTATCACCCGGGAAAGGCCAATATAGTGGCGGATGCCTTGAGTCGAAAGTCCCATGCGACCTTAGCGCATGTGGCGATCGAGGAATGGAGGATGATGGGAAAATTGAACCAGTTCAACTTGGAGTTGGGGCATGTTAATGTGGGGACCTTATACACAATAGTGGTATAATCGGAACTTGTGAGTAGGGTTTTGGAAGCACAAGATGGGGACGAGAAAGTGGAGAACTATGAGAAACAGATGAGCTCGAGCGAAGGATTAGATGGTTGGACGAAAGAAACCGATGGAGGACTACGATTTAAGGGAAGGACTTACGTGACGGAAAACATGAGGAACGAGGTATTAAGGGAGTTTCACCACTTCCGATTAGCCGTTCATCCCGGTGGGATGAAAATGTATCAAGATGCGAAGAGACAATTTTGGTGGCCCAGAATGAAACCAGATGTAGCTTCGTATGTTAGCAGGTGCCTAACTTGCCAGCAAGTGAAAGCGGAACACCAAAGGTTGGCGGGTATGCTCCAACCCTTACCGGTGGCGGAATGGAAGTGGGAAAGGATAGCAATGGATTTTGTGACGAACTTACCTAGATCGGTAAGTGGGAATGACGTTGTGTGGATTGTAGTCGACCGTTTGACCAAATCCGCACACTTTATTGCAATTAAGATGACAAACTCGGCGGAAATCTTGGGACAAAAGTATGTGAAGGAAATTGTTAGACTTCATGGAGTATCGATTTCGATAGCATCGGATCGAGACGTGAGGTTTGTGTCGAGGTTCTGGGGAACATTGCAAAATGCCTTAGGGACCAAGTTGACAATGAGTACGGCTTTCCATCCCCAAACGGATGGATAATCGGAGTGGACTATCCAAGTGCTAGAGGATATGTTGCGTGCATGTGTGAATGACTTCAAGGGAGGCTGGGAGAGCCATCTACCCTTAGTAGAGTTTGCGTATAATAATAGCTTCCAAGCTAGTATTGGCATGGCACCTTTCGAGGCTTTATACGGGCGGCCGTGTAGGTCTCCGGTGTGCTGGACCAATGTGGGAGAAGCGGAAATGTTAGGACCTCAATTGATTCGAGAAACGAAAGAAAATATTAAGTTAATTCTACAAAAGGCTTGAGACGGTTCGGAGTAGGCAAAAAAGTTATGCAGATAAGAGGAGGAGACCTTTGGAGTTCGAAAAGGGGGATCGAGTATTTTTGCGAGTTTCGCCAATGAAGGGGATTATGAGGTTTGGCTCTAAAGGGAAGTTGAGCCCGAGATTTATCGGACCATTTGAGATCGTGGACCGAGTTGGAGAAGTTGCATACCGGTTGGACTTGCCACCAAAGTTGGCGGGGGTTCACCCGGTGTTCCATGTGTCAATGTTGAAAAAGTACCATCACGACCCTTCACACATGGTGGACTTTGAGGACATTGAGGTTAGTGCGAATGTGACCTAGGAGGTGGGACCTACAAGGATAATCGATGTGCAAGAGAAGGAAATTCGAGGAAAAACGATTAGATTGGTAAAGGTGGTTTGGAAACACCATGGAGCCGAGGAGGCAACTTGGGAACGCGAGGATGAGATGAAGAGGAAGTATCCTGACCTCGTATTTTCTTTAGGTACTTTTCTTTAGATGTTTTCTAATTTTGGGACGAAATTTCTTTATCGGGGAAGGGTTGTAACGCCTAGAGTTTGAAGTTTATTTTATTAGAATTTAGTTTACTAGAAAGGCCGTATTTTGAGTTTGTAGACGTTGTGGAGTTGTTGAGGTAGAAGCATGTCAGTTTACATTATGGTCTTTTATTCTATTAGATATCGTTGTACATTTTTGAGATTCTTACGTATCTTTCATTTACTTGAGTTATGGATGGTGGAGTTGTTATGAGTTGTGGACCCTGGATATTTTATTTCTTGGATTATGACACGAATTGTACGTTTAAATTCTTATGGTCTTATTTATAAAAGTTGATCTTTTCTGGATGTAGTTCTTTAGAGAGGAAATGGAATTTCGGGACGAAATTCTTTTAAGGAGGGTGTGTTGTAACATCCCGGATTTTTATAAATGGTTTTATTTATGATTTAATCTATCCAAAAACGTTTTATACTAATTTTTAGCCAAAAACCGAAACTCTTCCGAAAAACTTTATTTTTAAAACCCGTTACTAATTTTATAAATAAAAAGGACCCAATAGATTTTTTTCTAAAGATTTGTTATTTTTGAGTAGTAAAATAATAGTTTTGATCATGAGTTAACTTTTAGAACTTTGGGGACCAAATAGTTCGCTTCCCCAAACTCTCTCAAAACAGTTTCACGTAAACCACTTTTCAGCCCACTTTCAAATCAGAAAACCAAAAACAAAGAGAGAAAAGAGAGAAAAGAGAGATTCTAAAGCTTAGGAAAAAGAAGAAGAAACCACTTTAGCGGATTTTTACCAGAATCATCTCCTCTACGAACTAAGGTAACAGAGGTTATCCATTTCGACTGGACGGGGTTGTATGTTAGGGTTAGATATTGATGTTCTTATAAAATTTGGGGGTTTTTCTTTTATCTCAATTATGTTCTATTAAATTGTTAATTGGGTTTTATGTGTTGCTCTTTTGGTTCATTTATTTGAATTTGAGAATTGGGAATTTAGACATATGAATTTTGAATTAATGAGAATATAGATGGGTTTGTATGTTGTTATGAGTTGTTATGTGTTATTATAGTTGTTGATGAAATTGGATAAATTTATGTTGAATAAAGATGAGTTGTAATTTACGCATACAAGGTTTTGTTAAAATGTCTGAATGAGATTTTATATTGTTGGACTTGTTTGGCTTATGTGATTTTGTTGGGAATTGTGATAATTGAATGGTATAATATTATTGGCTGAGGCCTTGTGATTTATTTATTGGCAATGGTCTATGTCTCTTCCTATACTGGGGACATAAGACGAGCCGAGGGGTATAGGGAATGACTCGTCTTACGGACTGGGGCGAGTGGCATGAGAAGTCCAAGTGCACACTTTAAATATTTATATGTTGACAATGGTTTATGTCTCTCCCTATACCGGGGGCATAAGACGAGCCGAAGGGTATAGGGAATGACCTACCTTACGGACTTGGGTAGGTGGCGTGAGAGGTCCATGTTTGTAATAGATATATTTATATGTTGTCAATGGTCTATGTCTATCCCTATACCGGGGGCATAAGACGAGCCGAGAGGTATAGGGAATGACCTACCTTACGGACTGGGGTATGTGGCGTGAAAGGTCCATGTGTGTTATAGATGTGTGTTGGAGTTACTTAATTTATTTCGTCATATGATGCTATTATATTCCTTTTGATACGTTGTTATTATAATTGTTGTTTGTGAGTTCTTGCATTTATTGGATACGTTGCAGTTTTGTCTTTCAGGTACAACCTAGGCTGAGGCATTTGGATAGGAGCATTAGCGATGTATCGCATGGGTTCGGGGCTTCTTTTAGTCGCTTTCTTTTTTACTTAGTCCATTTTGAGGTTGTAGCCTACGGGCAAATTACATTCGTTTGGTACCTTTTTCTTTTATAAATCTGTTAAAATCTTATTGTCTTGTAGCTGCGTTTGGCAAACATTTTTAGTTCATCTGTTTAATTGTTCCTTTAGCTCACAAATTGTTTTCATTTAAAAGTTAAATTTTGTACCAACATGTTCTTTTTCCTTTTGTTCAAAAGGTCAGGTGTTGATGTCCGTTTTTCGGATTTCGGGGCGTGACAGTTATTGTCCGTTTGCGTTTTTAAGC
Source organism: Primula veris (assembly GCA_963682055.1). Classification (NCBI taxonomy): domain Eukaryota; kingdom Viridiplantae; phylum Streptophyta; class Magnoliopsida; order Ericales; family Primulaceae; genus Primula; species Primula veris. The sequence goes on from OY821741.1 coordinate 14,558,861, forward strand.
TTTACTTTGTAATTGGAACATTATCAACTTTTATTTCCTGTTTTTTGTGGGGTGTTTCCTGCACATTTTTTTGATTATTAATAAAAATGTGGGGTTTTCCCACCACTTATATATAAAAAAAAAATAATACGAAAAGTTGGTAAAACGAAACAATGGCTGACACATAAGTGATGTTTGGTCCAACGTGAGTTGCTAGTGGCTCAAGTGGATGCTTGTTTTAAAACTCTCTGTTCTGCTCCTAGTAGCAGTAGATGGATGTCTGATATACTGTCATCTTTTAACGAGACATTTATATCGTCGGAGGCCTATATGTGTGCGCTCAGATATCCTACTGGACACCCCGTATTCTCGAGTTAGAATATTTGATTTGCTAGTAAGAAGCGTGTTTCGCCGGTGATCATGACTTTTTTTGTCAAGGAGAGGACGTTTTATTTGAAGGAATAACCTTGTCCAAGACAATTAGCTCTTCGCTTGGCTCGAGAGGTGCTTTTGGCTCCTCGCTTGGAGGTTGGTCAACTCATTGGTGATGGTGCTTTAAAACTTTCAGACAATCTTTTGCCATTGTAGGATCAACGTGGTGATCTATTCTTAGATGTGTCAATTGTCTCCCTATTTTCTTTCTTGCCTTCTATAACTGAAACAGACGAGGCGATGCGAAAAGTCGAGATTCAGATTGTGATTAAATATGAAAGGCACCGCGTATTAAATGAACTTATGATGTCCTTTTGTTTTGGAGTCGATGAGAGGTTTTGGTACGTGCACGTTCAGGGAAGTGTCAACAAATGAGCATCTAGCCTCTATTGGGCAACAACTCTCCTTCACTACCCAAAAATTTTATGAATTGCGGTTTTTTAATATGCTCCAACGAAAGATTTCGAAGTTGAATAAATTTATACATGTGTAACTTGTTTTAATGTGTATTTTGTTCATTTTTTGTAACATTCGTTTACAAGTTATAATGAAAATTTTAATTTTAATTTCTAACATATTGCACTTGTCCTCAATCATGCAGGCTCTACTTGTATCAGCGTTTTCTTTTCTATTTTTTGTTTATTTGAAACTGAAATAATATGTAGGGATTCCTGTCATGCTTATAAAAAGTTTAAAATTCTTTTATCTTCATTGGTTTGATTTCTGCTTATTTCTTGAGGCAGATTTTTTTTATCAATCTTACCCGATTGATATATATTCCTACATATGGAAAACTTTTTTACTTTGCTTTTACCCGTGCTTTGGTCATTTTTAACGACATATGCATAGTCCATCTTGATAAATCCATAATAAATTTCATGTATATCAATGATTCAATTATTAGCAGACAAATCTTAATCAATTATTTAATTTGATATCACTGCATGCAGGGACGGAACCAGAATGATTTTCTTAGGAGGACGGTGGTGTAAACAAATGTGTCAAATATAAAAAAAATAGGGTATAATGCAAAATTAATTATTTTTTCTATATTCAACATAACATAAAATAAATATAAAGTAAACACAAATGACATTGGACAATAAAATAATTTTTTTATGTAATTTTGTTTGGAAAAATCAATGGGTATTTAGAAAATTTGATAATTTCAAAGTAAAAAACAAAAAATTTAAGAAAAAATGAGCTAACATGATTTGAACGTCTAACATTCCGCTACCTTATGGACCAATTTTACAATTACACAAACAACTCTTTTGTTTAACTTGTGGGGCCATCAATGTATATATCTCAGAATTTTTTTAATTACATGTATAAAAAAATAAAAATAAATTGAAAATCATGGTCGGGTGGTCACGCCCACCCCCAGCTCCCCTTGGGTCCGCCCCTGACTGCATGTTTCAATGGAATGATAAAGGTGCATACGGTTGTGCTGATGAAACACCAATTATCATGTTCTTTATAGAGACATTAACTCAATTCAGGTAGTTCACTTAGTATTAAGTGTTTATTGACTAAAAAACCCGATCATTTCTGGCGATTAGTTATGATCCTAGATCAATTTATACGAAGAGCAAGCTCTCGAAACTGCCCAAACAAATGTCATTTAGACTACATATGACAATAACAACATTGACTGCACATAAATATAATATGTCAAATTAACATGGTTTAATATCGTGTGATTCACCGGTTGAACAATAAAGCGTTACATCAATTAAAGAACCGTTCCGGGTCAGATAACGTTACTAATGGGCCCATTTGTCAGTCTTGTTATTATAACCCTAAAAAAAACATGTGTACACCCAACGGCGCCGCATCTTGAAAAAAATGTTAATTCTCCCTTCCAACCTTAGAATTCATGATACATATCTCTATATAAAGAAACATATCCCCATCTTTTTCTTCACAATGTTAAACATGAGCACTTTTTATTAAAAGAAATTCAAAATTAGTACGTAATTTTGGATTATTTCTGTAGCAATGAGCAAAATGGAGGAAGGAAACGAAGACAACAAAGACGAAGATGATCTGGCAAGGGAAAACATAAAGCTGGCTCCATGCGATCCATACACAGATAATGAATAAGTGATTTACCAGAAAAATCTATTCCAAGGTACCTTTTGTCTTGTCCATATTAATAAACCTGAATAAATTACAGATAATGAAATACAACATGAAAAATCTAAAGTTATTTTTAATAATAATCACCCTCAATAGTAGTAATGATTTTTTTATTTTTAATAAACCCAATAGTACCAATGATTGAATTTTGATCACGAGCGGGGTTTACTAAGGTCACAACCACTTGGAAAACCCACCTTAATCAATATAAAGCTATTTGTCATCAATAATCTATATTTAGTAATGAACAAAATGATTTCATGCATGTTGAATACTTGAGTTAGTTTACTTTGGTATTATAGCTAGACATATACATTTTCTTTGGTATTATCGGGAATGATGAAGGAGGCAACAAAAGATTGATAGTTTTAGTTTCACTCATAGCCTGTCAATACTTTTTTACATAAGTTTATAAATTAAACTTCTGCTACTATTGTGTCGTACCTTCTCAGCGTTCTGCAATATATATGTGCCTATGTGTGATTTTTAAAACTAATTCAATGTTTTATTGTGCTGGCGGTGCCCTTGATTGATTTTTATAGGGAAAATAATAGTAACAAATTTATCAGTTGTATAGTTAATGTATAATTAAAATTAAGTTCATAGATAATTGTTAGACACACATTCCGCTACGATGAAACTCGCAGCTGGATGGAGTTTTTTCTACGTTTGTGCAAGAGTTACACTTTATGGGTGAATTTTCTCGGAATACGATCTTTTTTAAGATTATATATATATATATATACACACACCCATAAACATTTATACTGATATACACATATAGAGGGAGGATCCATACACAAATTAATTTTACACATTATCGACCTTTTTTAAGACGACGGATTTAGGTAAGAAACAACATTGACTCGGCCTGAACATCGAGTCCTGTAATGATAAAATCTGAAAATATGATTTTTTCTATACCTAAAAGATGATATGAGAGTTTGGTCATGATTTTGTTAACATGTCATATTCTCTCATGATTGTTCGACCACTTACATTGATATAGACACATCCCGTCTCTGAAGTGATGTTGACATTGGAGCATATGTCTAGGTAAATAAGCGGTAAAGTTTTTTATAATTACTAGCCATATGATAACAAATTACGAGCTTCAGAAGCTTACCGTGTGTATGAGTGGATGAGAGGAAAAATGCCAGAAAGTGAATGAGAGGAAATATTGGGAAAGTATTAGAGCACCAACCAAGTATATGTATTTTTAGTGTATATAATATATACATGTTCATACTGACATGTGTTGTCTTGAGTGGCAAAAAACGAATGTCAAAAACCTTTGTTGTCTCATGTTTAAACTAGTTGATATATGTATACGTATTCGTTTTCAGATGGCTAAAGCTATATTATAACGAGAACAGGCTTTTGATTAGTGGTCTGCTAACAATTGTTTTTAAAGTGTTAAGTTAACTCGTTGAATATAGCTCGCGGTCTTCACAGTGTTTGGAATTAATTTGTGGATGAGAAAGAGAAAAGCGACAAAAAGAAATTTACAGAAAATAAAGGGAAGAGACATTGAGAACATAAAATGAGTTATGTGTTATTATTTTTATTGTATATGTGCTGATGTCATAAACAATTTTTTTATCGAAAAATCTATATCAAAACTTTATTTTTCCTTTTTTATGTTTAGAGCAGTGGATATACACACACATGTATAGTATTTTTACCTAGTGCAAGGTGTCAAATTAAGTCGAAAATTTCTTTTCAGATCGTTCAAGCGACAATTGTTCTCGAGAACATGATAAAAGCAGAATACTTGAGAAGAGAGAGTGGTAGTATTTGTCATCTGTCACAGCTGCAGTCAACACATCTACCCTCTCGGCATTTCCCCTTCGCTTGTGTACCCTCGACAGTGCGATCATATATGAAAAACCTCCACCCAGTTCCGATTCTACCGAAGTTTCTGAAACGGGAAATAATAAGGAAAATGAAGTCACTCCCCCAAAATCAGAAAAGGGAAAAGAAAAGGTTTCTTCCAGTAAACCAAGTGATTCGGCAAAACCAAAAAGCAAGAACAAAAAGAGAAGAAGAGACTGAGCTTGGGTGAACTTTTTCTGTTGTAGTTTAGAGTTGAAATCGAGTACAGAACTTCGGTTTTCTCCAAGTTGAAAGTTGAGGATATCTATACAGCCTGTTTTTTTGCCTCTTCGTCTGTATATTTATGTAGGGGAGGCTGATGTGCTAATATAGGTGTTGTAAGACTTTGGATTGTAGTGTTACTTCTCAAAATGGGAGAAGCGTTTTTCCCCTTCCGGTTGTTAAATTTAAGCATTAGTTACAAACTGTTTGATGTAGGTTATCAAAGGTGAACCTGAGAATGTGTAGTTCTTATATAGTGTAGTTAATATATGAGTACAATCTTTTCTTTTTCTACTTGTCCAGTATTTCATGTTTGCCTTTTCATTTGGTATCTGTTACATGTAAGCTTTTCAACTTCCCCAGGTGCTTGTTTTGCTTGAGGTTTTTTTTTAAAAAATGTCTGAGCAGAGGAGTACGTACTATCATTTTGTAATTTGTTTGAGAAAGGAAAAATTTGCACTGCCTGCACTTTTTGAAAAAATGAATTGAGGTTTTAGTTGCAAGTTATTCATAAATAAAAGTTGAGATTAAAACGTGCAACGAAAAAATCCTGCATTGCACAACTTCGAACTTGTGCGAGACCGGAAAGCTAGAATCAAATGCAACAGTTGAAGACTCCTAGATGTAAAATATGGAGACCCCAATGGAAAATTTACTGTTTCTTATCTTGTGTATTCTTTTAACACTGCTAAGTACCAAATACCATTTGACAGTGATAATCAATTAGACAAAGGCATCATATGAACTAGTAAGATCCAATATACCAATATTCTAGTAGCAAGTCAGATATGAAACATGTATTATACTAGTATCGGTCTCCACTGTTCAATGACAATGGAAAGTCAGTTGGGATAGTTCGTTGAAATGTTTTACTATCAAGCTGTTGAATAGACTTTTGGTTTTGGTTGTGGCTCCGGTGTTCGATAATGGATGTGTGATGGTGGTCATGGGACGAGACATTGGAGAGAGAAGGGAATGCAGATCGACTAACGTGTGAGCGAGGGAAATTTCATAACCAATTTTGTTAATCTCTGTGTCACTCGTATGTTCTGTTAACACCTCTGGTGAGATTGTAACACAGGCTGAAGTTTCCAATTACGAGTACTAAACAAACTATTTTTACAAATGTTCAATCTCGTATAACTAAAAGGAAACTTTTACCATGTACCTTGATAGTCATTACCAGTGTTTTAAAAAGCGCGCTTTAAAGCGCTAAAAGCTCGATAAAACTATTTGCTAAAATAATTTGCCTACGCTTTTTCGCTTTTTGGCAGGTAAAACGCTATTAGTGCTTTTTTGTGCTTTTATCATGCTTTTTTGCGCTTTTATCATGCTTTTTTGCGCTTTTATCACGCTTTTTCAGGACGTTTACTATTATTTTTTTTTAATTAATTGTCCAAAAAACTACGAAAACGACGTTGATTTACGGTTAGAAATTTCACGAAAAACATAAGAAAGGAGCTACAAACTAACAACTATGAAACCCCCATATCGGAAAGTAAGTGATTCTTCTCCTGCTGAATCTTAATCTAAGAAGCTATCTAGAAAGGAGCTACGTACTAACAACTATGATTTCTACTTGGTTAAGTTACGTACAAGTTAACAGTAATGGTGTGATTTTAACAATTTAGTGCCATGTTCTATCCATGCATGCACAAACTTAGATTTTCTAGCTGCTTTAGTTCCATTATCCTTTCATATATAGTATCTCCTCGGTCTTCTTGAAGTTTAATTGGGTGACATTTAAATGCGTAAAAATTGATTACACCATTAGCATGAGTCTCTAGTTGTTGAATTCTTTAGCTTGTCTTGCAAAATTTAATTAAAAAAATACATTACAATTGAATACCTCTTCCTCCATGTCTCTTATTTTTGTTGGTAAACCATGAATGATCTAGCCTGACCTTTTACACATTTCACCATCAAACCAAGCAAAATATTTAAAGACATTTTTGCGTCAACCCCACAACCTTCTATCTGGCAAAATATTGGTCCTGTACTCCTCTCTCACAGCTGCAGTGAACACATCTACTCCCTCGGCCTTTGCCCATCACTTGTGTACCCTCGACAGATCGATCATATATGAAAAACCTCCACCCAGTTCTGATTCTACCGAAGTTTCCGAATCGGAAAACAATAAGGAAAATGAAGTCACTCCCCCAAAATCAGAAAAAGGGAAAAGAAAAGGTCTCTCCCAGTAAACCAAGTGATTCGCCAAATCCAAAAAACAAGAACAAAAAGAGAAGAAAAGATGAACCTTATAACGTGTAGTTTTTATATAGTTTAGTTAATATATGAGTACAATCTTTTCTTTTTCTACTTGTCCAGTATTTGCTTTTTCACTTGGTATATAATTTGCTGCATGGAAGCTATAACACCTTATCAACTTCCCGAGGTGCTTGTTTGGCTAGAACTTTTTATTGGAAAAAAATGCATCTAAGCAGAGTATATGTACAACCATTTTGTTGGCTGGAAAGAAATTTTTTACTTGCGCTTGCACCTTTTAAGAAATCAACTGAGGTTTTAGTTGCAAGTTGCAAATTATACATATATTTATGAAGAAAGTTTAGCTTAAAACGTGCAACAAAACGATCCTGCTTCGCACAACTTAGAATATAAGCAAGGGTTAGAATCAAATGCTACAGTCGAAGACTCCAAGGTGTAAATTATGTCCTGATTAAAATTTCACTGTTAGCTTATTTATCTTTTGACACTATTAAGCATACTCGATTAGACAACATAACATATGCATAAAGTGTAAGATATGAACTAGTTCGATCCAACATTCCCATATTCTAGTAGCAAGTCTGATACCGATAATGTGATGTTGGTGTTCACTCTTCATTCTTCAATGACAATGGAGAGTTAGTTGGGAAGTTCAGTCGGGTTAGTTGGGAAAGTTCAGTCATTAGAATTGCAAAGAAGACTTGTTAGGGCTGAGGTCAATCTTCACGGCATGCAATTGGTACTTTCCAAGTGGAATTACTCGTCGGGTGATTCTGAGTATGTGTCTATCAATCAATTGCGAAAAGTTGTGGTCGAATTTGAAGAAATGAAGAGACGCGTGCATCACTTTTCCTTATTTACTAATTTAGTCTATAAGTTATTATCCGTTTGCGTTTTTAAGCTTTACTTTGTAATTGCAACATTATCAATTTTTATTTCCTCTTTTTTGTGGGGTGTGTCCCGCACATTTTTATTTGATTATTAATAAAAATGTGGGGTTTTCCCACCATTTATATATAAAAAAAATACGAAAAGTTGGTAAAACGCAACAATGGCTGACACATAAGTGATGTTTGGACAACGTGAGTTGCTAGTGGCTCAAGTGGATGCTTGTTTTAAAACTCTATGTTCTGCTCCTAGTAGCAGTAGATGGATGTCTGATATATTGTCGTCTTTTAAATAGACTTTTATGTCGCCGGAGGCCTATATGTGTGCGCTCAGATATCCTACTAGACACCCCCTATTCTCGAGTTAGAACGTTTGATTTGCTAGTAAGAAGCGTGTTTCGCCGGTGATCATGACTTTTTTTGTCAAGGGTGGGTGTTTTATTTGAAGGAATTACCTTGTCCAAGACAATTAGCTCTTCGCTTGGCTGGAGAGGTGCTTTTGGCTCCTCGCTTGGAGGTCGGTCAACTCATTGGTGATGGTGCTTTGAAACTTTCAGACATTCTTTTGCCATTGTAGGATCGACTTTGTGATCTATTCTTAAATGTGTCAATTGTCTCCCTATTTTCTTTCATGCCTTCTATAACTGAAACAGACGAGGCGATGCGAAAAGTCGAGAGTCAAAATGTGGTTAAATACGAAAGGCACGACATATTAAATGAACTCATTTATTTTGGAGTCGATAAGAGGTTCCGTTACATGCATGGTTAGGGAAGTGCCAATAGGTGAACCTCTAGCCTCTATTGGGCAACAACTCTCCTTCATTACCCAAAAAATTTATGAATGGCGGTTTTTTAATACGCTCTAGCGGAAGATTTCGAAGTTGAATTAATTTATACATGTGTAACTTGTTTTAATGTGTATTTTGTTCATTTTCTGTAACATTCGTTTACCAGTTATAATGAAAATTTTAATTTTAATTTCTAACATATTGCACTTGTCCTTAATCATGCAGGCTCTACTTGTCACCCCCAAAATCCGTAAAACACGGACATCGAGGCATGACCTTTTTAAACAAAAGGAAATAGAACCTGTTGGTACAAAATTTAAAATTTTAAAAGAAAACACTAGTGAGGTAAAGGAACAATTAAAAGAATAAATATAAAGTTTGTCAAACGCGGCTACAAGACAAAAGGTTTTAACAACATTATATAAAAAGAAATGAACAAATGCAATTTCCCCGTAGGCTACAATCTCAAATAAAAACTCGTCTAAGCGAAAATAAAGCAACTGAAAGATGCCCCGAGCCCATGCGATACTGCATTAATGCTCTTAACCGAACGTGCCAATCTAAGTTGTACCTGAAAGACAAAACTGTAACGGTGAGTCTCACGCACATACATAGACGGGATGGCACCATAAATACCGTCACTCCATCCCATAAATGCAAGAACTCACAAACAACAACTACGATAATCAACATATAAAAAGAAATATAATAACATCCTACAACGAGATACATTAAATAACTACAACACCCATCAATTGCATACATGGACCTCTCACGTCACCTACCCCAGTCCGTAAGGTAGGTCATTCCCTATCCCTTCGGCCGTCTTATGTCCCCGGAATTAGGGAGAGACATAGACCATTGCTAACATAAAAATAGATTTATAGTGCGCACTTGGACCTCTCACGCCACTCGTCCCAGTCTGTAAGACGAGTCATTCCCTATCCCTTCGGCCATCTTATGTATCCGGAATTAGGGAGAGACATAGACCATTACTAACAATAAAATAAATATAGTGCACACTGGGACCTATCACGCCACTCGCCTCAGTCCGTAAGACGAGTCATTCCCTATCCCATCGGCCGTCTTATGTCCCTGGAATTAGGGAGAGACATAGACCATTGCCACTATTCTAAATCATAAGGCCTCGGCCAATAATATAACACATTCACGTACGTCACTCTAACGTAATTCAACATAACCCATAATCATAGGTGCTAGATTCACAACTAGCCAAACAACTCTAATAACATAAAATCTCATTCAGGCATTTTAACAAACACCTTGTATGCATAAACTACAATTCATCTTTATTCAACATAAATTTACCTAATTTCATCAACAACTATATAATCATATAATCAACTCCTAAATCATGCAAACCCATCCATAATCTCATTAATTCGAAATTAATATGTCTCAAGTCTCAACTTCTACAATTCAAACAATGGAATTAAAATTACAACAAATAAACCCCAATTAACAATTTAAGAACATAATTAATAATAAAGGCAAAAACCCCCAATTTATAATAAACACAAAACCAAAACCTAACATACACCCTCGTCTAGTCGCAATTGATAACCCCCGTTACCTTAGCGCGTAGATGAGATGCTTGAATGGTCATACCCCCTTGATATAGTTCATCGAACCGCCTCCTCATTTCATCCTTATAAGAATCGGGAAGAAACTGTCGATTGAACAATTCGATGAATTCATTCCAATCGATGTTGGTTAAGTCGTAAGTATCCACGATCCCTAACCACCACTTCCGTGCTTCACCCTTTAGGTGAAACTGAGCCATATTCACCCGTTGTTCCCCATCTACTATCCCCGCTGCCGATAGGTATTTCTCCATTTCGTCCACCCATCCCTCAGCTATGGATGGTTCACCTATCCCATTGAAAGTCACAGCCCCCAATCGGGTGAAGTTAAGCAATCCATTATTACTTGAACTTCCATCTTGTGCATTCTGCACCATCATTTGCACCACCTTCTGAAGGTCGGTCATCACTTGGTTTGCGTTTACTGATTCTGGTCCAGTGCGTATGTCTCCTCTTCTTCCTCATATACATTCTCAACGTCTAACTCCTCCTCGGGTTGCTCAGGTGGTGGGGCACTAGTGTTACCTCTCCCCCCACGACCTCTTGCAGCCCTCCTTCCTCGAGTTGCTCCCCTCCCCCTTGGGCTCTTCTTTCTCTTCCATTTGCCCAACCTTGAGTAGCTGCACCGCTTGATGGTGGTGCGCCCCCGCATGTAGCTGGTCCCCTTCCACTAGTCCTTGTGGTAATAGCCATGAATACAGACATTTAAAACCGACACTTTAGTTGTCTTACTCGACACTACTACTCATACATGTATATTCATACATGATAAAAGTTCGTTTTGCATGCTAATCATTTTATCAAGATTTCTAAGGTTCATAATTATAGAGTACTAAAATACAAAGCCAACGGTTCAAGTGGAATCAAATTCGGAGTAAAAACGAAGGAGTTACGAGCATTTGAAGTATAGCGAGAAAACTGCAAAACTGCCAGAACACGACCGATCGTTTTGGACAAAACGACCGATCGTTTTGGTCCAAATATTACCCGAGAGGTCAGAAAGATACGACCGATCGTTTTTTGGTCCAGAGAGGTCTGAAAAATTCGACCGATCGTTTTGACAGACGACCGATCATTTTTTGGTCCAGAGAGGTCTGAAAAATTCGACCGATCGTTTTGACAGACGACCGATCATTAAACTGACCAGAAGGGTCTGAAGGAATTCGACCGATCGTTTTGACAGACGACCGATCGTTAAACTGCAGAAAATTATCGACACAAAAACATAAAATTCCGCAACACCCGTAAATTTCTTACATGGAACATATCACACAAGTACATCATTTTAGTCTACAACACATCAACATCCATTCGCATAAAATATTCACTACCACTCAAGTTGATAATTTGAAAACGCACTACATAAAACCATCAACTACACAATTCTTGCACTCTAATACTTCGCTACTACTTGTCATGTAAACTTATACCTCATACACACTATATCAATCTACACACGCATACAAACAACACAAAAAATGCGAGGGATAACCCATTACGATATGTTATCCTAATGTACCCGAGCGTCCTCGCATACTCTAGAACTCCACATCACTAAGGTATTCCTTCACAGACACCGACGAGAGGTACACCCACAAGTTTGGCGAGCCGGGATCAACAAGCGTCCTCATCGTTCCCAACTTGCCTCACATGTGGACTTGACTTACATCAACTACTACTAACTTCTAGCAACATGTCTTAACCTAAATGCAACCCCCCGTTTTAGAAAAAGTTTGAGTTTTTAAAAAAAAAAAATGTGAAAATGATACGATGGATCTTGGCCCAATGGTTACCCATCTTCCCGTCGTCCCAAAGTATACAAGAACCTAGTTCACTGTGATACCAACTTGTCATTCCCCAAAATCCGTAAAACACGGACATCGAGGCATGACCTTTTTAAACAAAAGGAAATAGAACCTGTTGGTACAAAATTTAAAATTTTAAAAGAAAACACTAGCGAGCTAAAGGAACAATTAAAAGAATAAATATAAAGTTTGCCAAATGCGGCTACAAGACAAAAGGTTTTAACAAAATTATATAAAAAGAAATGAACAAATGCAATTTGCTTGTAGGCTATAACCTCAAATAAAAACTCGTCTAAGCGAAAATAAAGCAACTGAAAGATGCCCCGAGACCATGCGATACTGCGTTAATGCTCTTAACCGAACGTGCCAACCTAAGTTGTACCTGAAAGACAAAACTGTAATGGTGAGTCTCACGCACATACATAGACGGGACGGCATCACAAATACCGTCACTCCATCCCATAAATGCAAGAACTTAGAAACAACAACTACGATAATCAACATATAAAAAGAAATATAATAACATCCTACAACGAGATACATTAAATAACTACAACACCCATCAATTGCATACATGGACCTCTCACGCCACCTACCCCAGTCCGTAAGGTAGGTCATTCCCTATCTCTTCGGCCGTCTTATGTCCCCGGAATTAGGGAGAGACATAGACCATTGCTAACATAAAAATAGATTTATAGTGCGCACTTGGACCTCTCACGCCATTCTTCCCAGTCCGTAAGACGAGTCATTCCCTATCCCTTCGGCCGTCTTATGTCTCCGGAATTAGGTAGAGACATAGACCATTGCTAATAATAAAATAAATATAGTGCACACTGGGACCTCTCACGCCACTCGCCCCAGTCCGTAAGACGAGTCATTCCCTATCCCCTCGGCCGTCTTATGTCCCCGGAATTAGTGAGAGACATAGACCATTGCCACTATTCTAAATCACAAGGCCTCGGCCAATAATATAAACCATTCAATTAACATATTCACGTACGTCACTCTAACGTAATTCAACATAACCCATAATCATAGGTGCTAGATTCACAACTAGCCAAACAACTCCAATAACATAAAATCTCATTCAGGCATTTTAACAAACACCTTGTATGCATAAACTACAATTCATCTTTATTCAACATAAATTTACTCAATTTCATCAACAACTATATAATCACATAATCAACTCCTAAATCATGCAAACTCATCCATAATCTCATTAATTCAAAATTAATATGTCTCAAGTCTCAACTTCTACAATTCAAACAATGGAATTAAAATTACAACAAATAAACCCCAATTAAGAATTTAAGAACATAATTATAATAAAGGCAAAAAACCCCAATTTATAATAAATACAAAATCAAAACCTAACATACACCCTCGTCTAGTCGCAATGGATAACCCCCGTTACCTTAGCGCGTAGAGGAGATGCTTCCGGTAAGAATCCTATAGTGGTGGTTTCCTCTTCTTCTTCTTCTTCTTCTTTTTCTCTCTTTTCTCTTTTTTTCTCTCTTTTCTCTTGTTTTAGGTTTGTTTTTGGTTTAATGAATTAAAAGTGGGCTGATTTGAGGTTTGAAAAACTATTTTGAGAAAGTTTGTGGAAGCGAACTATTTGGTCCCCAAAGTTCCAAAAGTTAACTTTTAACTAAAATTATAAATTTACTACTCAATAATAACAAATCTTTAGAATCAAATCTGTTGGGTCCTTTTTATTTATAAAATTAGTAACAGGTTTTTAAAATAAAGTTTTTCGGAAGGGTTTCGGTTTTTGGCTAAAAATCAGTCGAGTGACCGGATTTTGGTAAAATTTGTATAAAACATTTTTTTTTTTGGATAAATTAAATCATAAATAAAACCATTTATAAAAATACGGGATGTTATACTACTTGTATCAGCGTTTTCTTTTCTGTTTTTTGTTTATTTGAAACTGAAATAATATGTACGGATTCCTGTTCTATTTTTTGTTTATTTCAAACTGAAATAATATGTAGGGATTCCTGTCATACTTATAAAAAGTTTAAAATTCTTTTATCTTCTTTGGTTTGATTTCTGCTTATTTCTTGAGGCAGATTTTTTCTTATCAATCTTACCCGATTGATATATATTCCTACATATGGAAAACTTTTTTACGTTGCTTTTACCCGTGCTTTGGTCATTTTTAACGACATGCATAGTCCATCTTGATAAATTCATAATAAATTTCATGTATATTATTCAATTATTTGCGGACAAATCTTAATCAATTATTTAATTTGATATCACTGCATGCAGGGACGGAACCAGAATGATTTTCTTCGGGGGACGGTGGTGTAAAAAAATATGTCCAATATAAAAAAATAGGGTATAATGCAAAATTAATTATTTTTTTCTATGTTCAATATAACATAAAATAAATATGAAGTAAACACAAATGACATTGGACAATTAAATATATTTTTTTATGTAATCTTGTTTGGAAAAATACATTGGGTATTTAGAAAATTTGATAATTTCAAAGTAAAAAACATAAAATTTTAGAAAAAATGAGCTAACATGATTTGAACTCCTAACATTCCGCTACCTTATGGACCAATTTTACAATTACACAAGCAACTCTTTTGTTTAACTTGTGGGGCCATCAATGTATATATCTCATAATTTTTTTAATTACATGTATAAAAAAAAATTGAAAATCGTGGTCGGGTGGTCATGGCCACCCCCAGCTCCCCTTGGTTCCGCCCCTTACTGCATGTTTCAATGGAATGATAAAGGTGCATAGGGTTGTGCTGCTGAAACACCAATTATAATGTTCTTTATAGAGACATTAACTCAATTCAGGTAGTTCACTTAGTATTAAGTGTTTATTAAATAAAAAACCTGATCATTTCTGGCGATTATTTACGATCCTAGATCAATTTATAAGAAGAGAAAGCTCTCGAAACTACCCAAACAAATGTCATTTAGACTACATATGACAATAACAACATTGATTGCACATAAATATAATATGTCAAATTAACATGGTTTAATATCGTGTGATTCACCGGTTGAACAATAAAGCGTTACATCAATTAAAGGACCGTTCAGGGCCAGATAACGTTACCAATGGGCCCATTTGCCAGTCTTGTTATTCTAACCCTAAAAAAAACATCTGTACACCCAACGGCGCCGCATCTTGAAAAATATGTTAATTCTCCCGTCCAACCTTAGAATTCATGATACATATCTCTATATAAAGAAACATATCCCCATCTTTTTCGTCGGGTGATTCTGAGTATGTGTCTATCAATCAATTGTGAAAAGTTGTGGTCGAATTTGAAGAAATGAAGGGACGCGTGGATCACTTTTCCTTATTTACTAATTTAATCTATAAATTATTATTCGTTTGCGTTTTTAAGCTTTACTTTGTAATTGCAACATTATCAACTTTTATTTCCTGTTTTTTTGGGGTGTTTCTCGAACATTTTTATTTGATTATTAATAAAAATGTGGGGTTTCCCCACCACCTATATATAAAAAAAATACAAAAAGTTGGTAAAATGCAACAATACCTGACACATAAGTGATGTTTGGTCCAACGTGAGTTGCTAGTGGCTCAAGTGGATGCTTGTTTAAAAAGTCTCTGTTCTGCTCCTAATAGCAGTATATGGATGTCTGATATACTGTCGTCTTTTAACGGGACTTTTATGTCGCCGACGGCCCATATGTGTGCGCTCAGATATCGTACTGGACACCCCGTATTCTCGAGTTAGAATGTTTGATTTTCTAGTAAGAAGTGTGTTTCGCCGGTGATCATGACTTTTTTTGTCAAGGGGCGGACGTTTTATTCAAAGGAATATCAGTTCTTCGCTTGGCTCAAGAGCTGCTTTTGGCTCCTCGCTTGGAGGTCGGTCAACTCATTGGTGATGGTGCTTTGAAACTTTCAAACATTCTTTTGCCATCGTAGGATCGAGATTATGATCTATTCTTAGATGTGTCAATTGTCTCCCTATTTTCTTTCTTGCCTTCTATAACTGAAATAGACAAGGGAGATAGGCAGAAAAATCTAGAGTGAGTCTGAGAGTTTTTCATTAAGACTTGAATCCTATATTGTAAGCTTTTATTATATCATTAATCTGGGCGAGTGTCCCGGAGACGTAGCCTAGTTGGGTGAACTCCGTTGTTAAATGTGTGTGTGATTTAATTCAAGTACATTTAACTTTACAAGTTCTGTCCATCATAATACTTAGGTTCCAACCTCAGTTGCAACTGTACTTGAAACCTAACTGCATAACTGCAACTAGAACAATGGATAGGAATTTCAATTGGTATCAGAGCCTCACACTCGATTCTACTTAGTGTGGATCATGTGTTCTAGTAAAGATGGACTTAATGAGGGAATGAAATGCGTTTAAGAAGCCACCATTAGTTGAAGGAGGAGTTAACTATAGAGTCTGGAAAATAAGAATGAGATCATTCATCAAACAGCAAGATGAACAAGCATGGAAGTCTGTACTCTATGGTTGGGAAGTTCTAACTGTTACTGATGGTGAAGGTGAACTAGTTTATATGCCTGAAGACAGATGGTCTGTTGATGAGGATAAAAAGTCAAGTGCAAACTCAACAACAATAAACTTAATCTTTAATGGTGTAACTCTAACCGTGTTCAGGTATATCTGTCACTGTGAAACTGCCAAGGAGGCATGGGATATCCTACAAGTAACCTTTGAGTGAACTGTTAAAGTAAAAGCTTATAAACTCCAACAATTAACTACTCAGTTTGAAAATCTAAGAATGGGGGAAGATGAAACTATTGAACAATTTAATGGAAGAATCTGTCACATTGCTCATCAAGCAGGAACCTTTGGTGAAAAATATAGTGATGCTAAAATTGTAAAGAAAATTCTAAAGTCTCTTACAGAAAGATTTGAAATTAAAGTAACTGCTATTGAGGAGTCAACAGATCTAGAAAACTTAAAAATTGAAGAACTTAGAGGAAATCTAAGCACCAAAGAGAACAGCTTGCCTTCATTGCTAAAAAGATTACAAAAAATTCTATAAGAAAAAGCAGGATGATATTGTAACTTCTAAAAACTTCTATAAGAAAATCAATTTAGGCTAGAATCTAGGCTTAACAATAATTCTAAAGGAAAGTGGAATCCAAAAGAAAACGATGACAGAGACTATCAGTCTAGAGAAATTCAGTGTAGAGAGTGTAGGGGGTATGGTCACATTCAGGTTGAGTGTGCTAACACTTTAAAGAGAAACAAAAATGCTTATATAACCACTCACAGTGACTGTGAATCTGAGAGTAACAGTAATGTAGAGGATGAATCTAATTTTGTTAACTTTATGGGAAGAATCACTTAAAATGAAACTGTTTATGAAAGTGATTGTGAGTCAGTTTCAACTTTAGTTACAACTGCTCTTAAAACCTATAGCAGTGATGAGGAAGAACCCTCATAAGAGAGTATTACTCAACAATATCTTATTCTTTATGACAAATATCAAAACATGAGCAAACAATCTATCATCATCAACAAACTCAATGCTAATCTAAAAGATGAAATAAAGAATCTCACTGAACAACTCAACAGACAACAATTTGAGTTAAAAGAAATCAAAAAGAAAATAAAACTGTTGAATGCTTCAGCTTCAGAGAAATTAGATGATATGCTGTCCTATACTAGATGCTCAAAGGATAACAGTGGTTTGGGGTACTGTGGTTATATAGGCACTGGAAAAACTACATTTGTTAAAGCCTCTATAAAATCTGAAACTTATGATTTTGACAACAAGGTTAGAAGTGTAGTTGCAACCAGAAAAGAGTTGAATGACTTTAAGGCTGAAACAAGACTTAATCCAAGATTGTGTAACTTTTACAAAATGCCTGGACATCTAGAAATCAGGTGCTATTTAAAAATTCACATAAAGTATATTTCTCAGAAAAACTATTTGTCTCCTACTTGTGATGAAAAGATGAATTGTGTTTGGAAATTTAAATTAAAATTGACTTAATTTCTAATAATAAAGCTGTCATTACTTCTCTAAATGTTGTTACTACTAATGAATGGTACTTTGACAGTGGTTGCTCTAAGCACATGACAGGTAATGCAAGTGCTCTCAAAAATGTCATTAATCTTACAGGAAACACTTTTGTATTTGGAGGTGGAGACACATGTAAAATAATTGGAAAAGTAATGTTGAACAAACCTGGAATGCCTGAAATAAATGATGTATTTTTTTTAGATGGTTTAAAAGCTAATTTTATTAGTATTAGCCAACTCTATGATAACCAAATGTTTGTTCAGTTTAATAAAGATAAGTGTCTAATTACTGATGTGAATGATGACTTGATCATGACAGGAGTTAGATCATCAAATAGATGTTATGTTTTTAAGAAAACTGAAAAAGGATTACCTGAGAATAGGTGCAATCAAGCTGCAACCAATAATGTTGATATTTGGCATAAAAGTCTTGGTCATGTGAACTATAAAACCTTGGATAAACTTGTTAGAAAATAATTGATAATAGGTATTCATAATCTTAGCCCTAAAACTCAAGGTGTGTGTGGTGATTGTGCAATAGGCAAACAAACAAAGAGTGCTCATAAAAGTAGTAGTCAAAACTACACCAAGAGAGTTTTAGAACTTCTTCAATTGACCTAATGGGTCCTATGTAAACTGAAAGTATTAGTGGTAAGAAGTATATTTTGGTAGTTGTAGATGATTTCTCTAGATACTCTTAGGTGGTGTTCTTAAAAGATAAAACTGAAATATTTGAACTCTTTAAAGCACTCTGCTTGAAACTACAACTTGAAAAAGGATTCACCATTGGTAAAATTGTAAGGGTCAGAAATGATCATGGAACTGAATTTGAAAATAGTAAGTTTAGCAATTTTTACAACTCTCTAGGGATAATCCATGAGTTTTCTGCACCAAAAACCCCACAACAAAATGGTGTACTGGAAAGGAAAAATATAACCATTCAGGAAATGGTTAGGGTCATGCTTAACTCTAAGAAACTTGCCAAAAAAATTTGGGCTGAAGCTGTCAATACTGCATGCTATATTGTTAATAGGGTCTATCTTACTAAAGGTATTAACTTGACTGTGTATGAAATTTGGAAAGGTAGAAAACCTAATGTCAAGTATTTTCAAGTATTTGGGTGTGTCTGTTACATTTTTAAAGATAGAGAACATCTTGGCAAGTTTGACTCTAAAAGTGATAAAGGAGTATTTCTTGGGTATGCTCAAAACAGTAGGGCTTTTAGAGTCTATAATCTGAGAACAAGTTGTGTCATGGAATCATATAATGTGATATTTGATGATTTGAAAGATGTTTATGAGACTACATGTGATGACCCAGACTTCCAGGAAGGAATTTCTGTGGTGCGGTGTTGTGCGTCAGTCTCACATCGCCCAGATATGAGATTACTCGTATGGTATATGAGCTTAAAGATCCATTTCCTATCAACAATGCCTTTTAAGGCCGTGCGGCACAATAGCGAGGACAGAACTCCATAGTTAAGCGTGCTTAGCTTGGAGTAGTATCAGAATGGGTGACCCCCTGGGAAGTTGTGCCAAAGCGGACAATATTGTTGATACGAGTATATGGAGGTTCGGTCCGTGGGGCCGGGTCATTACAGATGGTATCAGAGCCTCTATCTTGCCGGAAATATGGGGACTAGCACATGTGTGTGGGCCCCTGAAGGACGACGTGCCCGACGAGGACGTCGTGCCTAAAAAGGGGGGGGGGGGGGGGTGATTGTGAGACCCAGATTTCTAAGAAGGAATTTCTGTTATACAAGGACTCAGAAGAATCATTCTCTTGAAAATGTCATAGGAGAAGTCAATGCAGGTATGAAAACCAGAGGTAAAAGAAGTAATATTGTTCATTTAGCTTGCTATATTTCTCAATTAAAACCTAAAAATATAAAAGAGGCTTTGGAAGACACTGAGTGGATTTTAGCTATACAAGATGAACTGTCACAATTTGAGAGAAATGATGTGTGGGCATTAGTACCCAGACCTAATAATAAAAATGTTATAGGTACTAAATGGATCTTTAGGAATAAAAGTAATGAACATGGCATAATTGTTAGGAACAAAACTAGACTTGTAGCTCAAGGATACACTCAAATTGAGGGAATAGACTTTGATAAAACTTTTGTCCATGTAGCAAGAATATAATCTATTAGAATGCTACTTTATCTTGATTGCCTGTTTGACTTTAAGTTGTTTCAACTAGATATTAAAAGTGCCTTCTTAAATGGAAATATTCAAGAAGAAGTCTATATTTGTCAACCTAAAGGTTTTGAGGATCCAAACTTTCCTGGACATGTTTATCTTTTGAAAACGGTCTTGTATGGTTTAAAGCAAGCCCCTAGAGCTTGGTATGAAAGGCTAACTGAGTTTTTAATTGAGAAAGGATTTAACAGAGGGGGGAATTGACAAAACTTTGTTTACTAAGAAGACTCCTAAGGATATAATTTGTTGGTCAAATTTATTTTGATGACATTGTGTTTGGTTCTACCTCTGAAAATAAAATTGCAGAATTTATTTCTGATATGAAACATGTGTTTGAAATGAGTGGTGGAGGAGAATTAACTTACTTTCTAGGACTTCAAGTTAAACAGAATGAAAAGGGAATTTTTCTATGCCAAAGTGAGTATGCTGATAATCATGTCAAGAAATTTGGTTTGAGTGAGAGTAAAGAGAAAAGAGCACCTATGAGTACCACTCTAAAATTGTCTAAGAAGGATAAAGGAAAGAGTGTTTGTCCTAGTCACTATAAGTCTATGATTGGAAGACTTCTCTATTTAACTACCACCAGACCAGATCTTTGCTTAAGTATATGAGTGTGTGCCAGATATCAGGCAAATCCTCTAGAATCTCATATTCTTGCTGTCAAAAAAATTTTAAGATATGTGAAAGGCACTACTCACCTTGCTCTGTGGTATTCTAAAGACATAAATCATTTTTTGGTTGGTTACTGTGATGTAGACTAGGCAGGTAATATAGATGACAGAAAAAGTACTTATGGTGGTTGTTTTTATTTTGGGAATAATCTTGTTTCATTGTTTAGTAAAAACCAAAATTGCATTTTTTTGCCAACTGCTAAGGCTGAGTACATTGCAGCTGGTAGTGGATGCACTCAACTTATAGCTCTTAGTCATAATTTTTATTGTACGAATATTCTATGATAAATATATATTCTTGAGTAAATTTTTAGTATCTTGTGTTCAAAATTCTATACTATATATTATTGCTATCTTAATTTTGAAACAAGTCAAATTATCTATATCTCTTCAAACCATAAATAAGAAAAATTAGATAAATCTGTTTTAAATTGGAATGTAGATCTTCATTCTATACTGAATTTATCCTGATAAAAACAGTATCTTGATGCAATTTTTTAAAATTGGAATATCTGTTGAAAGGAAAATGCCCAATTTTTGGGAAAATTGGCTCACAAAGGGGATTTGGGTATATCTTCTCATAATTTAAAAAGATTTGGGCTTAATTGCTATATAAGCTAGTGTTTAATGTTAGACTAAAACAATAAAAATCAGAATTACTATCTCTCTCTTTATCAAATTAAAAACACTATTTTTCTTTAAGACCCTATTTCTCGTGTTCCAAGTCCAGTTGCAACCTCAGATCCAACCATGTCTTCTTTTCCTCAACCTGATCTAAACTATGAGGATGACATTACTCTTGGTGACTTTCTGAACAAATTCAAAACTCACAGAGCTTCTAAAGCAAAAGTTGGTGAATCTTCTTCTACCCAACCAAGAAAACGTAGGGTTAAGAAACGGTCTAGTAGAAACACACACAGAGATCCTATATTTGTTAAATATGTCTATGACACTCTTAATAGTGAGGTTGATCCTAGGTTCTGGAACAAAATCATGTCAGATAGGTTTTCTGAGTTTAGTAACAGTGAAATTCATTCTGAAAGACAACTGAATCTGGCTAGTTATAGGAATATTCAACTACATGCTGAAAATTTGTTGAAAGATGTTGGTCTTGACAGAACAATTAGCTATCCTGAATCTTATTTTCCTGAACTAATTAGGGAATTCTATGCTAATCTGAATGAAGGGGTGTTTCATAAGGGTGATATGGCTTTTGGTATAGTGTATGTGAGGGGTCTTACCATTGATTTTAACCCTGAATTGATCAATAAGTTTCTAGGTTCTCTTAGAAACCCTGAGGGTTATCTAAACTTTGATTTATATTCTGTATCTCTAGCTATTACAGGGAAAGATAACTAGTTTGATGGTAACTCCATTAAAACATCTGCTCTAACTCTAAGTGCGGCTGTTTTGCACAAAATCTCTAAGTTTTATTGGACACCAACCAAACAACCCTCTAAGCTTACCAAAGATATGGTTGTGTTAATTTATAGAATTATGTCCAAAATTCCCATCAACTTTGGTGAGCATGTGTTCAATTTGGTCAAAGAATTTTCTGATTTCAAAGCTAGCACTGTCTTACTGCCTTTTCCTTGTTTAATCTCTAGTATTCTTCTTTATCAAGTGGATCTTGTGCCCCCATAATTAATAAATCCTCTTCTTCAATCCTTTGAGAAACCTACCAAATGCTCTTCTGCTCTCTATATATTTGCTAAACTTCTAAAGAAAGGTCATATCAATGACATTATTGGTGAAAAGGGAAAGGAAAAAGAGTCTACTAGTGCAGCTCCTAAGAAGAAGGGTGTTAGAAGGTATCTTGTCCAACAACTTACTATTAATCAAGAGAGGAGGGTTGAGCTAGATACCAATGACTATGAGATCCAGAACCTGCTAGAAAACCTCAAGGAGAGTGACAATGAAAGTGAAAGTGACAGTGGATACTCCTTAAGCAGTACAGATGATGATGTGGTCAGATATGAACCTGTTGCCTCAAGAGCCCCTAGACATTGATATGTCAAGTAGCGACACCTAGTTTGTCCTGGATGTGAGAAATAGGGGGAGAAATTTGAAGAGTTTCAGCTATGTGGTTTATTTCAATTTCAATTTTTGCAAATTATGTGTTAAAACTATTATGTGCAAGTCCTTTTGGCCTTGTGTTTTGTTTGCAACTTATTTCTGAAATACTATTTCTTAATGTTTGAATAAGTTTTGCGCTTGATGAAATTGATTAATGAATGCTTATTTGACTTATATAGTGTGTCTGTAATTCTAACTTGCAGTGGGAGCTTAAATGTCTAACTCAAAACCACTTGCATTGTAATCTTAAATACAGGAGAGACTGTATATGCTAACATAATTTGCAGGTGAGCTGTTTGTATAAACTCATATTATTTGTCAAATCCAAAGACAAATGGGGAGATTGTTAGGACCATATTTCTGGCCTAGTAACTCTTTATTGTCAATTGGTTTGAACAAAATAATCTAAGTTGAATGTTAAGAATTAAGACAGTTTTATGTTTACAAGTGAGGTTGCAACCTCAGTTGCAACTACAGTTCCAACCTGCTAATACGCAGGATTCTGTCTAATTCTGTCTAACTGCATTATTTGATCTTTAAAGTCTTTTATTTGAATTAAAATATGCAGGAAATATTCTCATCTATTTAAAAAGATTCAGTTTATATATATTGAGAATATTAAGTTGATAAAGAATGGAAGTTGTTTAAAAGATATATGGAGATTAGTTTAGAAGATATTGTTTTCTTTTATTGTGGAAACTAAATCTCTTTGAATATGCAAAGTCTTTATCTCGTGATTCAATCTATGTGCTTACACGATCAGTAATTGTAAAAATCCGGATTTTCGTAGAAAAATACTGTGGTAAAGAGAAGTGAGTTATCCCACATCGCCTAGATATGTAGTACATATATGGTATATAAGGTAGAAGTATCCTCCTTACTATCACCAAGGACTTTTAAAGTCGTGCAGCCCGAGAAGCGAGGACGGAATCGGGCCAAAGCGGACAGTATTGGTAGTAGTATACACATACAGGTATAGAATTTTTACCTAGTGCAAAGTATTAAATTAAGTCGAAAATTTCTTTTCAGATCGTTCAAGCGACAATTGTGCTCGAGAACATGATAAAAGCAGAATACTTGAGAAGAGAGAGTGGTAGTATTTGTCATCTGTCACAGTTGTAGTCAACACATCTACTCTCTCGGCATTTGCCCTTCACTTGTGTACCCTCGACAGTGTGATCATATATGAAAAAACTCCACCCAGTTCTGATTCTACCGAAGTTTCTGAATCGGAAACCAATAAGGAAAATAAAGCCACTCCCCCAAAATCAGAAAAGGGAAAATAAAAGGTCTCTCCCAGTAAACCAAGTGATTCGGCAAAACCAAAAAGCAAGAAAAGAGAAGAAGAGACTGAGCTTGACCTTCCTCCATGTCTCTTAATTTTGTTGCTAAACGATGAATGATCTAGCTTGACCTTTTACACATTTCACCATCGAACCAAGCAAAATATTTAAAGATATTTTGTGTCAACCCCACAACCTTCTACCTGGCAAAATATTGGTCTTGTACTCCTCTCTCACAACTGCAGTGAACACATCTACTCCCTCGTCCTTTGCCCTTCACTTGTGTATCTCGACAGATCGATCATATATGAAAAACCTCTACCCAGTTCTGATTCTATTGAAATTTCCGAATCGGAAAACAATAAGGAAAATGAAGTCACTCCCCCAAAATTAGAAAAGGGAAAAGAAAAGGTCTCTCCCAGTAGACCAAGTGATTCGCCAAAACCAAAAAGCAAGAACAAAAAGAGAAGAAAAGGTGAACCTTATAACGTGTAGTTTTTATATAGTTACCTTAATATGAGTACAATCTTTTCTTTTTCTACTTGTCCAGTATTTGCTTTTTCACTTGGTATATAATTTGCTGCATGGAAGCTATAACACCTTATCAACTTCCCGAGGTGCTTGTTTGGCTAGAACTTTTTATTGGAAAAAAATGCATCTAAGCAGAGTATATGTACAACAATTTTGTTGGCTGGAAAGAAAATTTTTACTTGCGCTTGCACCTTTTAAGAAATCAATTGAGGTTTTAGTTGCAAGTTGCAAGTTGCAAGTTGCAAATTGCAAATTATACATATATTTATGAAGAAAGTTTAGATTAAAACGTGCAACAAAACGATCCTGCTTCGCACAACTTAGAATCTAAGCAAGGGTTAGAATCAAATGCAACAGTCGAAGACTCCAAGGTGTAAATTATGTCCTGATTAAAATTTTACTGTTAGCTTATTTATCTTTTGACACTATTAAGCATACTCAATTAGACAACATAACATATGCATAAAGTGTAAGATATGAACTAGTTCGATCCAACATTCCCATATTCTAGTAGCAAGTCTGATACGGATAATGTGGTGTTGGTCTTCACTCTTCATTCTTCAATGACAATGGAGAGTTAGTTGGGAAAGTTAAGTCGGGTTAGTTGGGAAAGTTCAGTCATTAGAATTGCAAAGAAGACTTCTTAGGGCTGAGGTCAATCTTCACGGCATGTGGTACTTTTCGAGTGGAATTACTCGTCGGGTAATTCTGAGTATGTGTCTATCAATCAATTGCGAAAAGTTGTGGTCGAATTTGAAGAAATGAAGGGACGCGTGGATCACTTTTCCTTATTTACTAATTTAGTCTATAAGGTATTGTCCGTTTGCGTTTTTAAGCTTTACTTTGTAATTGCAACATTATCAACTTTTATTTCCTGTTTTTTGTGGGGTGTTTCTCGCACATTTTTATTTGATTATTAATAAAAATGTGGGGTTTCCCCACCACTTATATATAAAAAAAAATACGAAAAGTTGATAAAAAGCAACAATGGCTGACACATAAGTGATGTTTGGTCCAACGTGAATTGCTAGTGGCTCAAGTGGATGCTTTTTTTAAAAGTCTCTGTTCTGCTCCTAGTAGCAGTAGATGGATGTCTGATATGCTGTCGTCTTTTAACGGGACTTCTATGTCGCCGGCTGCCTATATGTGTGCGCTCAGATATCGTACCGAACACCCTGCATTCTCGAGTTAGAATGTTTGATTTGCTAGTAAGAAGCGTGTTTCGCCGGTGATCATGACTTTTTTTATCAAGGGGCTGACGTTTTATTCGAAGGAATAACCTTGTCCGAGACAATCAGCTCTTCGCTTGGCTCGAGAGTTGCTTTTGGCTCCTCGCTTGGAGGTCGGTCAACTCATTGGTGATGATGCTTTGAAACATTCAGACATTCTTTTGCCATTGTAGGATCGAGGTTGTGATCTATTCTTAGATTTGTCAATTGTCTACCAATTTTCTTTCTTGCCAACTGTTACTGAAACAGACGAGGCGATGCGAAAAGTCGAGAGTCAAAATGTGGTTAAATACGAAAGGCACTGCGTATTAAATGAACTCATGATGTCCTTTTGTTTTGGAGTCGATGAGAGGTTTTGGTACGTGCACGGTTAGGGAAGTGGCAACAGATGAGTCTCTAGCCTTTATTGGGCAACAACTCTCCTTCACTATCCAAAAAATTTATGAATGGTGGTTTTTTAATACGCTCTAGCGGAAGATTTCGAAGTTGAATTAATTTATACATGTGTAACTTGTTTTAATGTGTATTTTGTTCATTTTCTGTAACATTCGTTTACCAGAAAATTTTAATTATAATTTCTAACATATTGCACTTGTCCTCAATCATGCAGGCTCTACTTGTTACAACGTTTTCTTTTCTATTTTTTGTGTTATTTGAAACTGAAATAATATGTAGGGATTCCTGTCATGCTTACCTGATTGATATATATTCCTACATATGGAAAACTTTTTACTTTGCTTTTACCGTGCTTTGGTCATTTTTAACGACATATGCATAGTCCATCTTGATAAATTCATAATAAATTTCATGTATATCAATGATTCAATTATTTGCGGATAAATCTTAATCAATTAATTAATTTGATATCACTGCATACAGGGGCGGAACCAGAATGATTTTCTTCCGGTAACCGTGGTGTAAAAAAATATGTCCAATAGAAAAAAATAGGGTATAATACAAAAATAATTTTTTTTTATGTTCAACATAATATAAAATAAATACGAAGTAAACACAAATGACATTAGACAATAAAATAATTTTTTTATGTAATCTTGTTTGAAAAATAAAATGGCTATTTAGAAAATTTGATAATTTCAAAGTAAAAGCATAAAATTTTAGAAAAAATAAGCTAACATGATTTGAACTTCTAACATTCCACTATCTTATGGTCCAATTTTACAATTATACCAGCAATTCTTTTGTTTAACTAGTAGGCCATCAATGTATATATCTCAGAATTTTTTTAATTACATGTCTAAAAAAAATAATAAAAAATTGAAAATCTTCCCCGGGGTAGACACGGCCACCCCCAGCCCCCTCTGGGTCCGCCCCTGACTTCATGTTTCAATGGAATGATAAAGGTTCATACAGTTGTGCTCATGAAACACCAATTATCATGTTCTTTATATAGACAACCCAATTCAGGTAGTTCACTTAGTATTAAGTGTTTATTGAATAAAAAACTCGGTCATTTTTGGTGATTAGTTATGATCCTAGATCAATTTATACGAAGAGCAAGCTCTCGAAACTGCCCAAACAAATGTCATTTAGACTACATATGACAATAACAACATTGATTGCAGATATATATAATATATCAAATTAACATGGTTTAATATCGTGTGATTCACCGGTTGAACAATAAAGCGTTACATCAATTAAAAAACCGTTCCGGGTCAGATAACGTTTCCAATGGGCCCAATTGCCAGTCTTGTTATTATAACCCTAAAAAAAACATTTGTACAGACAACGGCGCCGTATCTTGAAAAAAATGTTAATTGTCTTAGAATTCATGATACATATCTCTATATAAAGAAACATATCCCATCTTTTTCTTCACAACGTTAAACCTGAGCACTTTTTATTAGAAGAAATTCAAAATTAGTAAGTAATTTTGGATTATTTATGTAGAAATGAGCAAAATGGAGGAAGGAAACGAAGACAACAAATACGAAGATGATCTGGCAAGGGAAAACATAAAGTTGGCTCCATGCGATCCATACACAGATAATGAATAAGTGATGTACCAGAAAAATCTATTCCAAGGTACCTTTTGTTTGTCCATACTAATAAACCTGAATAAATTACATATAATGAAATACAACATGAAAAAATCTAAAGTTATTTGCCTTTCGCTTGTGTACCTTCGACAGTCCGATCATACATGAAAAATGTCCACCCAGTTCTGATTCTACCGAAGTTTCTGAATCGGAAAACAGTAATGAAAATGAAGCCACTCCCTCAAAATCAGATAAGGGAGAAGAAAAGGTCTCTCCCAGTAAACCAAGTGATTCACCAAAACCAAAAAGCAAGAACAAAAAGAGAAGAAGAGACTGAGCTTGGGTGAACTTTTTCTGTTGTAGTTTAGAGTTGAAATCGAGTACAGAACTTCGGTTTTCTCCAAGTTGAAAGTTGAGGATATCTATACAGCCTGCTTGTCTGCCTCTTCATCTGTATATTTATGTAGGGGTGGCTGATATGCTAATATAGGTGTTGTAAGACTAATCGTTGGCTTTGGATTGTAGTGATGCTTCTCAAAATCGGAGAAGCTTTTTTCCCCTTCCGGTTGTTAAATTTATCCATTAGTTACAAACTGTTCGATGTAGGTTATCAAAGGTGAACCTGAGAATGTATAGTTCTTATATAGTGTCGTTAATATATGAGTACAATCTTTTCTTTTTTTACCTGTCCAGTATTTTCATTTTCACTTGGTAATTTGCTGCATGGAAGCTTTTAACAGCTTATCAACTTCCCAAGGTCCTTGTTTGGCTTGAGTTTTGTTTGTTTTTTTGAAAAAATGCATCTAAGCAGAGGTTTACGTACTATCATTTTGTTGGTAAGAAAGGATATTTTTTGCCTGCATGCACTTTTTAATAAATGGATTGAGGTTTTAGTTGCAAGTTATACATAAATAAATAAAAAAAATTGAGATTAGAACGTGCAACCAAAAATCCTGCATGGCACAACTTAGAACTTGTGCCAGACCGGAAAGCTAGAATCAAATGCAACTGTCGAAGACTCCTAGATGTAAAATATGGAGACCCCAATTTAAAATTTACTGTTTGTTCTCTTTTTTAATCTTTTGACACTGCTAAGTGTTGGTTTCCGTGTACGAAATAACAATTAATAATAAATAAAGGATTAAACAATAATTAAATAAAACCAGTGTAATCTTTATTAATTTCCAAATGAAATACAATAAACTGATTACAACATGTAAGTACTGAAAAGTAAATAAAGCAAACGTTTATCAGATTATTATTAATTAATAATCTGATGTACTGTTTTGCAATTAAAAGAAACTGCCGGACTGGAAAATATAGACTTAACAGCCGGACTGTTCTGTTTTGAATTTAAAATACAGGACTGAATTGAAACTATTCTAATTACAGAATTAAAATACAGAAATGAAATTACAGAATAGAAACAGTACTTTAAACTAATTACAGAAAAGAAAATACAGAATATAAAAGCTACAGCTAAGGACAGAATATTTAAATACTGAATTAAAATACTGAATTGAAAGGACATAATGTAAAAACTGAATTTAAATGCGAAAAAAATAAAACTGACAGAATGTAAAATTAAACGAACGAGGCTACTGTTAACAGTATGCCCTTAACCGATATTCGCCCAACCACCTTAAGGTTTCTGGTTGCGTTGGCGCTTCGATCCCAAGGTACAACGTCTCTCGGAAAACTCGCCGGAAACTGGCGACGAGTCTAAGTCGAGCTTTTAGTGGGTGGTTCTCTCTGGTTTCTAAGTGCTATGAATAAAAAATATATGCAGCTTTGAATTGTTAGAGAGAAGATACTGATTTCATGTGTGTTAGAATGTGAGAGGATGGCTGCCTCTTTATAGAGGATTCTGAAACCGCAGAATTAAATGTGGTCATTTACTGCTCTTGCAAAAGTCCCTTTTCAGATTTAGTACAAGACCCAAGACCCAAGACCCGAGACATTCTCCAAATCCCGAATCCCGAATCCCGCATCTGGCCGCGGCCCGAGGCCCGAGCGAGCGCGCGCGTGTGTGGTACACACTAACCCACTCATGGGTATGCGGACTTTATTAGTTTACCAACTACATGGGATGGACTTGTATATATAGAGTAAAAAACAACTTTGTTTTTCCAATGTGTGATAACACTCATGGTTTATTCCCACTCTCTACTCCACTTTCCAGATTTCGGTTTTTCCCTCTTTCGAGTATCAACATTCGAGTCCAATTATCATTCACACCATTCCTCCGAATAGGTCATGCGATATACCGTTGCGAAGCTCGTCGCACGAGCTACTCAAACGCATAGAGTATGGCCTCAGAAAAACTGAGGAGTCGCATTAAAAATTGACTCAAAGTTGGTCACTGACCACTTTGGAAAAACATGTTTAAACTACATGTTTTTCCTATTTTTCCAACACTAAGTACCGAAGAACATTTGACTGATGATCAATTAGACAACATAACAGATGCATAAAGTGCATCTATGAACGAGTAAGATCCAATATTCCGATATTCTAGTAGCAAGTCAGATTTGAAAGTCTCCACTCTTCAGTGACAATGGAAAGTGAGTTGGGAAAGTTCGTGGAAAAAATTAACTATCAAGCTGTTGAATAGACTTTTGGTTTTGGTTGTCGCTCCGGCGTTCGATAATGGATGTGCGATGGTGGTCATGAGACGAGACATTGGAGAGAGAAGGGAATGCAGATCGTCTAACGTGTGAGCAAAGGAAAAGTCCATAACCATTTTGGATCACCCGAGTTACCCATATGTTCATATTTTTTACCTTTGTGTTAAAACCTTCTGTGCATAGTGTAACACAAGGTCCGAAATTTCCAATTTCAGTTAGTAAACAAACTATGTTTACAAAACTTTAATCTCATAGTATTATTAGTTAGCGAGAAAATAAAAAGTTCACCTCTTCGGGACTATACTCATACACATCACCATGCGGAAGTTTTTTAACTTTTTCAATAAGAATACTTTATAGTATGGAATTGGCCGCGTGCTCAGAATTATTACTTAAAGAATAAAAGGATGATAAATTTGAGTAAAATGTGAAGGCAATAGTTTTTTTCATGCCAAACCTGATCATAATTAAAAGAGGAGTAAGAGAACAACTCTTCAAAAAGAAAATTACTGACGTTGAGAATGGTACTAATACTCGGTGCTCTATGAATATAAATCAAGAGGGGGAGCCTAATTATACTTTGTTTTCACTTATAAATATTCGAAAATTCTTCTTATTTTTTTCAAAGTCACAGATTTCACCATTTTGTTAATAGTTAGTTTTAATAAAAATTTAATTTTCATGTTTTTATAACTTTTTTGGTATGTTATTGTTTATTTAGCATTAATTATTTGGCATTTTAAAGAGAAATAATTCAAAAAATATATAAATGTTTAGTTTTTTTCATATTTTGTTTGGTTTCAAGTTATAAATAAATAAAGTAAGTGATTCTTAGAAAATGTTGAAAAAAAAAATCAATGATTTACAAAAAGAAATAAGTTAATATTAGCCTAACTATACAAAAAAAATATAGTTTGACACAATTTATCCATATAAGATACCCAACGCATGTTTTCTCAAATGCACATGTTTATCAAACAAAAATTCAAAGGTGGATAAAATGGATTGACATCATAAATTCACTACAAAAAAATACTCAAATAGCGACGGGATTAGTGACGGTATTTTTTGTTACGAGCTTATTAACGACGGTTTTTGTGACGGCTTTGTGACCGTTTAGTCAATTTGCGACAGATTTGTGACAGCTTTTTAAATTAGCGACAGGCTTGTGACAGCTTTTGACTCTCACTAAATCAAACATTATTTTGTAGTGAAACTAATTTCAATAAAAAGTGATGAAAAGGTACCTAAGTTTCAAGAAAAAGTGATGAAAATGTGACGACTCACATTTCTAGGAATTAAATTCTGTAGTGCGATATTGTGCGTCAGTTTCACATCGTCCAGATATGAGAGTACTCGTGTGGTATATGAGTTTAAAATATTCATTTTCTATCAATAAGGCCTTCTAAAGTCGTGCGGCACAAT
Organism: Primula veris; assembly: GCA_963682055.1. Taxonomy (NCBI): domain Eukaryota; kingdom Viridiplantae; phylum Streptophyta; class Magnoliopsida; order Ericales; family Primulaceae; genus Primula; species Primula veris. The sequence goes on from OY821741.1 coordinate 14,590,875, forward strand.
AGCAAGGACGGAACTCCACAATTAAGCGTGCTTAGCTTGGAGTAGTATCAGGATGGTTGACCCCCCTGGAACGTTGTGACAAAGCGGACAATATTGTTGATACAGGCGTGGCGGTTCGGTCCGTGGGGCCGGGTCGTCACGATTCCTCTTTCCGTTGTGTTTTTTATACACAAAATAAGGGTTTTAGAAAGAAGAGCAACTAGTAATTAACGGGGAGTTCTCTTTTCAATAGCAGAATTGTTCAGCAATATAAGCTTCGTGGGATCCCACGTCTCTGTGGACCCTTTTTTTTTTTTTTAATTTTTTTTTTCTTCTTCTTTTATTCATCATCATGTGTTGCTGAATTTTTTCATTTTATTTTCTTCCTCGTCTGTTCTCTCTTCTCCAAACAATTTCTCAATTTTACCCAAAAACTTCCCCAATTTTATCCCAAAAAAAACCCTAACCATCAACCATCAAATTCCTTCATATATCAAATTAATATATTTTTTTATCAAATCAACATCACTCTACCACTACAATTATCCTCAATTTTACCAAAAAAAAAAACCTCTCCCAATTTACCCAAAAAAAAACCCTAACCATCAACCATCAAACAAACACATTCATATATCAAATTAATATATTTTTTTCTCAAATCAACATCACTCTACCACTACATTTATTCCCAATTTTACCCAAAAAAAAAAACTATCCCAATTTACCCAAATAAAACCTCCCCCAATTTTACAAAAAATAAACTCTAACCATCAACCACCAAACTACTTCATATATCAAATTAAGATCATTTTTTTTCTAAAATCAACATCACTCTACCACTACAATTATCAAGTAAGTATTTCTTTTTATTATTGAGTTTTAATTTTATGTAAATATATATAATTATTAATAAGTTATAACATTTATTAATTAAAAAAATTTAACTTTTTTTATTGACCTTTAAATATTTATTTTCAAATTTGTTTAATCACAACTAATATTGAGTTCTAATTATATAATGTTATATGTTGCTCTAATAACACTTGAGTAATGAAAATAACTTAGATAAATGATTAAAAAAAGCTTGTTTCGGCATGTACATGTGAACTTGTTTTGTTAGAGACATTTTATTATTTTGGAGTTTAGGTTAGTAATTAAGTTGTTGGATTCTTATAATTTTTTGGAAGTTAAACGTATTATCTCATATATTTAAATTTATGTTAAATATGTTATTGTATCATTTATATTTGATAGTGATATTTGTTAATATATTCAATTGTTTAGGTACCCATGACAGAAAAAATAAAGTTAAATCCAGGTCCCATTGATGATACCGTTTTATATGAGCAGAAACATCATATTTGTAATATCATTTGGGGATCAACTTTGTTAGACGAAAAAAAGGACATTCGTAACTATAATCGGTTTCCGGTAATTGATGATCATAGAATTTTATATTTGCTAAATGTGACTGGTTTTTATGGGTTGTATAGTTTGGGATATAAAAAAGTTGATAATCATTTGATAACTGCATTAATCGAGCGCTGGAGACCAGAGACTAGTACGTTTCATTTTCCGATTGGAGAGTTAACAATGACTCTTCAAGATATAGAGGTATTAGGTGGAGTTAAAGTGGACGGAAATGCTCTTATATGTGATGAAAGTGGATTTACAACAACGGCTAAACATGCTTTGGTAACTGATTTATTAGGTATAGTTACACCTGATACTTTTACTGATGATGGGATGATTAAATTTAGTTGGTTGTGTTATACATTTAACCCTCAATCTGTCAACAAGTTTTCATCTGTGGACTATATTATGCGTGTTACAAGAGCATGTATGTTATTGATTATTGGAAGTCAGTATTTACAAGACGACAAAGGAGTTGGTGTGCCAGTACACTATTTAGCTTATATGAGAGATTTTGATATATGCGGACAATATAGTTGGGGTTCAGCCATATTAGGATATACATATAGGTCACTAACAAAAGCAGCTCTTATTGACAAAAGAGGCAAATCAAAAAGGGGGGTGACTGGCGCATTGCAATTGTTGCAATATTGGGCATGGAGTAGATTTAGGTTTATACGTCCTGAATATTCAGCGGTTGATACACCACCTGAAGGGTTTCCATCTTATCCCTTTGGACGCAGGTTGATAAGTTTGCTTTTAGTTTTCGTCGTTAAAATTATTGATATGAATTATATGATTAATTTTGCTATTTGGTTTTGTAAATATTATACAGATTGGCTAGATGTAAGGTGACGTATACAACAGATATCCCTTTTCATAGCGTTCGGGTATTTCGTGACTTGTTTGACATGGTGGATCATCGTCAGGTAAATATTTTTTTCATATTTGTTTGTCCATTTATATATAGAAAATTGTAACCCCGTTTCTCAATATTAATAATTTTTATTTTTTACTATCAGGTCATTTGGGAGCCGTATCCAAAACTGGCTGATTTGCCTGATTGCTCGAAGGCAGGTCAATGTATATGGCGTTCAAGCGTCCCTCTTATATGTACGGATTTAGTAGAGTATCATAATCCGGAAAGAGTGATGCTACAATTTGGTATGATACAAAAAATACCTCCTCCCGCCAAAAACTCTAAAAACTAACGCACACTGAGCCGTAAAGGTCATGCGGACTATAACTGGGTGCAACGTTATCAAGAGCACCTTGAGACTTGGAATGCAAGAGCAGAACACGTTCAAACATCCGAATTTCATAATGACATCCAAATAGTAAGTGATAACTACATGAGATGGTATAATAGAATCACCAGAAAAAGGATAGGTCCGCCTGTGACGCACCCACAAGAAAAAGGTGTGCAGCCAGTTGCGGGCGTTATGGAATACATGGTACTTATTTAGCTACTTTTTTAATTGTTAACATATATTTTTTATTTTTATAATTATGATGACTTGAGACTTTAGACCTTAATGACTTCGCACCTTGTGAAAATAAAATATTAATTCAGGACGCCATTTTTTAAATAGTTTTATTAATCAGTATTTTAATGTCTTTATTAATCAGTATTTTAATGTCTTTGTGTTTTGTAGTTTGAAGAATTGAAACAAAATTATGAAAAGGCGGTTCGAAAGGGTAAGACGAGTAAGATACAAAAATATTGGAATATGGTTAAAGCTGTTGGAAGGAGACCTCCAGTGTTAGACCATGCCGAAATACCGCACCAACAGCCTTCGAACGTCCCACCACATCCACCTTCGGGTCCGGATTCGGGTCCGACTTACTCTACTAGTGATTGTTACATCCCACAGTCGTCATACACATATCCTGAGAAAAATTCACAATGGAGTCCATGGGTTCAGCCTCAAATGCCTACTTCATCGTTTGCGCATGACATGACAAGCGATTGGAGTCCATGGGTTCAGCCTCGACATTCTACCACATCGTTTGCGCATGACATGACAAGCGATTTTTGTCCATGGGTTCAGCCTCGACATTCTACTTCATCGTTTGCGCATGACATGAGAAGCGATTTTTGTCCATGGGTTCAGCCTCAAATGCCTACTTCATCGTTTACGCATGACATGACAAGCGATTTTTTTAATGAGTACCAAACCCCAAACCCCAATGTTTTTCCTGACGAAGGACCGAGCACGGGTTTTTGAAGTATTTTTATTTAAGAGTATGTTTTTAGTGGTGCATGAGTTAGTAGTATTTTTCGTTTTATATATTTTGTACCAAATCATGTGTGACAATTTTATTTCGTTTTCCCGTTTGTATTTAGCCAAGTAATTAAATAACAATAGCCAAGTAATAAATAGAGACATTAAGCAAAATTCACGAAATATGAAATACGTAAAATAGCTAACATTTGTTACAACATTATAATTATTCATCATCTGATAAATTGGTAACACCAAAATAAGTGTTCGGTCTCGACATTCTTCTTAAAGCTTCATAATAATTAAAATTTGGTCTAAAAACTTCTTCCCATGGAGAAGCTTCACAAGAGCGAGTCTTTTTCCACCCGGCACTAATATTTGGCATGGGAAAAGGCCTGACATTGTTTCCACTTTGATCAATGATGATCTCCACGTAATGGTTTCTATTCACATTGGCCATTACAATCATAGAAGGATTTGTCGGAGGAGCTGTATGCATAGGCAAATAAGTTGTCAATCCTTCATCAAGTGTCACCACTGCCATATTGTACTTTGATGCAATTACATAACCCGACTCTGGGAAGTGCATCCAATTTTCTTCATCTGGCATATTATACGGATCATTCCAAATGAATGAGTTCCGAATGAAAGTGTAACCTCTTATTTGTCCAATAAGATCAAAATAGTAAGTTGGGTGGTTATCAATTTCATGGAAAAGGTCTTTGCGCACTTGACTCCAATCATCGGCTCCTAATCTCATTCCCATTGCCTTTGCAATCACTCGAAACCCACAATGCCCATCACCGGCTACATCATTAACCGTCAATATATGATCGTGAAACATAGACGGAATCTGCTCCATATATTTAAATGACTTGTGCAAATGAGGGCTTGACTGCGATGTTGCTTTACCTTTCTGTTTCTCATAAACTGAATACCTAGGGGGTATGGGGGGTGATGGACCATAATTAGTTTTTGCACTGCTGTAACTGCGTCTTCTTTGTGTCTGTTGATCCTTGAAAAACTGAGTATATTCAAAGGCAGATGGGTCCCGTGTGGTTGAATATTTGGTAGGTCGTTTCCCCCTTGACGATGGTTTATTTCGTGGTTTGACCAGAGGCTCTCTGGCTGATGTTTTTAAAGGATTATACAAAAGTTCAATTTGTGCCTTGAAATTCTCCCTCATGATTGGATCACTTGTTTGATCATACTTTCGCCTTAAAGCCATTATATGCTCAGCAATGTTGTCTTCATCCTCCGCTATATTCTCTTCGTCAAACCTTAATTTTCTCCAGTGAGGATCGATGCATTCTAGTGGAATAGGACAACCTCGCTCTCCGTAGTTACGAATAACATGGCAACATGGAATATTGTAGACCAATGTTATCTCACAGCTAGAACATGTAGGGTCTGCTTTTATCCATTCGAGTTGCTTAACCTCTTTTAGCATCATATCCATTGCGTGAAGAGAACATTTACCTGATATAAAAGTGAGAATGCAACTATATAAGTTCAACGGAAACAACTAAATAATTTGGGTGCATAAAAATATGAAATTTCTAAAAAAGAAACATTAATTAAATAATAGAATCTAACCTCTTAATTCTGAAAAATATGGAATTTCGTGTTGTCTTTTAACAACATTCATACTATTCCCCAATGACCCCCTAATTCGATTGTGTTGAATTGACAACAAGTCAATTATGTATATCACCATGTTTTCAAGGTCGCCACCGGAGGTTCCAATATATCTTTTAAATGTAGAATGAGCACCCTCGACCCTATTTCAAATAAAATGTTAATTAAACAACATGATTATTTATATATAAAAATCAAATACATATATCAGAAAAATTTGTAAATATCTTACCTATTAGTCGTCCTGTTCCCGAAGTGCCTTGTCTTGTTAGTGTAACAGGCCACAAACTTTTCTTTGTGACTATCTAATAAATCGCACATATATTTCAAAGCAATTGGATATGCTTTGTAGACACTCGACAGTGTCATGCGTGCTGCTTCAAAGTCATATTCAGTTTCACTATCAACAAGAGTTAACCAATCTTTATACATCTTCGCCCATATAGCCTTAGGGACTTTTGGACTGCAATGTGTTACGACATTCTGCGAAATGTGAAATGTGCAAAATAGATGGTTTGTCGTAGGAAAAATATTTTGCACAGCATTCGTTAACGCTTGATCCCTATCTGTCAACATTACTCGTGGGGTCTTACAATTTTTCATTATCATCCGGAGACACTCTAAAGCCCATTCGTAAGTAGGTTGTTGCTCATTACGCAAACAAGCAAAAGCAACACAAAATGTATTTTGTGTCGATGTGACGCCCACAATTTGGAGAAATGGCATGTTAAACCTATTTGTACTATAAGTGCAATCCAAGCACAATACATTGGGAAATGCACATACCAACTTCACGGAATCTTTATGCGTATAAAACAAATCTTCTAGTTGATTTGTGTGTGGGTTGGTCCTATGAAACGATATAAACTCTTTTCTATCCAAAAGATGCATGAGATGTTGTATTTGACTTTTACCTACCCTTTCTTTAACTTTTTCCCTGGCTTTAAGATTATATATGTCTTTCTTATTAGACTTATTGCCAGGAAATTTACGTTTTATTGCAGAAAGAATAGTCCCCGGCTTGGCAAGACTATCTACCATAGTTCTAAACATACCCTTTTCATCTTTATTAAGTCTGCGCGCTTGTGAATGAGCTTCTGGATAAATATCATTTTCATGATTATGCGTTCCATTTTCTATGTAAAATCTCCAATTGTTTTCCTCCATGTAACACTCGATTTTAAATAAACAAAAACATTTACCAGAACTCGTGTCTCTGCTTGATGACTTTTTTGGTTTCGGATCCCCATGTTTTTTACACTTCAAAGTGACTCGACTTTTAGTATCAAAGTGTGCATTGATATTTGCCGAGTACGTCGTAGTCAAAAAAAAACCTAGACCAGTCGATATTCCGTACAAGTAGTCTTTCATTTCATTGAGTGAAGCAAAAACCTGTAGAAATAAGATATTAAGAAATAACTCTCAAATAAGAAATGATCCAAAACAAATAAATAAATTTTTTGATTAAATTATTTATATGAGTCTTAAACAAAACAAGTCTTTTAAGTCAATTTTGGGAACTAACAATTCATTCTATATAAATACCATACTTATAAAAAAAAACATTAAACAAAATATTTATCTAATAAATAACATTCATTTATCTAATTTATTCAATCACACTATAAACGATTGTAAAAAAATGTAAATAATTATTTTTAGCTACAACATTAAACGAAGTATATCACGTGGTTTTGAAAATAAATAAAAATAGACAATTACTTAAAATATGGAAAGGATTTTTTGAGACAAACCATAGTACTTTGAAAATGATTTCTATAATCATAACCTATCCCGAATTCAGTTGGCGAAGAATTAATATTATGCTCGTTATCATCTGGTTGGGGATTTTCGTTATATCCATCATGATCCCGCTGAGGTTCTACAAACTGACTTGTAAAAACTTCTTGTGATGCGCCAGGTTGGTGACTCGTGTAATTATAGTCACCACTTACAAACTGGTTATCAAAATACGGATTGGGATGATTATTCAAATATGAATCATAAGAAAACTGAGCATTGTCATAAGGATCAGTCGGGAAATTGATATTTTGAGATGGAAAAAAAGTATTTTGATTAGAATCGATCGGAAATTGGGTGTTTTGGGGAGTATTATCCGGAGGAGATAAATTAAGATCCATTCCCCAAATATTATAATCTGTCATGGGTACCTAAACAATTGAATATATTAACAAATATCACTATCAAATATAAATGATACAATAACATATTTAACATAAATTTAAATATATGAGATAATACGTTTAACTTCCAAAAAATTATAAGAATCCAACAACTTAATTACTAACCTAAACTCCAAAATAATAAAATGTCTCTAACAAAACAAGTTCACATGTACATGCCGAAACAAGCTTTTTTTAATCATTTATCTAAGTTATTTTCATTACTCAAGTGTTATTAGAGCAACATATAACATTATATAATTAGAACTCAATATTAGTTGTGATTAAACAAATTTGAAAATAAATATTTAAAGGTCAATAAAAAAAGTTAAATTTTTTTAATTAATAAATGTTATAACTTATTAATAATTATATATATTTACATAAAATTAAAACTCAATAATAAAAAGAAATACTTACTTGATAATTGTAGTGGTAGAGTGATGTTGATTTTAGAAAAAAAATGATCTTAATTTGATATATGAAGTAGTTTGGTGATTGATGGTTAGAGTTTATTTTTTGTAAAATTGGGGGAGGTTTTATTTGGGTAAATTGGGATACGTTTTTTTTTTGGGTAAAATTGGGGATAAATGTAGTGGTAGAGTGATGTTGATTTGAGAAAAAAATATATTAATTTGATATATGAATGTGTTTGTTTGATGGTTGATGGTTAGGGTTTTTTTTTGGTAAATTGGGGAGAGGTTTTTTTTTTTGGTAAAATTGAGGATAATTGTAGTGGTAGAGTGATGTTGATTTGATAAAAAAAATATATTAATTTGATATATGAAGGAATTTGATGGTTGATGGTTAGGGTTTTTTTTGGGATAAAATTGGGGAAGTTTTTGGGTAAAATTGGGAAATTGTTTGGAGAAGAGAGAACAGACGAGGAAGAAAATAAAATGAAAAAATTCAGCAACACGTGATGATGAATAAAAGAAGAAGAAAAAAAAAAAAAAAAAAAAAAAAAAATGGGTCCACAGAGACGTGGGATCCCACGAAGTTTATATTGCTGAGCAATTCTGCTATTGAAAAGAGAACTCCCCGTAATTAACACGTTAAAATATACTCCATCACCCCCAATATTAAGAAAAGATCGATCTTGTATTTTGATTTTTATTTAATCTATTTTAGGCTTTCAACACTCTCATAAGTCATAATTAGGGAAAAAATAATCTAGTTCCCCCACTGACAACTAAGAAATTACCATGTAAAGTAAGTGATTATTATCCTGCTCCATCTTAATCTAAGATGCTATTTAGAAATGAGCTAATATAGGTTCATAATGATCATTTTGCAAATGAGATATCAGATATACTGTTTATTGTCAGGGGCTACTAACAACTATGATTTCTAATAGATTAAGTTACAAGTTAACAATAACGGTCTGATTTCAACAATTTAATGCACTATTCATGCATGCACAAACTTAGATTTTACCATATTATCCTTTCATATATAGTCTTCTTCGGTCTTCTCGAAGTTTGGGTGACATTTAATTGCGTAAGAATTGATTACACCATTAGCATGAAGCTTAAGTCTCTAGTTGTCGAATTCTTTAGCTTGTCTTGCAAATTTTAATTAAAAAAATGTATTACAATTGACATATTCCGATTACATTTGTTTTACAAGAAGTGAAGTTTTGGTAACATGTGCATACACTGATACACATTCTGATAACATGTTCATTTACATTGCATACACATTTCCATCCCCATGCATTTACGTACACGTTTCCTTACATTTATATACATAAAAATAAAGAAAAGTGTTACTTCGTTTCGTCAAATCATAAAGCACGTTACATTATGCTTGAAATTCATCAATAAGAAGTGTATTAAAAATCAATTAAGTTGAAGGACCGCTTCTTCAACCTATCTTCACTCTTTGCTATAATTACCCATGAGCGGCGCCCCTCATATGTTTGTTGTCCAGAAAAAAAAATAGGGTTTTTTTTTTCCGATTGTCGTTCAAGTATGAAATTTCTATATAATATATATTAATAGTAGTTTAATTTAATATTAACTCTAAAAAAATCATTAATATAAAAATAATTGTGCTTTTTCATTTACTTGTAAACAAATTTTACTAGCATATAGTCACAAGTATAATTTTTTTTATACATATTTATTATTTTTGATCGACATTATGGAGCTTGAAAAATGCACCGGAATCGTGAGGCCCGGTGCGGTCGCACCTACTGCACCCCCTCATGCTATCACTGTTATCCATATTACATATTTAACACACACACACACACACACACACACACACACACACATATATATATATATATATATACTAGTAATTGTACCACACGCGTTGCGTGTGTGACACGTAGTTGCTTAAATATGATCCGGTACAAATAAATTTAACATTTTTAAAAAGTTTGCAAAAATAATGGAATGAATATCGTAAAAATATAATGTTTTGTTTTTATAGTAATATAAAAATATATATATGATGATTTGTTTGAGAGATGAATTGATGTGTGTGGAAAAAAGAAAAATATTTATTTACTTATTTATTTACTTATTTATTTATTTATTTAAATTGCATTAAGTTATTTGAATAATTAATAAATTAGAATATGAACATTTTTGAAAAAAATGAATAAAATTATGCAGTCTCAACCTTCTTGAGTTCACTTATATTAAAAGTATATTATAGTACAAATTTAAAATATTAAAATCACAACCCACTGGCCACTATAATATGAGTGTTGATGTTGTTTTCTTCATCACTAACTCAAGCTAGCTAGGTGAGTCTGCTCTGCAGTTCACAATACTTGTGTGCTTTTTGGTCTTTATACCTATTAATTAATTTTATAAGTTTGTTTATTAAATATATCTTTGTGCAAAAAAAAATTGAAGGCCGGCACCATTTAAAATAAAATAGTTTTTAGAAACACTAATCTTTTTTTATTAGTATAAATTACCACTTTAAACATTTTAATTGTAATTTAGTATTACTTTATAAAACATACTCCAATTGTTTTTTTTTTCTACCATCAATTTATTGATACATGACTTTCTATTTCTATTCATCTCTCTCATCTCTCTTGATCTCACTCCCCTGCTCTCTCTATATCTGTATATATACGAATATAATATATATTACTTTTCTTCGACAAACCTCCGACCCTCTCTCTCTGTCGCCACCGCCAGCCCAACTCGTCGCCGTCACTTTCACCAAGAAATTTGTCTCCCTTTCTCCTTCTTTCTAACTTTCTCTTTCTACCACCATGTCTGACATCATCAGGCCAACTGTCCACGTCATCGTCTGCCGCTGTGGTAGTGAGTTTGTCGCCTCTGGTCGTGGTCGTCACTGTGGTGGTGTTGAAGTGGTGGTGACTAGCATGTATCTCGTCCCATGTATATATATTCTTCCATGGACTATTTTTTGTGAATATGATAAGTTGTAAATTATTTTTAATGTCCTAATAGTAATTTTATGGTTAAGAAAATTGTAAGTAAGTTATAATTTGATCATACATAATTTAAATTGAACACTATTTTTTGAACATTTCTGGAAAAATATTATTAGATTGATTTTTTTATTAGTCTGTCAAAAAATTGTATTAGTCTGTCAAAAAATTATAATAGTCTGTCCAAAAAACATATATTAGTCTGTCAAAAAAATGCATTTGTTTGTCTAAAAAAATTGTATTAGTCTGTCTTTAAAAATTGTATTAGTCAGTTGAAAAAATTATATTAGTCTGTCAAAAAAATAGCATTAGTCTTCTATAAGACTGTCTATTAGTCTGTCAAACAAAAAGTGTATTAATCTGTCCAAAATTATATATATTAGTCTGTCAAAGAAATTAAGTATGAACTTGAAAAATAAGATAAAATAAGGGTATGAATTTTAAAAATTGGGATATGAACTTGAAAAAAATAAGGTATGAACTTTACAAATTGGTGTATGAACTTGAAAAATAAGGGTATAAACTTTAAAGTTTGGTGTATAAAATTGAAAAATACGGATATTAACTTTAAAAATTGGGATATGAAATATAAAAATTTGGGTATCAAAAAAGTTTGCCTGACAACTTTCTCTCTGGCAAAATATTTATACATTTCACCATCCATGAAGTTATGATTGGCAACTTTCTCATTGCGCAAGCACCTGTAATCCATTACAGAAAAGGAAAGAGATGGAAAGGAGAGAATGGAAACAAGACAATGGAGATAATTACTGCTTTGGGCAGAAAGTGTGTGTGTATATATACACATATTTATTTATTTAATGGGCGCCAAAATAATATTAGGTTGGGATGAATAAATGATCCTGCAAAAGGGTAGAATATTGAGTAAACTTAAAAATATTGAGTTGTTACTTAACTATTTTCAATCTGTTGTGTGACATATTAGCTCACATATATATGTATATAGATATATGGAGAGAAAATAGAGAGAGACAATAGGATGAAGTGTTTATTCTTTAATATGAGTGTACAGAGAGATACATCAAGAGACCCCTGACCCTCTTTATATAATAGAGGGTAGGGTTACATATGTTAGAAAAGCCCAAGATAGGCCCAATAGAGTAAGACCCAAGATGGCCAATAATATCCTACAACACTCCCCATTTGGATGTCTTGATTTCTTCGTCTCCATACTGTCGATGTGAATCGAATTCATTCGCAGTGCTAAACGCATAAAAACCTTAGGGACGGAAAACCCAGTGTGGGACAAAACCGGTACCTATGAGAAACTGTGTAGCCGAATGATATAGGCCGAAATTCTATGTAATTAACTAACCACAAAACAGTGTGCCTCATCAAAACCTTGGCAGAGCAAACACAATGGAAAAATCTCTAATCGAAGGAAAAAGAGTGCAACAGTGGTAGTAGTAAAGGATCAACCGCAAAACAGGTGCCTCATCAAAACCTTGCTAGAGTAAACCCAGTGGGAAAAACCTCTAGTCGAAGGACAAAAGAGTACATAGTGGTAAGAAGTATACAACAGGATACTCTCCCTAATTTCGACAATCTTAAATGAGGTATGATGGGAACGTGTCTCGCTAAAAACCTTGCCAAGGAAAACCCAGTGGGAAAAAACCTTGGTCTAAGGACAAAAAGAGTACACGAGCATGCGACTGGATGCTCCCCCTCACTTGCACACGACAGGGTGCGAGAATTTCGACTAAGTAGTAATTAGTGCAATAAGCATTCACCTGGATGCTCCCCCTTACTTGCACACGACTAGATGCAAAAATTTCATATTCCAAGAAAGAGTACGAGCATTCGACTAAATGCCTCATTTAGTTGCACACGACTGTATGCAAGAAAATATAACGTGGAATAAAACGAGCATTCGACAAGATGCTCTTAAACTTCATATGTGAAGATTTATTTTGACGATAAATGTTAAATAGCATAATGTAGTCATGTCTCTCATAATCGATAACAAAAAGTTGTCTTCTATGACAAGTGTTTTATCTAGATCGTGAGACAGAGCATATATAATTCAAATATGGCTAATACTAGCTCGAAGCCATATACACTCTCTAGTCGTCTCATAGAGCACAAATAGATCAGAGTGATTCGTTTGGAGTCATTCAAAGACCTCCAAGATATCGCCTTATTCCTAATGGTAAAGACAGACCATGTTAAGAATATCCCTTATGCGGGTCTGATAAGTAACATGTATCGGTATAACCCAAAAAGGGTTGCGTTAATTCGAGTACCGAAGGGGGTAGGTACACTCGATGATGCAAATGGGATAAGACAAGCCCTCATCCACAGTTACCTTAAGGTAATGGGAAAATGTCTTTTATGCCATTTCGATGGCAGCGTGTTAGCGCGATGCTGTGTCGAGCTATACCATTCACAGCAGACAAGATGTTCGTCCTAGTACATTAGACCAAGTACAATGATGCGCTTATTGTACTTAGATATGAACATCATGGTTCAATATCTCTTTGTCGTCTCATCAGGGACGGACCGGGTCTATATCAATGTCTAGTGATCGAACGATCATGGGAGAATCTGACGACTTAGAGTCATAATGACTAAAACGTCATAACACCTTCTGGGTGTAGTCTGAATCATGAACTTAGATTCAATCTTTACGTGACTCGATCATCAGGCCGAGTCACTACCGTGTCTTCCCAAGATCCTTCATCTCGAAGGCAAATCCAAAAAAAATGGATCGCGTAATAAAACACGCAAGGGCATAATACTTGTTCAAGTATCCCAAGCTAATCAAGTACTTTCTTAGACGGTTATACCACATCCGCTCGGATTATATTAATCTATATAGTGAACGTCTCATTTAATTGAGATCATGTTCCATGGTCAGGAACTACTTGATTCAAGCATTATGAAGTCACACAGGGACCTACATCTATATCGCTTTGTCTAAATCCCCATAGAGATAAAACCGTGACACATTCATGGCTGCATACTCAGTTTTTCGGAAACTACTAAACTGGTAAAGTAGGGGACTATTATAATGTCCATTACGAGGAAATCAACCATCTCGTAATCAATTCCAAGCTGTGAGATAAGCCTTGCGCTACTAGGCAAGCATTCTACAATCTCATTATTCTCATCAATTTTCCTTACGAATAACCAAATAAACAAACTCGTTTAACATTGGTGGAGTTAGAGCTACAGGTCCGAACACACTTTCGCTAAGGAGTCTACTTGGATTGCAAGTTTCCATTAGTCCAGTCTATTCTACATTGACTTCAGGCAACGGTACATGGTTCCGTGTCATAATTTGCTCATATTTTCAGTCGTCACATAATATATGAATAAGCAATCAATGACAGTCTCCTTTCGCTTCAATATCATCTAAGATATCATGATCGACAGATATTTCGAGATTTTTAGGATGAGGAGGAAATCACACATCTCCTTGCTCATTTATAATCTCGTGCGACAAACGAGTTTCAGTTCACCACCTCTAGGGCTGAATGAATTTAGAACCGGTCAACTTCCTCGTATCTTGGGAAAGACGACAGAATGACGGCCGACGGCAGCGTCCTTTGCTTGGCGGGTTCGGCCAAAGCAACGTGTTACGACAGGAACACGGCGTCCGATATGGACGTCTATCCTTGCAAGCATTTTGCAGCAGGTATAAATAATCTCGTGACATCTCATAAAGTCATTAAATGCGTCTGGCATTTAGTTAGACTTGAGGGAGTCTATGCACTTACTTATCACTAAGTGCAGTTCTGGGGATCAAGCTAAGACCGAGTGGGTTATGCCACATTACTTCACGTCGTTCCTTATCAACGGTAACATGCAAATCTCCCCCGAACGACGGGGAGAACAGTCTTAGCGATGTCACTTTCGCATATCGTGCGGTAAAGAGATCGCTTGCCAATGTTACTCTATCAAATAATAGGTATGAGATTCATAATCGACTTATGTCCCCTTCAGAGGTCCATATTTTGAACGCTATAGCGGCTCAATCAAAATATTAATTAAGCACTCCAAACACGCATTAATATGAGACTTCTGGCTCATAACCAGTAACCAGCTGGTACACATATGGTGTTTGAGTGTCTATGGGCCTCATGACGGACCAATGCAGCAAAATAGCATAACCCCACACGGAAATATAAATCTTGGTGTGCAAGACAAGAAATGCGTGCAATCATTTGCACTGGCATCATCAAACTTTCTGTGAGTCCATTTGGGTCTGAACATAATCGACAGGATGTTCAATTTGAATTTCCAAACTCAACTAATTCAAATCGAAATTTCAATTTTTTTACTATTCGGAATTATCAAGTCGACTAGACTTTTCAGGATAATCCAGATCATGAGCCATCAACTTAATGATAGGGCTAGAAGTTTAGGAAATGCTGCATTTCTGTGGACAACAATAATCATGTGACCTTATTGTCGATGCATCAACCATAACCATTTATATTTATGGTCCGTCTTATGGTTGGATAAGTCCACAATAACTCCTTCAATTCTTTACAAGAATTCTACGAGTTCTTTTTGTGATCTTTACACATACTAGTCTTTCAAAGTGAGCATTAGTGGCATGAATTTCGGATTAATTACGAAATATATTCTCAGAGAGAATCCAAATGTGATGCGATTATAAATCAAGCATCGTCTTTTGACCCGGGAATATCTCATCCAGTCAATGCCACAATATCAAAATGCTCTTATCAATCGACGACATGCGAATGATAGTACAGACAATCATGTCTTAGTATCTAAATCATTTATCATTTCGACGACAGGCGAAATGATAAGGTAACTTTAAATGCTTTAAAGAATGTCGTAGCAACCACTTGAAAGACATTTCAACTCCTCTAAAATACGCTTTTGGTCGTATTGAATGGAGGCTATGTAAAAAAAATTTAATTATTTCATGAGCTATTACTAGATAACACTGGTTTTCTCGAATATTTTATAACTCAACAAGGTACAACAGGACCTACATGAGTATAACGCCTCATATTTGACAAATCAATTTGGCTTTACCAAAGATTTCGATTTTGGAACGACATGTTCAGAATCGTTGTCACTGAGTGCTCTTTTAGACAAGTAGTTGGTGAAATTATATGGTACATTGTTACCCACTATTTCCAAAAAATCAACTACACCACAAGTATTGCCTAAAATTTTATAATTTAAAATTTGGTCACATTTTTCAAAAGAATTTACTCAACACACTTTAAATTATTTCGAGAAATTTCGTAAACAGGCAAACCATAATCCAAAAGTATGGTCCAAATGGAAAACTAATAATCCAAATGGAAAACATAATCCAGATGAGCAAAAAAATGGCTCAATGATTTATCAAAATATATAAAGAAAGGTATCAAACTCATTTGAGCCACAAAATCGGGGGTCTCAAGAGTTTCCTTTTAGTTAGCTTTAACCACATTAGCATCGGTTTTTCCACCTTTATAATAGTTGTAAACTATTTAAGGAGTAACCGTGCATGGCCTTTGTCTTTATAGCATAGAGTTGGCTCCTTGAGCATTATCTCTTGTTTTGTTGCAATGGGCCATATTGTTCCTTTCAATTACTGTCTTGGAGCCACAGGTTTTTTATTTTGACGATTATCTAAAATCTTGCTTGGCTAAGCGATTCATCGGGATCGCGACAGTTCGAGACAAATAACACTTGTCTCGGTTCTCGATTCGTGAAAAAAAAATGTATACGAAGAGCATTAATATCTGGCAAACAATTCGCCATTGACCCAATAGGATTAAAACTACTCACCGGGGTAATTTTCTTATCCAATAACAGATGAGCGATAAAGGAACATGGTGAATATAAATTCACGATACTGCTTATGGAATACACTTTCCAAGCTAGTATTTTGGTGAATGATAGCTCCAATATGTCAATTTCAGACATTTGTTCACCATAGACGTCATCACGTCTCAAATGTGGCGGCGGAATAAAATCAACGCCTTAGCATTCATCTCGAGAGTAACAACAAACTCGTGTTTTACTCATCAAAGATGGCATCCAAAAAAAAAATTTTGGGCATCATATTTTCACGCAGCAGGGTGAGTAACATGTGGTGACGGATTAAAATCAACGTTTAAACAGTCATTTCGCAAGTATGTTTTACGATTTTTCTCATCATAGATGGCATCCAACATGTGTTGGGAGTTCTGGATAATTTATCATATAAAACGACTGGTTTATATGTTTATGGTTTGCACAAGCACAAACTTTTTTTCGAAACGACAGGTTCGAAAACATTAGTTTTGCTTCTCATGTGAATCGGTTTTCATTGATCGAACGACGGGTCGATACTGAAACACCAATTCGGCGAAACATACATCAATATATAAACACACTCGGGGAAATTATTATTTAGTCAACCCCTTTCGGTAGCTCTAATTGAACACGAACAGGAAAGACGGTGAGGGTGGAGGGCACGAATGCCACTTAAAACCCGACCTCATTAGGATATCGACTTCCGCCTATATCTTTCCTAGACATCATATCCAAATAGGTGAGCCTAGTTGGGAAAGGTTCATAATTTTTCCAACTTAAATGTGAAAATATGTGATTTCGCAAATTACCATATTTTATACATGGCAGTAAATAAATATTACATGGCAGTGATCAATTATATAGATTGTACCTGTTTCATGATTAACTAACATGGCAGTACATATTTCCTAATAAGTAATCCAAATTAATGTAATCAATATATATTAGTATTTACCAAAGTTACACCAGCAATATCTAACACAATATATTATTATTATATTGCTATATGTGTAGCTTTTTATTCATGGTAACTAAATCATGCTTGTTAGTAATATATTTTATTTACCAATTTTACACTAGTAAGATATAAATTAATATTATACAAATCTATTGCTTTTATGTGTAAGTTTTATACATGGTAACTAAATCATGCAATAGGATGAATTAAATTTATATGGAAACACATCAATTTATTCAATTAACATTCAATTTTTTTATTCACTTTCCTTTTTAATAAATATATATATATATGCATGTTGGTGGATATTTAAACCGAATATTGACTTTTATAACACATATATACTGTTTTTATACATGTAATATACTACAGGGACTATCCGTGTAATTTTAGCAAACTATATATCTATTTACAGCATTATTACAGCTTCAGTCCATAATTTCAAACAAGTTTCAGTTTAGTCCTTTAGTAATTAACATGCACAGTCAATAGGTTCAGCGAATTACAAAACAGTCCTATGGTTTTCAGTTTGTTACAGATTTAATCCCACAGATTAATACATGTTTTACAATTACATGATTTCCGATTTACAACCCGATTATATGTCTTTTACTGATTTTTTATTTTTTTTGTATAAAAATACAATTTTACAGTACACGATACATATTACATATCAATAGGCTTTTATAGACAGTTTGATCATGTTTTAGTTATCCATAAAATAATACGTGCGATCACATATATGGAATAAATTAAGTTTTGAATTCGGTACCTTACGCATGGTATGTTGGTGAAGGTCGATATAGCAAAATCCTAAAAAACCGGATAAACCTCAAGGTTTATAAATACCCAATATCCTTGCGTTTACCAAAAATCTCAAATATCCGCGAGCGTATATCCTATTAGCAAAGTGTCGATAACGTGTTGTGTGACATATTAGCTCACATATATATGTATATAGATATATGGAGAGAAAATAGAGAGCGACAACAGAACGAATTGTTTATTCATTAATATGAGTGTACAGAGAGATACATCAAGAAACCACTGACCCTCTTTATATAATAGAGGGTAGGGTTACATATGTTAGGCCCAATAGAGTAAGGTCCAAGATGGTCAATAATATGCTACAACACAATCTAAGTATTAGTCAAAATTATAGGATAATAGTTGCAATTCAGTTTCAATTGAAAAAAGCAAAAATTATAGGACAGATCGTGTAAAACGTTCAAATGAATAGAATATTATGAGTACATATATATATGTTATGAAGACTAATATGGAAAGATGTAGAAAATTTCCAGAAATAAGGAAAAAAATGCTAAAGAGATAAAAAGTCAAATATATTGAAAAAAAAATAAAAAAAATATGTATATATATATATATATATATATATATGAAGAATTTCCTGTTCTAGAGAGAAAAACCAGGATATTTGTAAAAGTATATATAATCCTATGAAGGCTTAGTATTAGGCGTGTTCCCTACATCGATTATATTCAAATTTTAGAGAGAGAAAGGAACACAAAAAATACACGAGTGGCTTTTACGTGTCAAGGTGACATACCTTTGATATTTGATAGTTGAGTGTATATAAGAGCAAATGTGAGATAAACATATACTTGACTATTGTAAGACTTAAGTTTTACAATTTTAAGCATAACGATATTAATAAAAAACTGGGGAGGGCCCCGGAGATGATACATAAGTTTAGATCAAGTACGTTAACAAACATGGAATTCTTAACTTCCGTTCAGTTATAACTTCATCTGAATATTTGAGTTGCACTCTAGTTACAATTAAGTTGCAAATGAAACAGCTTGACAATTTTCACAACGAAGTTAAACTTAATTTTAAGATTAATTATAACAAAACCAGGGTGACGTCCATGAAAGTATTCTATGTTCACCAACTATTTATTAAAACTACTTCATCGTTGTAGTTCTATAGTATATTTAACACATCAGGCCTTAAATGTAAAAGCTATCAAACTTTTGTTTATTAGGAGGTGATTAAAACAGTATCAACCACCCCTTAAAAAATGAGCAACATATGCAAGTTCAGTAATCATAAACCTACAAGGATTTCCTTTCATGTACAAGCTTCAAAAGATTAGCGTACAACTGCTTAATGAGCCCAGGATGATTACGGTAGTGCGCGTCTTTTACGAAACTGATAGAACATAAAAATCAGACCCGAATATTCTATTTGGGTAATAATCAACCCACCTTATAAATGGGTATCCAACGCTTAAATGGGTCGTCTCATACTTTTTATAGGAATTGAGGTTTTACTATTAAAAGCACAAGCCCAATCAAATGGGGACCCATGTCTGGAAAATCCCTGGGATGAAGACATTTGTCAATATCCTAGAAGGCGCAGTTGCCTATAAATAGCCAACTACCCCTCCTAGAAAAGGACCAGAAAAACTATCCAAAAAATATAGAGAGAAGTTAAGAAAAGAGAGAAACTAACCAAAGCATATCACTTCGAGAAATAAACCGAGAAAAGACAGCCGAGCACCGAATAAAAGGGGAGAAAGATGAAGACGAGAGATTAAATAGTCATATCGAGCACAATTGTAAAACCGAAATACTAATCCGAGCAAATGTAATAGTCCGAACAAGGACAATAATCCGAGCAATAATAAAGATCAGGAAATGTCCTTTATTCACGGTTGATTTACCATTATATCATTGTTGAAAAGCCTAACGCGACCGACCAAAGTTATGGTTTTATCAAATGGCGCTGTCTCCGGGAATCATCTAGTTCCCAACTAGTTTAGAATTCGAATACCAATACTCTGCCAGACGAGCGACAATGGTTATCAATGTAGAGGAAACCCATCCCGAGATAATAGAAACCAATAACCAAAACACGCAAATTAGCCAACAAGACCTCGACGATTTACTCGCCATCCGCGACAGATATGAAGCTATCCAATCCGGAAACCAACCAACAACCTCCTACGTCAACCAAGAACAACCGGTCGAACCACCCCGACATTTCATCGAAGGGATTGTCGACGAACACCCTTCGTCCTCGGAGGACGAACAAGACGTGCCCGTATTAAGGCGTGCACGAAGATGCTTAACCGGGTCCCAAGCAGGGCTGAGCTCAAGAGTCCCTTTGCCTACAGCCTCGGTCAACTCCGGTGCTCGTTTACAAACGGACGAAGCTCATCAGTTTGGCATGCCCGAGGATCATGTACTCGGACAGTCGCCCCGACTACCGACTAATTCTCCGAGGATGATTACACCACCCACGGTGGAGGTACAACATGTTGTTCCATTAGCCGATGAAAGGAACTACGCCCAGCTACAAGCTCAGCTGGCGGCATGCATGACGGCCATGACAGCGGCCGGCATCGTATTGCCAGTTATCCAACCCGACAAAGACCCACGCCATGAAGTGGAAGATTCTGCCTACAGGGCCGCCCTGGAGGCAGCGGGTCGGCGACCCGATACAAGAGTCCCCCACCAAGGGGGCAATGTCCCAATAACTATCATCCATCCGAACACTCATATGGAACGTGTCCACACAAACACGAAGGATGGTAGATATCCCGAATACAGGATCGGGGAAGGATATGGCCCATCACCACATCAGGGAGGATACCCTCCCCCCTACCAAGTCACGGATGACGCGTTCCAACAGGCTTGGAACGTATGCCAAGAAACCCCGTGTGCTGAACAGATCACGCGGTACCGCAATCCTATGGGATTCGTCATCCCCGAATTCAGGCTCTATGATGGGAAGAGTTGCCCTATCGACCATCTGAGGCACTACAAGACGAAGATGGAACTGTGGAATGATGACCATGCACTGATGTGCAAATTTTTCAAAAACAGCTTGGGTCAAGAGGCTTCGTCATGGTATCATAACTTACCACGGGGCTCCATTAGAAACTGGGCAGAATTGCTAAGAGCATACTCCACCCGATACGCTGCTCATCGGAAAAAGAAGGTTAGTATCGAAACCCTTCTTAAAATGGCGATGATGCCAAATGAAAGGCTCAACGATTACTACATACGTTTTATCGACGTAGCAAACCAGATTCCACGATATGCCAATAATATAGCCATCCAAAACTTTATCAATTCCATCCCTAATGGCTATTGGGCGAGAAGGAAGTTCATAGGCAAAAACTTCCCGACCACTGATTCCCTGCTAGCCTATTGTACCCACCTCACCGATAAAAACGATGAACTGCGTTTCCTCAACCGAACTCTACCAAGAAGAAAGTCGGTCCGCGAGGCACAGGTGGGTCGCAAAAGAGTTAGAAATAACCAGGGAGAAGCATTCCAACCGACCAGAAAGGGCAAAGAGCCCGAGGTCCATAGCAGGGTAGAGCGACCACGAGCATTAGAGCCCAAACCGCTCCAGATCGCATACCCAACACCGACCAACGAACATAAACCGCTCCAGCTCACCTACCCGATGCCACCCAAGCCATTTCAACAAGTTCGGCCCCAAGAGAGGGAACACCGAAACACCTTCGGACCGGTCGAGCTGCGATACACTTTCAACCTATCTGCTGAAGATATCCTCAAGGATATATGCAGGGAAAGTTGGTATTCCCGACCACAACCGATCATCTCTCCCCCAAATCAGAGAGATTCCAAGCTCTTCTGCGCATATCACGAGGATCACGGCCATCTCACTAAGCATTGCCGCAACCTGCGATGGAGAATGAACCAGTGGGGCGATGCAGGATACCTAGCCAAGTTCATCAAAGGAGCTGGGAATAAAGGCAAACAATTGGCCGTCGAGGGATCCGACAACCGGCAAGGTAAAACGATCAACGTCGTTCATATGTCACGACCCGAGGGCACCGGTGGGGAACGGTCGCGACAACGGCAGCTGGCCCACTTTGGCCAAGTAGCCAAGGCATCACAGGCGTCGACCTCTAAACGACAGTGCACACAACGACGACATCCGCCCATTTCTTTCTCAGATCTTGACGAAGAAGGGGTGATTTACCCCCATGGAGACGCCATTAACCTCCGAGTTCAAATTGGCCTAGACACGGTCAGCAGGGTACTTGTCGACCAAGGAGCCTCTTGTGATATCATGTACAGGGAGCTCTTCGACAAAATGGAACTCAAGCTGCAAGATCTACAGCCTGCGGACGTCACGCTGATCGGATTCATCTCCGAAACGACTAAACCATTGGGAAAGATCGTCCTCAGTGCCACAACCGGGTCCGTGTCGGTTCCCGTAGAGTTCTTAGTGGTTAATGACCACTCCGGTCATAATGCAATATTGGGCCGACCTTGGTTACATGCCATGAAGGCCATACCCTCAACCTATCACCAAAAGGTCAAATACCCAAATGACAGGGGAGAGATCGAGACAGCCAGAGGATGTCAAGAGGATTCAAGACGCTGCGAGGACATCACCGCGACTCTCCAAAAACAACGAAGCATGGTGGAACAACCCACCAGCACCAAGAAGCTGATCAACCAAATATCCAAAGCCGAAAGGGTTGTCGAAGAACAAGTAGGAGAGACACTCAGGAGGGTGTATATACCATATATGGACGAGGAGCATTACTTCCTCCTCGGCGACAACCTTCCAAAACAGGAATCCGAGGAGTTGAAAGCATTCCTTCTCAACAACACTGATAAATTCGCCTGGAGTCCTAAAGATATGCCGGGCCTAGACCCCAATACGGCATGCCACCACCTAAGTGTAAACACCGAATACAAGCCGATAGCACAGAGGAGCAGGAAGGTGTCTGTACAACACAGAGCAGCTATAATCGCTGAAGTACAAAAGTTATTGGAGGCTGGAGCCATAAGAGAGGTTTACTATCCAAAATGGTTGTCCAACCCGGTTGTCGTCCCTAAGAAGAACGGGAAGGAGAGAGTATGTATAGACTTCACAAACCTCAACAAAGCCTGCCCGAGGGACCACTTTCCCCTTCCGAGGATTGATCAACTGGTGGACGCAACTGCAGGGGCAGAACGGATGACCTTCCTTGACGCATATTCAGGATACCATCAAATTCCCCTCGCCCGCGAAGATCAAGAAAAGACTTCGTTTATATCACCTTTGGGAAATTATCGCTATACGGTAATGCCGTTCGGCCTACGCAATGCGGGAGCAACATACCAAAGGATGATAACAAGAGTATGTCGAGATCATATAGGGAAGACGATGGAGGTATACATAGACGACATGGTCGTCAACAGCGAAAGAGCCACATCCCACCTTCAAGATATCAGGGACGTTTTCCGAACGCCGGGCGAGCACAAACTGAAACTCAATGCGAGCAAGTGTGCATTTGGCATCAGCAAAGGGAAATTCTTGGGGCATATGGTTAGCCGACGAGGAATAGAGGCTAATCCCGATCAAATAACGGCTCTACGAAACCTAGCAGCGCCCAAGAATAAGAAACAGGTACAAGAGCTCACGGGAATGATGGCCGCGCTGAGCAGGTTCATTAGCCGATCCGCAGATAAGGGACGGCCATTTTTCGAATCACTCAAGAAGGATAGAAAATTCGTCTGGGACCCGGAATGTGAAGCTTCATTCAACAATCTCAAAGAGTACTTGAGGACATTGCCACTGCTAGTAAGGCCGAACAGAGGAGACATTCTGGCATGCTACCTAGCAGTTTCCGTTACAGCTGTGAGCGTGGTCATCCTAAGAGAAGAAGGTCGCGAACAATTCCCGATCTACTTCGTCAGCAAGACTCTGGTTGAAGCCGAAACACGTTATCTACCCTTGGAAAAGCTGTGCCTGGCGTTGGTCGTCGCAACCAGAAAGTTGCCACACTATTTCATAGCTCATCAGGTCCGGGTATACACAAAATTTCATATCAAAGAGTCACTTCGACGGACGGACGTCAGCGGCCGAGTTGCCGCCTGGGGGGTTGATCTATCCCAATTTCATATCGAGTTCGCAACCCGTCATGCCATAAAGGGACAAGTCCTGGCCGATTTCGTCGCAGAATTCACCGAAGGCTATGACGAGCCTTTAGCACTCTCTCCACAATCACACTGGCAGATACATGTCGACGGATCAGCCACCAAGGACGGATCAGGAGCAGGGATCGTCCTAAAGTCTAGAGAGGGAGAAATCATCGAAAAAAGCATAAAACTGGGCTTCCGAGCTACCAACAATGAGGCAGAATACGAGGCCATGATAAACGGCATGCTCATTGCCCGGTCCCTCGGATGCTCCCACTTAATTGCAAGCTCAGACTCCATGCTCATCGTCAATCAAGCCATCGGCGAGTATCAAGCGAAAGATGATAGAATGATCCTCTACCAAGAGAAAGTCCAAAGCTTGATGGCAACCTTCGAACAGTGCGAGTTAGTAAGAATCAATCGCACCGAAAATGCACATGCCGATGCATTGGCCACCCTAGCCTCGACATTAACATTGACCGACACCCGGTCGATCACAGTGGAACTACTGCCGACCCCGAGCATAATAAAAAGGGTAAACCGGGTGACATCGATACAGTACGAACTAGGTTGGATGGAGGACATGACCCATTATCTGCGAAGTGGAACGCTTCCGGTCGACAAGATAAAAGCGCTGAAAATTACAAGAAAAGCTCCTCGCTTCTGGCTATCCGAGGACGATAAACTATACAAATCCAGTTACCGGGGACCACATCTACTGTGCGTCCCGACCGAGCTACAACTGCCGGTCTTGGAGGAAATCCACGAAGGATCTTGCGGAGCACACATCAAAGGGCGATCCCTTGCAAACAAGGCAGTGACCCAAGGATATTGGTGGCCCTATATCAAGCGAGACGCCGATGCATACGTCCAACGATGCGACAAGTGCCAACGATTCGCCAAGATACCACGGCTCCCTTCATCTATGATGACCCCAGTATCAGCACCATGGTCATTCGCTCAATGGGCAATTGATTTGGTCGGTAAACTCCCAAGAGCACCTGGGAATGTGGAATATCTGATCGTTGCGACTGATTATTTCACCAAATGGGTCGAAGCTAAACCCCTCCGAGAAATCAAAGCCAGCAACGTCAAACAATTCATTTGGGAATACATCATAACTAAGTTCGGTATACCGTACGCTATAGTCGCCGACAACGGAACCCAGTTCAAAGATGCCAATTTACAGCTGTGGTACGAGGAACTCGGTATCCGAAAATTCTATTCGACGCCGACATACCCACAAGGGAACGGGCAAGCCGAAGTGTCAAACCGAACAATATTAGACGGCATCAAGACTACCCTTGAACAGGCAAAGGGGAGGTGGCCCGAGCGGCAACTCAACGTTTTATGGTCGTGCCGAACTACACCCAAGACGGGCAACAAGGAAACCCCGTTTAGCTTAGCATACGGTGTTGAGGCCATCATACCGACAGAGATCGGGCTACCCACGCTCCGAACGACGTTGGTCGAGCAGGGAAACAATGAACAAAGAATGAGAGAAGAGCTCGACATGATAGACGAGAAACGAGAGATAGCGGCCCTTACCCTAGCTAAGTACCAACAAAGCGTGAAGCAAACCTATGACAAGAGAGTAAAAGGGTCTAAAGAATTCATGGTAGGAGAACTGGTGCTGCGACGAGTGACGGTCTATACCCGCAACGAAATACATGGCAAACTAAGCCCTACCTGGGAAGGCCCATACGAAATCGTCAAGCAAACAAGTCCAGTCTCTTACAAAATCAAAAGCGTCCTGTTCGCCAACAGCCGAGGGGAAAAGAATTCTTGGAATGTGGCTAACTTAAAGAAGTACTACGTATAGGCAATGCTCCGAATACAAGTACAGGTGCTACCTTACCCTTCTTGCTTAATGGCATTATCTTTCTTCTTTTGAATGAATAAAATATATTATTATGCTGTCTACTAATACTATGAAATTCCGTAAATGGCGTGTTACCGAAGGAACGTCTAGGAATACTATGAAATTCTCAACATGGCCGAAGTGCCTAGAAATACTATGAAATTCCGTAAATGGCGTGTTACCAAAGGAACGTCTAGGAATACTATGAAATTCTCAACATGGCCGAAGTGCCTAGGAATACTATGAAATTCCGTAAATGGCGTGTTACCAAAGGAACGTCTAGGAATACTATGAAATTCTCAACATGGCCGAAGTGCCTAGGAATACTATGAAATTCCGTAAATGGCGTGTTACCAAAGGAACGTCTAGGAATACTATGAAATTCTCAACATGGCCGAAGTGCCTAGAAATACTATGAAATTCCGTAAATGGCGTGTTACCGAAGGAACGTCTAGGAATACTATGAAATTCTCAACATGGCCGAAGTGCCTAGAAATACTATGAAATTCCATAAATGGCGTGTTACCGAAGGAACGTCTAGGAATACTATGAAATTCCCAACATGGCGTGTTACCGAAGGAACGCCTAGGAATACTATGAAATTCCCAACATGGCCGAAGTGCCTAGGAATACTATGAAATTCCGTAAATGGCGTGTTACCGAAGGAACGTCTAGGAATACTATGAAATTCCCAACATGGCCGAAGTGCCTAGGAATACTATGAAATTCCCAACATGGCCGAAGTGCCTAGGAATACTATGAAATTCCCAACATGGCGTGTTACCGAAGGAACGCCTAGGAATACTATGAAATTTATATGCAGGTACAGTGCAAGGAATTATTCAGGTCCACATTACGGCGGCGATGCAATATAAATTGGCTAAAACAATGAAGGAGAATCAATCTAAACAACAAAATATCAACAAGAAGCATCTCCAAAACAGGAATAACGAAATAACAAATGATTTAGCAAGGAAAAATCGATCCAATCAATTAAATAGCAATACGGCAATGGAAAGGTACAAAACAGGAATAAAGAAATAACATAAATAGTCCTCGCCCGCATTACGGAGGCAACAAGAAGATCATCGACACTAAAGAGATTCATTTAAGAAGAGCTACTGCAGGAGGAGCACGACGGTAATTTACCGAGCTCAATCTCTTCGTCATCCGTCGTTGTGTACCCATCAGACTCATCACCATCAAAACGCTCCTCAGAAATGAGGGCATCAAAATTGGTCGTATGAGCCCCAACACAAGTCAGCGTCTGAAGCCGCGCGTTGAACTCGGCTTCTTTCGCGAACTCGTGAGCATCCGAGGCCGCTTTACGGCGATCATCGTCAAAGGAGAGGTTACGGCGAGCTTCGATCATAGCTGCGGAAGCATCGTATCTAGCACGGGACAAACGGAAATACTTCACCAACACGTTGGCCTT
The DNA here is from genome assembly GCA_963682055.1 of Primula veris. Taxonomy (NCBI): domain Eukaryota; kingdom Viridiplantae; phylum Streptophyta; class Magnoliopsida; order Ericales; family Primulaceae; genus Primula; species Primula veris. The sequence goes on from OY821741.1 coordinate 14,618,695, forward strand.
GGTCACAAGCAACTTTAATTTGCCGAAGTACTCGTCCTTTGCACGCCAATATCGATCCAAACGACGCTCCTGAACCTCAACAGCATGCTCGGCACGGCGAACATATTCTCGAAAAGAGGCCGCCTGGGTTTTCAGCTTGGTCCGCAGTCGAGCACATTGGTCGGTCAATTTGACATTTTTGCTCATCAAAACAATGTAGGGCCACCTGTCAGGCACCTCACTAGCCGCACCAGATGAGACCTCGTCCCGGGCAGCACCAGTAGGTCCTAACCCCGGGTTAACTAGGCATGGAGAACCAGCCTGGTGCGACATAGTAGCATGTGCCTATAAAAAAAAGAGGGGGGGAGAAGAACGAGAAGAGATGAATATAAAAAAAAAAAAAAGAAGAGAAGGAAAAAAAAGAGAAAAAAAAAAAAAAGAAGCTACAAAAAAAAAAAAAAAAAAGAGAGAATTTTTTATACAAGCTACAAAGAAAACGACAAAACAAGCTATTTTATTAATCCGACAACCCCTCAACAGACGCCGAAGTCTCTACTACATCGGCAAAATGAATATCTCGCAATGAATTAATTCACGTCCCCAAACGCTCACGAATGACCGCCTCGATTCGGTTCAAGGCAACAGTGGTTTCAGTTACCCCGGCCTTCGCATCCACCATGCGCTCTGCCCGGGACACACCACTCATTCCTTTTATATGCTCCAGCACCTCTAAGGCGCGAGCTCGGGCCCAATACGCTTTGGCAAAGGATAGCAGCAGATCCGCGTCCTCGAAAACGGCCCCAAGGACCAAGCTCAAGCTCGTCACACGACCTCGGGCTTCATCACGAGAACGTCGTAGGGCACCGAGAAGTTCCTTTGCTTTACCCTTATTTGCCGTATAATGGGCGGTCTTTTTACTAAATTTCTCTCCCAAATCACGTAACCGGATCGCCAAGTTGGAAATATGAATATTCAGACCCTCGATTTCCTGATAAGCACAAGTCAATTTCGCGGTAAGAGACGCGTTAGATCTTTCCAAATCTTCCATTACGTCACCTACACTACGACTAGGCGAGGTCCAGACCACCATGGCAAGGGGGTTATTTGGTACCTGACAATATTTTGTTTTCACATCCTTCAAAATATGACGACCATCAAAAGAAATTAACCCAAGAAAGCCCAACAGAAAGAAACCACAGCACCTATATTATCACTTCCCCAAAAGAATCTGTTTATAGATACACAAGAGACCAAAAAAAAAAAAAAAAAAAAAATACATACTGCTAGAAAGATAGTCAAGGTTCCACCTGAGGAGATACTGGTGGGGGAACAACAGTAGCATCCGGTCGAGGAGTGGACGGGGCCGACATAGAGTGAGGACGCAGCGCTGTCGAAATTGTCTGTCCCGGTAGCCGAGGAAGCTCTTCTTCACGAAGATTCGCCCAGTCCAAGGGTTTCGGCGGTGCACCATGCGGACACGGATACACCAACTCCGACCACGCCCTATCCGACAAAGGAACATTCGCGAAATTGAGCGCCCGCACATGAGCACAGTATACAGAGAAGTTGGCCATCATCGCTAACTTTGTCCGCTCCTCCGCATGTGCCGTTGTCAGGGCAGACACCTTCGCCTTTTCGGCTTCCACGTCCTCTGCCAGGAGCAAGTTCTCCTCCTCTAGTTCGCCGTACTTAACGACCATGCTCTCTTTTTCCGCCTTCAATTTCTTGACATCCTCGGTCAGGTGCAGAAAGTCCACCGACAGCTTGTCATAATTCTCGCCCAGGGTTTTCTTCACGGCGACCAATTTTTCCTTCTCGGCCACCAGCTTCTCTTTCTCAGCCCCTAGAGCTCCCAGCTGATCCCGTAGCGCCACGGTACTCACAGCAATCTGCACTTCAACACATTAGATTCCAAATAAAATACAAGTACCAGACCTATATAGCGAAATACGAGCCCCACGTACCCTCAGCGCATCCGCGTGGGCCTGCTCTATGACCGACATTGTAGGTTGGGCAGATAGTCTTTCTGCATCCTTGAACACAAGGGGTTTCAGAGCCGTATACCCCATCTTCAAGGTTCGCGGTTGCTCCAGCAGTTCACCCCTACATCGGTCAATGTAACGGGTCATTGCAACCCCGTCAACCAACACCTTCTCGGCTTCGTCGAGAGCCTCATCCTCGACACCCGTCACAACATCCCCGGCATTCTCTTCGCTGCCTTCCATTTCCACCCCCACGTCCTCCTCCAACTGATCAATCTCAGGGGCCCTATGCTCGATCTCTTCCTCAGTACGAAGGGGCGAGCAAACGGGCAAATCTATCGGACCCTCGGTGGGGATAGGCGAGATGACAGGCAAAGTCATCGTACCCTCTCCCATGTTAGTCAAGAGGTTCATATGTCCGAATACATCGTCGATCGACCCCTGAAACACAATAATACCCATAGACCGGGCAAGAGCGAGGGTAACCAATGGAGAAGTCAGTAGCTGAAACAAGATAACTAATAAAGCAAAGCACTAGCGAACAAAATGACAAACAACCACAAGACAAGAAAATCATAATACATATACACATACCTCGCCCGGTGCAGAGGCATCCTCGGCGGTATCCCCTTCGGCGGCAGCCACCGCCCCCTCGCCCGAGCCAACGATATCAGCCTCCTCGGTAACCGATGTATCGGTTCCCCTGGCCCTCTTCGTTACTCCACCAACAGGGTCAGACGCATGACGCTTAGACCGAATGAGCTTCTTCCCGAGCCGAGCAGCACTTCGAGCCCGGACCACTTTCAAGAACTCTTCCTCGGGCTCTTTGGGGATCTCGGGCGCAGGATTCCCCTTGGTCACCGACCCCATCGGGTACCCGAGCAGCATCGGGGCACTACGACTCGCCGGATCCGGCGTCGGTCCCGGCCCCCACCATTTCCAAAGAGCTAACAGAGCCTCTACATTGGGAGCGCCGAGGTCTGGCATAGTGGGAGCATTGGTAGCCGGCCCAGGAATCTGGTGTCCCGGACAAGCCCATTCACCAGACGCAATAACAATACCAAGATTGCGCTCTTTGTTGGTATCCGGTAAACCGATAACGAGCCGGAAAAAGGAACGCAAGGTTTTCAGATACGAGCTGCGACGCTCAAAGCTCAAACTATAGACTCCGAAGACATCCTTCAGTTCAATCGGTATTCCGGACAGCTCCGATAACCTTTGGATACCATTCAGAGTACGGTAACCATTTAGGGCCAGTTGGGCCGGAGCAATCTGGACGGCCTCAAAGAACGAAGCCACCCAGTTTGTAAAGGGCAGTCGAAGACCCCCAGTGAAGAATGCCGAAGAGCGCACAGCCACCTCGCCGGCAGGAACAAATCCCAGCACCTCCTCGTCAGAAATAGGAAGCCAGATATGTATGTTGTCAGGTATTCCGGCAAGCTCCTTAAAATCCTTTTCTACGAATGTGCCAATTTGGGCCACACTTTGGCTCAGAATTTCCTATCCAAACATCATCAAAAGTCCATCAATATACTAACCAAATACACAAACAAGAACCACATCAATATAACGAGCGCCACCACCCCCCCCCCACACACACACACATTAACCAGATACATAATAATCATCAGACATATATAGATAACCTGAACCATATACCAACGACACACCTATGACCACAACGACAAATCAAATACAACTCCTAAAAGAGGGAAGGGGGGAGAACGAAAAATCACTTACAGTAATCATTATGAGCAAGCAAGCGCGAACAACAGCAAGTCTTCCAACAAAACCACGAAACCCTAGATCAAGCGGCCGCACTCTTTTCCTTTTTGGCGGGAAGAATATGCTTTAGAGAGAGAGATATTTTCTTCAACAAATTCTGTGATAAAAATAAAACAGGATTACTTGGCACAATAGAAAGGAGTGGAGTCACAAAAAGAATAAAATAATAACCGTCCTTTCGTGTAACAGAGGTTTACCTTTTTTCCAACCATACAAAAATCAACAACCGCTGCTATTTTTAACATATAAACGCTCCAGATTTTGCCACGTCAGCACGTATCCCACTACCCAAGGCAGTTCACATCATTACACCTAAATAAACGGCCAGTGGACCCTACCACGAAAAGCTTCCCACATACGCTACCACTATTATCACACCGAGAATGTCCCCCGATTAAAGTTCCTCGACGCCAAACCAATTCTTACCCAAAGGGCACACCGAACAAGGTGGACGAAGACCGTTTCTAGCTTGACGGCAGGGAGCATCAAGTCTACCAACGCTCTCCGGGGGGATAACCGGGCATATTGTTCGGTGTATGCTGAGGGACATCAAATGATATCAACATAAAAGAGTGAAGCAAACAGGAAATAAAATAGGACAGAATCAAGTGCAAGACAAGTTTTATTCATCCACAAAGGGGGAAACACAAACAATACAACAGAAAAAGAAAATACACCCATCCTACTTTTTCGAACTATCCCCCATAACAACATCCCTCTTCGCCAAAAGTTCCTCCAGACGCTCCTTCTCCCTAACCAAACGAGAAATCGCCATCTCAGCCTGTTTCAAGGCGTAAGACTGAGACTCGCATTTTTGCTCGGCCTTGAAACGAGCAGTGCCCTCCTCGTCCCAATATTGTTTAAACCTCCTCGCTTCAGTCCGAGCACACATGAGATCATGTTTCAGCCATGACATCTCATTTTCTTTTAGTTGAACAAGAGTCAAATCCTCCTCCCCAAAGCCAGGGGGACGAGGTAGCAAAAAGGTAGGCTCCTCTCCCATAAGGGCTTTCTTTTTGGAGGCAGACCTAGTGATGGGAGCCATCTCACGCGAAAGCAAATTATAAAACAAGAGAGAGGTAGAAATTGGTAATGAGATACAGGCAATAGGGAGCATTTATAGAGAATCAAAAAGCACAAAGTACGAAGCGTTACAATGGTTCACAAGACAGGCACGAGATACGAAAAGATACAACTGATTCATCAAATACAGAAGATAAAACACAAATGGCAAAAGGGGAAATACATAAGAAAACCAGCCCAATCTAAGGATCACTGGGGGGAAAAACCGAACTGCCAGACCGAGAGAAAGCAAAACGAGCAGAACAATTCAACCGAGCTTGGTAGGAATCGTTCATGGCGACCAAATCGTCATTCTCCGAGGAGAGCCTGTTGTTTTCCGTAGTAAGAACCCTGACGCGCTCCACGAGCCGAGCATTCTTTACCATTATGCTAGCTAGGCCTTGAGGAGAGTTGTCAAACTCATCTTGAGAATGGTCCCAAATTTCCTCGGCATCATACCAGGAGTTGGCCAGATGGTTTCTCTATAACAACAAGTGATTGAGCTGGCGACTCAGTGCCGAGATCTCGGTCCACTTCACCGTCTCTTCGGGATAAGAGTCGAACAAGCTCAAGGCCAAAACGCCATACTCTTTCTCAAGCCTTGCCATCCGACGGCGGACCCGAGATACCTCAGTGTCCAATCCCTTCATCTGAGCATGATATCTCACCACAGGTCCAGACATTCTGGGAAATTGTTATAGTACGGAAGAAAATAAAGGGCTGAGGAAGAGAGAAGCAAAAAGAAAAAAGAGATGATAAACTACCAAAGAAAAGAGAAGTACTTATAGAACGGAGAATATGATATTTTATGACCTTGCTTGGGAAATTGCATATTTCCTGACATGCTTGGGGGCATGCACATTTCTTGACCTACTAGGGAGCATGCACATATGTTTGACAGTGATGGGGACATCTACTGACATCTGAGACTACAGTGCAGAAGAAATAAAGACGAGATATTCAAAGATCTAGATTCCAGACAAACAACAAACCACAGGTACAATATAAAAAGAAATGCAAAAATAAAAGGGCAAAAATACTTTTCATTAATGAAGATGGAATACATCATTGTTCATTACATCAAAAGACAATATTACATCGAGGTCTGTTACATCAAGGTCTATTACATCCGAGATAAAAACCTATTACATCCAAAAAGAAAACCTATTACATCCGAAAAGATCTATTACATCCGAGAAGAGCTAGTACAGAAGATCAGGCAAAGGATCAACTATATCAGCTGACCAAGTGAGCAGGAGACGCCAAAAAGAAAAAGTAAGAAGAAAGAGAAAGGAAAAGCAAGAAGAGGAAAAGCAAGAAGAGGAAAAGAAGAAGAGTGCAAGAAAAGAAGAAGTGATAAGAAAGAAGAGTCAAAAAGAAAAATGACCAACCCTAAATGTAACACAAAACCCTTTGGATCACAGGGCTGATTGTTACATCGTAGTGGTGCAAAAAAAAAAAAAAAAGAAGAAAAAAAGAAAAAGAGAGTGATGGGAGAGAAGATGAAGAAAAATAAAGAGGAGGCACAGAAGAAAAACAGATGAGAAGAAGATAAAGAAATGAAGGAGACAGACAACTAAAAAGGAAGTCAATGAAACAAAAAAGAAAGGGGAAAAGAAAAGAATAAAAAGTACGAGAGAATAGAGTATAAAAAAAAAACACAAGAGAGGAAGAGGAAGAAATGTGGGAAACTGAGAAATAAAAAGAAGAAAAAGAAAGAGATGGGAAAAGATGGGGAAAAGCAGAGAAAAATAAAAAAAAGAAGGGGGAAGGTTAGGGGGAAGTCGATCGGTATCGATGAGAGGGCCCGGCAGAGACATCCCTGTCCCTCAGTGTCGGGTTCCCCCTTAGCATCTCATTCTCTTCGACTAGAGTCTGACGAGCACGTCGGCAGTAAGCCAGTTCGGATCTTAGCCAAGTTAATTCCCGAACCATCTCGGTATGGTGATAACGCATCACCTTCAATTCCTCCTCGGCATCCCTCAACAGCCTTTGTACATGGTTATAGGAGGCTTCAAAGGCCTCCACTTGCAAAGCTAATGCTGATTGGGTGAAAGGACCAGACATCTTAGGGAAATTATAAGATGAGGGTCTATATATGGGGGAAAATAATATGATGAGAATTGTGGATGTAACCATGCTGTAAGCAGGTATTTATAGATCAATTAGATGAGGGCTGGTATTGAGAGTCGCAACCGTTCGTCAATGGGTACTAAGAAGCGATGGAAATTAAAAGATGTCTGTTCAAGAAAGAACGTTTGGATTCCCCAAAGGTTCTAAAAAAGCGTGAGTAGTTAAAAGCCACTCTTGTTCACAAAACGCTTGGGTTATTACCAATATTTAAAGAGGGCAAGTAATAATGGCATTGAAACACGCGTCATTTCTGGGGAAAGACATTAGGTTCAAATAAATATCTAAGATCTTTTGCACAGAGATCAAGAAAACTCTGGTGAGTAAGATTTTTATGCACAGGGCTCAAGAAATCCTATTGGTCCCCAGATATAAAGAGTAAGAAGGTCCTCTGGATAAGGTCAAACGCTAGGCCCAATAAAAAGCATTGATGAGGCCATAAGCGTGCGCAGTCAAAATAAATTGCATCGGAAAAGTAATTCAGATATAAACAAGAGAAAGATGTCTTTATTGATTGATTGGTACTTCGTTACAGAAGAAGCAATAAAAGGAAATACAATAAAATAAAATAAAAAAATCATTTCATGGAAGGGCCCGCTTCGTCATTTGGTTTCCCCTTCGACCGAGCATACACTTCCTTGAGGGCCAGTTTGTAAGCCCTCTTGGAAGCAAGTTACCTATCTCTGGAGGCCTCGAGCTCTTTGATCCGAGCACGAGCGCGAATACTGTCGAGCAAAGACCTCTGATGCTCCTTCTCCAGGGCATCCAATCGCTCGTCTAGTTCGGCGGCCCGACGAGCTTCCACCGACAACCTGGCAACCCTCTTCTCGAGATAACGCACCCTCTGAACTTCCTCTTCAAGACGAGCAACGTATTCAGGAAGGTTGTCACCATAGTTTTCAAGAGGAAAAGCCATTTGTTCGTTAATAAAGAATGAACTGCATAAAGAATACTGGGACAGTCCCCTTTTATAAGAAGAAACAAGGAGTAGATCAAAGGTCATCTCGAATAAATACAACCTCTTGAACTTCCCAAGAGCATTTACGGCGAATTAACCACAGTTCCAAATCCAATTAAAGTCATCCAAAAAGACATCAAGAAGATAAACATACAAGAACAAGGAAAGGGAAATATTTTATTAATTTCAAAAACTTCGATTACAACTGAGGAGAAGACTCCCCATTCAAGAGAAATTACGATAGAAATTACAAAAGACTAATTAGTTCGAGGAAGAGCCTTCTTCATCATCATCCGAACTCGGTTTAGACCGAGCATGCAACTCCTTGAAGGCAAGCTTATAGGCCCTTTTTGCTGCCTTCTGCTTAGCCAGATTAGCCTCGAGCTTCTTTATATGCTCGTAGGCCCAATCCCGATCGGCCATCGTCACATGATGATCAGAATCCATGTCAGACAACCTTTTCTTGTAGTCTGAAACCTTGGCCACGAGTTTTTTATTCGCGGTACGAGATTTCTTGATTTCCGTTTCTAAATATGAAATATAATTAAAGGAGCTCTCACCAGTAGAACCAGAAGAAGCCATTATGTCACGGGCAAATTAGTAGTAAAATGCCTAATTATGGAGGGAGCACACCCCTTTTATAGGAGTTTTCCTCGAAGAAAGATATTAGGATAGGAATTATTAAATGTGCCCCCCCTTGGGAACCGTCACGAGTCTATTGCGTTTCTCGGTGAAGCATTGGGAAAAACAAGACCGAAGTAACGTTCTCGACAAACCGAACATGACTCCCCCGACATGGAAACCACGCCGAGGAAGTCAGGGAGCACTTGATAGAACATAAAAATCAGACCCGAATATTCTATTTGGGTAATAATCAACCCACCTTATAAATGGGTATCCAACGCTTAAATGGGTCGTCTCATACTTTTTATAGGAATTGAGGTTTTACTATTAAAAGCCCAAGCCCAATCAAAGGGGGACCCATGTCTGGAAAATCCCTGGGATGAAGACATTTGTCAATATCCTAGAAGGCGCAGTTGCCTATAAATAGCCAACTACCCCTCCTAGAAAAGGACCAGAAAAACTATCCAAAAAATATAGAGAGAAGTTAAGAAAAGAGAGAAACTAATCAAAGCATATCACTTCGAGAAATAAACCGAGAAAAGACAGCCGAGCACCGAATAAAAGGGGAGAAAGATGAAGACGAGAGATTAAATAGTCATATCGAGCACAATTGTAAAACCGAAATACTAATCCGAGCAAATGTAATAGTCCGAACAAGGACAATAATCCGAGCAATAATAAAGATCAGGAAGTGTCCTTTATTCACGGTTGATTTACCATTATATCATTGTTGAAAAGCCTAACGCGACCGACCAAAGTTATGGCTTTATCAGAAACTCTTACATCTCATTATGAACCTTATGTCGTAAAATTTAGTGAAGCGTGCTGACAAAGTGAAGAGGATTATGCAAACCGGCAGGATATCCATCCGGAGAATGTTTTGCCGTTTCAGCTATGGTTTCAGTAGCATCATCATATGCTCTTAAAGAGGCAATAGTTCCAGCACGGTCTTAAGCACGTTCAGTTAGCCGTTTATGTCACCGATCCATTTCCACAAAGTCCATGGCTGCTGAAGTAGATGAAAAATCCGATGTAGGCATACGGAGAAATGTGTTGATTTGCGAATACTTGATAACATGGAAATCAAATTGAGAAATTCATGTCTGACAGTGTTGTTCAATTCTTATCCTTAAAAATAAATACGTGAGTTGGAAACTTATCAGCAACACGAAATTACAATAAACAACATAAATTAAATTATAAATTAAAAGTAATGATAATATAAAAATTATTAACTGAGATAGCTAGGACATTCGATTGTAAATTTTAACAAATTTTATGTAGGATTTATCACTTCATCAAAATTTTGTTAGAAATTTAGGATATTGAGGATGAAACATGTGTTATCACGAACGGGCCAAATGATAAACCGTTGAAGGGCTCAATTCACCGATTTTATGGTTCCACCTCGTTCATCCGTATTGTCTAAATCACTTGATATCTTATAAATATAGAATTTTACTGTTAAGAAAATAATAATTACAAGCAAGCTATTTCTCAAAATATGATCGCATTTACCAACATATTATCGATTCAACGAGTAACCAAATAGTGCAAATAAAATAATAAAAAGCAAGTTAAACAAAATTGTGTTTTGAAATGGTAACTACAAGGTTTGTGAAGAATTTAGATTATAATATATATAATTCAGAAATATTATAATAAATCGAGCTCCTCTGCCTAGTTATTTTTGTACAAGAAGAGTAAATATAAGAATTATATTCAATAAGTACTTGTATTTATTTTGTTATCAATCGATGAAAGGGCTCGGTTAACCAAATTTTACTTAATATTATTATTTTCACTTTTGAGAATCCCAATGTAGAACGGGGACTATTTTTTTGTGACTATGGGGGTTGAAAGGATAAATTCGATATTTTGTTCTAATATATTTGCTAAAATATAATTTTTTTTCTCAATATACATGGATTGTTGATTTTAGCCTACTGTGTACTAGCTGCTACTCTAAAGAAGTTCTTCTTGATTGCCACTGAAATAGACTCTTTTATATGATCTCTAGCTAACAACCCCGGGCAATATTGTTCGCGTTCTTTTATTAAACAATTTAAATTATTTTCAACAATTTTGTTAGTCTTAAAATTGACATTCATTGTTCTTTTATTAGGAATAACCTCTACTTTATTCTTTTTTTTTTTTTTTTGCATGATGTGATTAAATCTAGTATAAGTTTGTGACTTAATAAAGTTTTTCTTGGAATGAGATTATTCTATTACTTCCTATTTTCATCTTTTAAAAAAATTTAGCATGCACACATGATTCAGTTGATATGGAATTTTTTTCACTTGCTTCAAAATTTTAACTTTCTAGTTCGAATAAAAGTCAAAGATTTCATCATTTTGTTGATAATTACTTTTACAAAAAATTTATTTTCTTAATTTCATTACTTTTTAGGAATTTAATTGTTTATTTGGCATTTTAAAAAGATATAATTCAAAAAAATGTTTGTTTTTTAATAAAAAAATTGAGTTTCAAGTTATAAATATATAGAATCAGTGAGAATTAGAGATAATTTTTGTAGAGACAATCAAATTTTATCTCCAAATGATAACTTTTTGGGACAAAAATAATCTTTTAGACACAAAAATAAATTTTTTGTCTCTAAATCTAACTTTTAGGCATATAATTTAAAAATATTATCTCCAAATACAACCTCATATAAGTACATAAGGAGACAATTTAATTTCGTCTCACAAATTATTTGGAGACAAATTTTAATTGTTTCCTTATGTTCGTATGAGATTGTATTTGGAGAAAAAAAATTAAATTATGTGTCTAAATGTTATATTTGGTTAAAAAAAATATTTTTTTGTCTAAAATATTATTTTTTTTCCAAAAAGTTACCATTTGAAAATAAATTTTGATTGTCTCTAAAAATATTATTCCTAATTCTTAATTTTATTGTAGTGTTATAAAAAAATTTAGAATAAAAAATCAATGATTTAGTAAGAAACAAGGTATTATTTGCTTAACTATATAAAAAAAAAATAGTTTGGTACATCATTTAACAATTTTGATCCATCATTTATAAAATGTAACTTAGCTTGTCATAGACTCACAGTGTTATTATTGCCTATTAGTTGCTTAGTGATAAATCATTTCAAACTTACTCCTCAAAATAGTCTTGCATGTGCTTGCTATATAATATTAATAACCAAACAAACTAAAAAAATTACATTTTTTTGAGAATCTACCCCATAAAAGTCTAAAGACGATGTTGCATTATTAGTGCCATATTAAAAACTCTAAAGATAGACTATATTATATGAATTACGGAAAACACTTTTATATAATTAGATAGATTAATTTCTTGACAAAAAGTATAGTACAAATTTGTAATGTCACACATACATATTGTTTAGACTTCTTCTATTGTTAGATAAATTAATTTCTCGATAAAATAATAATATGTTTTTTTCTTACAAATGAGAAAGAATAAACATGTAACATATCAAGCCTACTACCATGAATGCAATCCTTAAAACTATGAATACAAAATAATTAGAAACCAAAACTTGGATTACCAATAATGTAATTTCCCAAAAGAGTAAAGAGAAAGAGCAAGATAAAAAAAAAAACGCTTTGCTCAGGACGGTCCTAGGGTCAGCCAATTAATCTTCTGAACTTAGATACTGACCGACCGATAGGTGAATTATTTTTTGAAAGTAGAACACAACTTGCTTGAATTTTGAGTTTGTATTAAGTTTAATCACGCTTTATATAAATTATAATAATTATTACATTTTTATTCAATTTTTATTTTGGTTGTGTTTGACTATTTTTTAATAAAGTAAAATAAGTGACGAAATTTTGACAGGGCTGTGATGCGAAAATCTTAGGACCGGTCTGAGCCTTTGCTCATGACCCATTAGAGCAAGCACTTTAGGTTCCGGACGTTATTTACTAAAATTAAGATAAAACTGTCATTTATCAGTTTTATATTTCAGTTATAAACTTGCACAAATAAACGGCTTCCTTTTAAACTTCCTTATTCTTTTATAGTTATTTTTTTTTTAATAATATTTTCCTCTCTTGAGATGCATAAACGTGCTAACAACTATTCTAAATGAATATGGGGAAATTTTTTTGGTTTATTGAATTTGAGTAAGATTTAACAACAATCCTATTGGCACTGCTTTTTAAACTTCCTTATTCTTTTATAGTTATTTTTTTTTAATAATATTTTCCTCTCTTGAGATGCATAAACGTGCTAACAACTATTCTAAATGAATATGGGGAATTTTTTTTGGTTTATTGAATTTGAGTAAGATTTAACAACAATCCTATTGGCACTGCTAACCTAGCAGTCCTTGTAAACGAGTGACTTGGATTATATGCTTTTTACCTGGTTCAAACTAGGTTAAATTAAAAAAATATATTACTTTTAAAACTAAATTAATAAAAACATACCTAAACAAATTCTAATTAACAAAAAATACTTAAAAGTTCATATTCTCATTTGTATATTTCATATACTTATTCCAAAAGTTCGTACACTTAATTGAAAGTTCATATCCTAATTTATATATATTTCATACTTTTATTCCAAAATTTTATACCATTATTTTAAAAGTTTATAGCCTAATCCGTAAAGTTCATATCCCAATTTACAAAATTGATATACTTATTTACATAATTCATATATATAATTTTCAACTACGTAATTTTAATTCACGGAGTTCATATACTTATTTTTCAACTTTATATACTAATTAACAAATTCAATCATTAACCGTCCTCCGATCTCGAACTTTCACGTAACCGTCGTGTACCTCTCATTCGACGACCGCATATCCGTCGGCATCAATCTCAAGTTTTCGACCTTACTCTACACACTTGCCGCCCACTCCGACGAATATCTCCGTCTCAATCTCCAATGAGGAGAGATATCAGAGAAAGAGAGCGAGGAGCAGAAAAAGATAAAAAATAAAAAATAAAAAATCAGAAATAGAGAGGAAAAATGAGAGATCGGAAAAAATGGAGAGAGAGAGGAGTATGAGAAGAGAGCAAGAAGGAGTATGAGAGAGATCTGAGAGAAAGTGAGAGGAAACAGAAAGAAAAGAGAATGAAAGGAGGAGAGAGAGGAAAGAGATAACAGTAATAAATGAAATTTTTTTATTTATTAATTATTAATTGAAAATATGTTTTTAATAATATAAATTTTGATGTTATATTTTTGTTAATATAATAGATGTAATTTATACTTATGTTTATATTTATACTTTATATATATATATATATATATATATATATATATATATAGTTAAACTACTTGGTAGTAGTCACCGGTTGATATAAAGCGAAAAACAAATTTTGATTTGTCCAAAAGAGAAACTTGTAAAAGACATATTTACTTACATGTTGTGGTTTAACTTGTTGGATACATACCTCCAAATTACATTATCCACCAAGCTAAACCACATCATGTGATATATACTTCCTAATAAAATGTCTTAGATATAATGTAATTCCGAAGCCTTGTTTTTATTAGATTAGATTATATCAGACGTATTGATTCTCTTAATTTTCTTACTCCTAAATATTCACTAAACTAATACTGGTATTCGCAGAAGTTGAGAAAAAATTATGCTCTTTGAAACCCAACACAAGAATTTTTTATAACGTAAAAGTTCTTCCTCTTTTTTTTACTATTTAACTATTCACCTCAAAAAATTAAATTAAGCTGGAAATTTATGTTCTTGAAAACATACTATAAACTTCTTTTTTTATGTAAAGATTCTTATTTCTTTTACTAGTTAACTATGCTCAGAGAATAAATTAAGCTGAAAGATATTTCTATTTACATTTAATTAAAACACTTAATTTAATTAGCATCCTTGACCTGCTTCCTTAATGTAGTACGTAGTAGTGACCAGAGTGATCAATGCTTCTTATGAAAAATAATTTCAACTTTTTAGAGAAGAAATTTTTGGCTCAATTTGTTCTATTGGACGTTCTAGAAAACCAGCCAGTTTATTTCAATGTTTTTTTACGAAGTAGTGGATGCACTAGTGCGGATTCAAAAACTTCAAACTTACAAATTTACCGGAGAGAAAAAAAAAATCACACTTTCATATAGCTTTTTATACGAAAAAAATCAAATCGTCACCCAAGGCATTCAGCTGCTTTGGCTAGGCAAAGGGCCGTCTCTAAATGTATATCAGATGATGCGATGAATATGTTGTATTTTTTTGTCTTGTTTGGAGTTTAGCCAGGCAAAGAACCGAAAGGGAATTTATAGAATGTAGCATAAAATATAATTGACATTAAAAACATGATAACTATTAATAAGTCTGAAGCATAATATTAATACTTATAAAACTATAATATCTTGATATTAAAATAATCTATAATATATTTTAAGTGAACATAATTTAGTATCAAGAGTGTCTTCTTAGAAATGTGGACCTTAATTGTCGTGGGAATTTCCGATGACCAATTTTGTATATTTACTTGTCGAGTCGATTGTTCAACAACGCTCTCCTTAAAATCTATTCGTCCCCTACCATTGACTTCAAAAAATAGACGCTGAGCTCGCAGGATAAAACGACAAAACTGAAGTTGGAAAGCGAAAGCACACGCTCCTACCGACGAACCAGAAAATAGCAAGAGAATTTCACCTTAATTTTTTCTAAGAAAACTAAATGCAGAATATAAAGAGTGAGAGGGATAATCTGATATATATATATATATATATATATATATATATATAATATTGGATTTGGAAATGGAATGAATAAAAACATAGAGGAAGGGTTTAATTTATAGAAAATGAAGGGGTGCAAATCTGAACAGGCGCTACTATTCAGAACAAGTGGAGTGAATCTGGACAGATTCAAAATATAGGGACATGTTTAGGAACAGACACAACTGTTGGATCAGGGGAGTGAATCTGAACAGATTCAAAGTACAGGGACCTATTTGTCAAAAGATGAAACTGACGGATTAAGACCTTTAGGGAAAAATATAGTGTTTCAGGAACACGGATTATTTGAGTAAAAATATTAGGTGTGTTGGGAACACGCACTTACGTATACACCACACCGCACCACGTCTTGCCTCGCTTGGCCATGACCACGGCCATGTGCCACGTGCCACGTATCACGTGTCACGGGTCGCGGTTAACGAACTACAGGTGGCGGGTCACGGGCTCGGGCTCTAGTCGGTTTTCCCAACCGTCGACGTGAGGGTCAAATGTCAAATCCGAGACGGGACTCGAGTAAGACTCATCCCAATCGCGTGCGAAAAGGTTGGATTCCCACCCCCAACCATTAAGCCCATGGTGGGTGTATATGAACAACACTCAACTCTCACAAAACCCACCAATGTGGGATAAAGGTTTCCAAATTCTTTTGTAAAAGTGAGTTACAAGAAACTCTTTCCGGATTTTACGTGACCTCAAAAATGGAGCCTAATATCTTTCACTCCCATTATCAGTTTTAAACGTGTGACATAGCGTTTTGAAGCTCATATAACATACTTTAATTAGGCACCAACCACGTTCCGTTTCATAGTACTTAACATGTTTAAACCGGTCCTCAAAACTGGACAAAACCGGTTTGGGTATATTACATATATAACTATAATTCCAACAATCCCCCATATGAATGATATTTTCCTACTTCCTAAACCAAAAACTAAATGCCTATGCAAAGGAAATAAACTCGCATAAACTTGTTGCATATGGGAAGGTTGTTTTTCGAGCATTGAACCTCCCGTAGTGAAATACCATAAGATATACTCGCCAATCAGTGAACGCAATGTCTTGAATTGTTTGGCTTAAGGTGCATACCAAGACAATGATACTCACACAACTCATTTCTTTTGCTATCTGTTTTGGTTCCAAAAATTCAAGTGTCCATTATGGCCCTGTACGTGCCGGGCTATTCTTCGAGTGCTCTTAGAGAACTTAGAATGATTTATTCTCATGGATGCGGCCAAACATCTCACTCGATATAGTGATATTTTATGAGGGTAACCTGCATTACCCACTTGTTTAGTTCAAGTATAAGGATCATTAAAATCAAATCTTATCCTATCATTAGTACAGGTGTATCACTATGTCACCGTAGGACCTAAGCAGTAATATTTCCCTAGTGATTTTGGTCGGAACCCCTCCCACAACTTTGTTGTCTCCTTGAACCTAGATCTTGGGATCTCCAGTCAACTAGGTAGAGTTACTATTGTAGCGGTTTTCCTTTAGCGGCTCATAAAGGCTCATTCCCTTCTTGATGACTTCAACATTGCTCCTGTGTGGATCCACGCATTTATGACATGATCATATTGAATCATTCAAGCATACGATTTTAGAGTAATCGCCTGACCCTCTGTTGCTCTATATAGTGACCTCAAGTCTAATGTACAGCGCATATCATGTCTTAATGTCTCTCAAGCTAATCGAGACATGTCAGCCTCATCGTTGGGTCTTCTCTATCTAACTATGGGTTGTGAGTCCATAGTTGACTTCGACCCTAACTTTTGAGAAATCAAGGACATCTTATTTTCACTTTTATATAGTTTTAATATGTCTTAGATATCGAGTTTCCATTAATGCACCATCCTGTGATATCTCAATATTTGTTGCAGTGCAAGCTATAATCTGAAGACTATAATTTTTACTAATTCCTTTCTGGGATTGCTAAGTGAGTTCACTCACTCACGTTTTTGTATGCATCTTACATAATGTGTATATTTATTAGTCACAACCTTTTCTTTAATGTGCAGGACAATTAAATAATATTCTAGAAAGAATATCTCTATGTATTATACCGTCTTGAGTTATTAAACATGATTTGGTCATATCTAATTTCTTTTTAGTGATCACATTTATTGCATTAGTAATGCCTAATAATATTGTCCATTTTTTTTTTATCAGACTTTGTTTGACATCGATCCTTTCTAGGATCATTTAAATACACAACATGATTAACTAATTTGCATACGACACAAACAACTTTAAATAACTTGGTTTGCTGAGATTTCAAGTTCCCTCTGGGTTACCAGAACTCTTTCCCCCCCCCCCCCCCCGACAGATAAGTTTGTCCGCCTTATAACTATTTTTTTCAGGAACTTGTCAATTGTATGGTGAGGTTGACTTGCCCCCAATTGTCACCTTAGCTTGTGTTGGAAAGTAAGACTTTCTTTATAAACACTCATACTAGCTTTTAGTCATTCTTCAAAATAGGTTTTTTATAACCCTTGGTGCATAGTGAGAACGCAACAAATCAAACAATCGGTTTTTATTTTATAGTGATTTTTAATTTTCCAAAAAATACCAATTAAAATATACTTGTAATTCAATCACAAACAAAAATTGGAAATGAACACATACCAAAAGACTAATAAACAAAAATTGTATTCATTAAACTTATAAAAAATTGTAACTAAAGTATACTACATACAAGTGAGTTTCACCAACAAAACTAAAAAATAAAATACGTTATGTGTTACATCCAAGAAAAACCAACTAATCTATACTTCATCATACACAATGCGAACAACGTTAAGTTTGAACATGCCTTTACTCACATAGCATTTCCCACATACATTCCTCCTTTACATGAGTACCATTGTATCCGAGTTAAGCACCATCTTGAATCCCTTCTTACTAAGTATGGAGACATTAAGTTCTTGTGGATTTCTGGTACATGGAGTACATTGGCCAGTGTAAGATTCTTTTCTGAATTGAGTTTGAGAACCACGGTCCCTTTTCCTTCCACCTTGGAAATGGATGCGCTGCCCATGTAGCATAACTCGTTCTCCAGTGCTTGGTAGATGTTGAACAACCTTCTGTCAGAACAGACGTGTTGGGTAGCCCCAGTGTCTATCCATCATTCCTTTAGACGATGATCTACGAGATTGATCTCAATCCAAGGAACAAGAAACACCGTTGCTGCTAAGTTAACTTCATCCAATTTTTAACACAAAGGCGTGGATTCAATCATGTGAGTGTGATTTGATCTCTTATCATGTATCTTATTTCTCCTCATGTTCTGACATTCCCTTTCGTAGTGTCTGAATTTTCCACATGCAAAGCATTTTCCTTTGAATTTTTTCCTTGGATCGTTCGGCCTGTTCGGTCTTGAACTTGACCCCACATAGTTCTTTTGATTGTGGTTTGTAACTTCCACAATGTTTGTCCTTGCCTGATGACCACCAATAACCCTTCCCTCCATAGGCCTGTTATCCTCCTCTATCCTCAACCTTAGTATCAAGTCCTCTAGACTCATTTCTTTTCTCTTATCGATAAGGTAGTTTTTGAACTCTCTTCAGGAGGGTGGTAATTTGTCAATGATGGATGCCGCTTGAAAAGCATCATTTGTCTCCATACCCTCGGAGGTGAGATCAAAGATTATAACTTGAAGGTCCTCTGCTTGGATGACTACGGATTTGGTGTCCACCATTTTGTATCCCATGAATTTGCTAACGACAAACTTTTTGGTCCCAACATCCTCTGTCCTATACTTTTTATCGAGACTGTCCAGAGTTCCTTTGCCGACTTATTTAGGCAGTATACCCCAAAAAGGTTATTGTCCAGGCCTGTCAGGATATAATTTCTGATAGCTAGTCTACATGTTTCCATGCCTCTACATTTGCCATTGATTCGGCGGCAAGCACATTAGCTGTTTCGTGTGCACTCGGGGCACTCCCGCTTGCCATGTTTGGAGTAGGAATTGTCATTTTCTCTTTGCTTGATTGTCGAAGAATGACAATATGAGAATTAGGGTCAAACTATATAAATATAGAAATATTTGTTTATCATGATACATAAGTAATTAAAAAAAAAAAAACTATTAATAAGAAAATTCTAATGATTATGTCTCCAAACACAAATCTTTCCTAATAATTTTATCTCATAAATAATCGTGACGACGAACTTTTAAAGACGGACATGCATTCTAAGATCAACATATTCTTATAAAATTTTCTATCAACCTGAGCCCCGCCACTCGCAGTGCTCGCAATGTTTTGGCCACTGCCAATCATAACTGCGCCCTGTACAATTCCTGAAGGAACGATGGGACTTTGATCCTCATTAGTCATTTGAAATGACAATATAAAAATATTTAGTTTCTCGCAAGAAAACTAATATTCTTAATCGCAAATACTAATTATAACTTAATTAGTTTGCTTGAAAGAATAGCGCCCAAAAAACAATTAACCGAGATTATAGCGTGAAAACCAAATTACTTTTGATTTCACTAAGAACTCTTTTAATTTCTAGAATAAAATGTTTAAACTCAAATCGGAGTTATTTTATTTGCAAACCCAATTTATACTAAACGTAAAACCTAATCCTAACATACACCCTCGTCTAGTCGCAATGGATAACCCCCGTTACCTTTGAGCGTATAGGAGATGATTTTGGTACGAACCCGCTAGTGGTGGTTTCCTCTTCTTCTTCTTCTCTTTTCTCTCTTTTCTCTCTTACTTTTGGCTGATTTTAGGTTTGTTTTTTTGAAAGAAGTGGGCTGATTTTTTGTTTAGAAAAAACTGTTTTTAGATAGTTTGTGGAAGCGAACTATTTGGTCCCCAAAGTTCTAAAAGCTAACTTTTAATCAAAATTATTAATAAACTACTCAAAAATAACAAATCTTTAGAAACAAAACTATTGGGTTCTTTTTATTTATAAAATTAGTAACAGGTTTTTAAAATAAAGCTTTTTGGAAGAGTTTCGGTTTTTTGGCTAAAAATTAGTCGAGTGACCGGTTTTTGGTAAAATTTGAATAAAACGTTTTTGGATAAATTAATTACTAATTAAAACATTTATAAAAATACGGGATGTTACAAACTCACTTGGTAAAAACTCTCACATAGCCATCTTGGAAAACGAATTCAAAGCTGCCGTTGCTTTTTTTAAATAATTTCTCTCTTTATACACTTACAATAATTATATGTATAAAAATATAACTTGTTGGTTTAGTTTTCTTTTAATCAATAGTATAAAACTTAAAATATGTTCCACAACTCTTCTTAATTTATTTGTATATTGGTAAGTATTTCAAAAGTTTCTTTTTTTTTATTTCATTAGCATATTAATTATTTTATATATTACTATTTCATTTTATTTTTAGTTAATAATATTGTTAATAATCAGTATAAACGGGTTTGTCATTAATTTTTGTCTTTAACATATAAATTAATACATGTTAATTCACCCAAATGACCATTTACTTTATCTTTGTTGCTTAAAATACTAAATTAATTTTCTTTTCTTTGAATCAAATCTAAGTAAGTTGTTCATAAAATTTAGTTTTTTTGAATAATACCTAAATGACTATTTATTATTTTTTAATTTTTTAATATATTATTTATTTATGAGATAAAGCGCCCGCTTATTTTGTAGCTGTGTGCCGTTGGACCAAATTTCTATCTTCCCATCAATTATTGGTGTGTGTTTTTTGGATTCATTTTTACTGCCTACAAAAATTGAAGGCATTTTGTTTTAAATTTTTTAACCAGCAAAATATGTAATTTTGTATTTTTTTTTTTATTTATTTTTTGATATAATGTAATTTTGTATGTTATATTTTTGTTTTAATGTTTTGGAATCAACATCGAACGATTAACACTACCGTGAATCTAATCCATTATTATTTAGGATGTGTCACACAATAAAAACCTAATACATATTAATAACCCAAAAATATATATCCTAAAATTAATTCAAAATTAAAACTAAAAAATATTAAAACTTAACGCATGTCTATCCTAAAATTAATTTAAAATTAAAATTAAAAAATAATATTGATTGGCACACCCTAAATAATAGTACATTTTGAAATAAATACCGAACGATTACCACTGTTGTAATAGTTAAAAACTAACTGTTATTAATAAATATAAAAATATAATAAATGAATACCGGAGTAATTGGTTTTGAGATGGACAGATCGATGGTGGGACATAGTCAATGCAAAGAGCCAAAAACATGTAATTTTGAATTTTCAGCCAAAACCAAGGCAGAGTTTTTTTTGAGTACTCATGTCACTCATATGAGTACTCAAAATACTTATTTGAGAACCATAAAAAATTCTAAGTATATGTCACGTATTATTTTTATTTATTTTTTTAATTCATTTCATTCAATTTTATTACAAAATAAATAACTCTAACACCACTTTATTACATCTTATTACACTTCATTTATCTACAAAATAAATAAATTTACCCATTCTATCATACTATTAATTAATACATTACTCTGGGTTTTTTTTTCACTCAAACTAAATACAAAATTAAAATATTTTATAATCATAATATTATATCAAGTTAACACTTTCAAATAATTTATATTTTATATTTTTTTATTTATTAATTTTATTATTTCCGAGTAAATAATTAAATTATTCCCAAAAACCATATACGTCATTATTTTATTCAAGTTTACCTATCAAATTTTCTTTCATCTTACACGTCCCTAAGAACAATACACAAATGACCATTTATTATTTTTTAATTTTTTAATGTATTATTCATTTACCAGATAAACCGCCCACCTTATTTTGTAGCTGTGTGCCGTTGGACCAAATTTCTATCTTCCCATCAATTATTGGTGTGTGTTTTTTGGATTATTTTTACTGCCTACAAAAATTCCATTTTGTCTTAAATTTTTTAACCAGTAAAATATGTAATTTTGTATTTTTTTATTTATTTATTTTTTAAAATAATGTAATTTTGTATGTTATATTTTTGTTTTAATGTTTTGGAATCAAAATCGAACGATTAACACTACCGTGAATCTAATCCATTATTATTTAGGATGTGTCACACAATAAAAACCTAATACATATTAATAACCCAAAAATATATATCCTAAAATTAATTCAAAATTAAAACTAAAAAATATTAAAACTTAACGCATGTCTATCCTAAAATTAATTTAAAATTAAAATTAAAAAATAATATTGATTGACACACCCTAAATAATAGTACATTTTGAAATAAATACCGAACGATTACCACTATTGTAATAGTTAAAAACTAACTGTTATTAATAAATATAAAAATATAATAAATGAATACCGGAGTAATTGGTTTTGAGATGGACAGATCGATGGTGGGACATAGTCAATACAAAGAGCCAAAAACATATAATTTTGAATTTTCAGCCAAAACCAAGGCAGAGTCTTTTTTGAGTACTCATGTCACTCATATGAGTACTCAAAATACTTATCTGAGAACCATAAAAAATTCTAAGTATATGTCATGTATTATTTTTATTTATTTTTTTAATTCATTTCATTCAATTTTATTACAAAATAAATAACTCTAGCATCATTTTATTACATCTCATTACACTTCATTTATCTACAAAATAAATAAATTTACCCATTCTATCATACTATTAATTAATACATTACTCTGAGGTTTTTTTCACTCAAACTAAATACAAAATTAAAATATTTTATAATCATAAAATTATATCAAGTTAACACTTTCAAGTAATTTATATTTTATATTTTTTTATTTATTAATTTTATTATTTCCGAGTAAATAATTAAATTATTCCAAAAAACCATATACGTCATTATTTTATTCAAGTTTACCTATCAAATTTTCTTTCATCTTACACGTCCCTAAGAACAATACACAAATGACCATTTATTATTTTTTAATTTTTTAATGTATTATTCATTTACCAGATAAACCGCCCACCTTATTTTGTAGCTGTGTGCCGTTGGACCAAATTTCTATCTTCCCATCAATTATTGGTGTGTTTTGTTCGGATCCATTATTTATGTATTTAATTTTTGTTTTAATATTTTAAAATCAATATCGAACTATTAACACTATCGTGAATCTAATACTTTATTATTTAGGATGTGTCACATAATAAAAACCTAACACATATTAATGAATCCAAAATTATCTATCCTAAAATTAATTCAAAATTAAAACTAAAAAATATTAAAAATCTAACACATGTTAATGAACCCAAAAATATTTATGCTAAAATTAATTTAAAATTAAAACTAAAAATAATATTCATCTACACATCTTAAATAATAATATATTTTAAAATGAACATGTAATTATACTACATTATTATTTTAGTTGGCTAACATAATAAAAACCTAAAAGATACTGCAATGATTGCATTGAAAATTGCTACCTTGAATTTTCAGCCAAAACCAATTCGTGTTTTTCCTCTTTCTAACGACAAGATTGACAGATCGATGGTGGGACATAGTCAATGCAAAGAGCCAAAAACATATAATTTCATCACGTGAGTCAATAATATGTAAATTTCCTAGCAAGCGGTGTTATATGGAATCAGTGGGTTCGGTGGGTATATCATTATTAGTAAATAATTAATTAATATTATATTTGGAAAATAATAAAAATATATATATTATTATTATTTAATTAAAAAAACTCATATTATAAAAGACTTTTAAATATTAGTATATATGTTATATGATGTTAATTATTACTATTTGATTTTAAATTTACTGTTTTATATTTTTACATTATATGTAACAAATTTTAAACAATACTTGAAAATTCGGATTTTTTAAATTAAGTACGTTTTTATATACTAATCAATGAGCTTTTTTATAGTTAAATACCCTAAACTACAAACTTTCGACGATTTTATACCCCAAACTATATGTTTCTCTTTTAAAGTATCAAAACTATGTGTTTCGCTATAAATCGGTATCTTATGTCCAAATTAACAAAAAAAAAGTTGATGTTATCAAACATTTTTCATCCAAATTCAAGGGCAAAATGGTTATTTTACTTTCTTTTTTTTTCCGATCTAAACCATTAGATTGATCCAATGGATAAGAAAAAAGAATATATACGTATACATACAAAATTGGGGTGTATTTCTATGGCTGTGTATATATATATACTAGTAATTGTTACCCACGCATTGCGTGTGCGACGTGTGGTATATATATATATATATATGATCCAGATAAATAAATTTTTAAAAAATATATTAATTGAATGAATATTTTAAATTAGAAATCATGAGTAATATAATGTTATTGTTATACAAAATACACGTAAAACGATTTTGTTTGATATATGATTATAATTGCTTTGAAAAGATAATGATTTTTGTGTGTTTTTTATATTTTGAATTTAATAAATGTAAATGAGTAATTAATAAAAAAGAGTTGGGCTATTTCTGAAAAAAGTGGGCAAAATTAGACAGTCTCATTTGTTTTGAGTTGACTTATTATAGTAGAATCATATGTATGTATATGTATGCACATATTATATACATATGATTATTCATATATAAAAAAGGAAAGTTGGGAGGATGTGTGGATGTGGGCTCCACTAGATGTGGCCCCACTGCAGCGGAGGTGGTGGTTGTTGGTGGTGGTGTGGTGGGGGCGATGTGATGCGAATGTATGTATGTATGTATGCATATGTTTGTATGTAAAGTATATGTATATGTACATTGTATATGTACATGTACATGTACATTGTATATGTATATGTTTGTATGTAATAAATGAATTTAAATGAGTGTATTTTAGTAAAACAAAACTTTTCATTAAAAATATTAACGGAATGTACTGATTTAGATAGAAACACGTAGTTTAGCTAATTAAAAAGAAAAACACGTAGTTATTTGGGATATAAAATCATAAAAAGTCTATAATTTATGACACAAAACTGTAAAAAAAACATAATTAATAATTTGTCCAATCTATTTTGGGACATAGGTACGTAATTGACCATTTTTCTATTGTAATATAAGAATATTAAAATTATAATTAAACCATTTACATTCAAAACACAAAAGTTTTGATGTGACTGTTTTTGTCATTTGCAAGATTATTCTAACTTTGATAAAAAAAAAATACACACTTTTAGATTTCATCATTCCTCAAATCCATCTACAACCAATAGAAAAATTGACACATCATCATGGAGTGCAAACAAAGAATCTAAAAATTAAGTGTCACAATAATTTCACTATTATTAAATCAACTAGTAAGCTTCATTATAAATACTAGTGTAGAAGACAAAGTTGTCCACAGCCTTCACTTGGTGTGAACTATGGGTGCAAAGAGGGTTAATGTATTAGTTGTCCTTTTCATTTACTCTGTCTTCGTTTTTACACTGTATCAAGTTTCTGGTGAAAATTCCAAGACAGGCCACAAGTAAGTCTATATAAGGCATATATCCTCTCTTTTTTCCGCTTTTTCGGTCTTTAAATGTCAAAATAGTGACGTATTTTTTTTGTTACGAGTTTATTAGGTTATGAGAGTTTGTGACAGATTTTTGAAATAGTGACATTTTTTTTAAACAGGTTTTTACCGTCACTAAATCAATATTATTTTATAA
Organism: Primula veris; assembly: GCA_963682055.1. NCBI lineage: Eukaryota > Viridiplantae > Streptophyta > Magnoliopsida > Ericales > Primulaceae > Primula > Primula veris. The sequence continues at coordinate 14,644,546 of OY821741.1, forward strand.
TTTTGGTAGACTGTCATTAGCTTGGTATGCAGATGATCGAAACATCCCAATGAGAGATAACTTATCATCATTATCTTTAAATACGTTTTAGCTATTAAAATAAATAAAATAATGGGTGCCACAATATCGTTTCAAAATATATGATTAAAAATTAAAAAATTCATTTTATGGATGTATCGTAGCTTCTCCGTGACTCTGTCCATAAAGGAGTAAAACCGTTTGGAAACTCATTTGGCCTCTAACTATACGTAATATTCGAACTTATATTAACTCACTCACATAAATGCAAAGTATGTATGCGTGTAGGGGCGAAGTTAGTTAGGGTTTAATTATATAATAAGTATTGCATATTTAGTTGTATAAATTCTCATAACTCACTTCGTAAAAACTCTCACATAGCTATCTTGGTACACGAGTTCAAAGCACACCCATTACTTTTTTTAAACAATTTCTCTTTTTATACACTTAAAATAAAGATATGCATAAAAATATAACTTGTTTGGTTTAGTTTTCTTTTAAATAATCAATAGTATAAAACTTAAAATCTGTTCAACAACTCTTCTTATGTTATTTGTATATGTAAGTATTCCAAAAGTTTTTTTTATCTATTTCATTAGCATATTCATTATTTTATCAATTACTATTTCGTTTTAGTTTTAGTTAATAAGATTGTTAATAATCAATATAAGTGGGTTTGTCATAAATTTTTATCCTTAACATATAAATTAATACATGTTAATTCACCCAAATGACCATTTACTTTATCTTTGTTGCTTAAAATACTAAATTCATTTTCTTTTCTTTGAATCAAAGATAAGTAAGTTGTTCATAAAATTTAGTTTCTTTGAATAATACCTAAATGACCATTTATTATTTTTAAATTTTTTAATATATTGTTCACTTAAGAGATACACGGCCTACTTATATTGTAATTGTGCCACCGTTGGACCAAATTCTGGCTCCGTTCCTATCTGTGCGTTCATTAGTTGTGCAAGATATAAAAACTCTAGATATTTGGTGCCCGTTCAATAACAGACGACCTCCTCTCGAACAATCACTACAAATTAACTTTGATTTAGTAAGAATAAAAAACTATTACAAAACTGTTATAAATTGATTAAACAGTCACAAATGCGTCACAAACAGGGGCGGAACCAGGATCATTTTCTTCGGGGGGCCGTAGTGTAAAAAAAAAATCGAATAGAAAAAAATAGGGTCTAATACAATTTTTTTTTCTATGTTCAACATAGCATAAAATAAATATAAAATTAAGACAAATGACATTAGATAATAAAATAATTTTTTTATGTAATTTTGTTTGGAAAAATTTTATGTGTATTTAGAAAATTTGGTAATTTTAAAGTAAAAAACATAAAATTTTAGAAAAAAAAATTTAACATGATTTGAACGGCTAACATTCAACTATCTTATGGTACAATTTTACCATTACATAAGTAACTATTTTGTTTTACTAAGGGGCCATCAATGTATATATCTCAGAATTTTTTTAATTACATGAATAAATAAATAAATTGAAAATCGTCATCGGGGTGGTCACGCCCACCCCCAACCCCCAGCCCCCCCCCCCTTATCCGCCACTGGTCACAAAAACCGTATCTAATAAACTCGTAAAAAAAATACCGTAGCTATTTAAACATTCTTTTTATATAGTAAATAGAGGTGAATTACTTTCATTTATCAAAAAATTGAAATTATTATACTGACATGGATGACAAGAAAACAAGAAGATATGCACAATAGAAAATATTTGTGCTTAGTACCAAACTTTTCCATAAATATTCCACTTTTTACCAATTTGTTTAGGATGAATAAGTTGGTGTGCGGAACCTTCACTATCCAGTCTAAATATCCATAGAGGAGTAAGTCCCCTTGAAATATTTTATTTGGGTTAACATGCCGTCATTGGGATCGCTCAATATCCAGTATAGGTTAAAAATTTAGAAACTATTGTTTTTATAACACTTATTGGTCTGACTTCTAAAGTTTATTCAGTATATAATTTTCCATAAAGCAAAATGAGATAACTTCTATAATCATGAATTCATTAAAAAATCAAATTTACTGAAGTGTTTTGTGACACGAGCAGATTTGCTAATATTATCGATTGATTATCTGTAGAGAAAACTCAATCCTTAAAAAACATTTTATCACCTTATGAATAATAACTAGAGATTACGCTATTGTACAATGTATATAGTCTAGTTGATTATGAAGAGCAGGTTGAAACGAGTGTTAAAAACGTTTTCAAAGAAGAGGTGATACGAATTTCATTTCCAATTTTTTTGCATTTTCTAATTTTTTTTGCATTATCATGTTTGGTAGTGATCTACAGACAGAACTTCTCAGCTTCCCCAACATTCGCAACTTCTTTGAATTTATTCGGAAAAGATTTCATACTTATAGAGATGATGCGAACGTGAAACGAATAGGCAAGGTATCAAAGTTGACAATAGAAATGTTTAAAACGGCCCTCGAACATGCTTGCAAAGGTCACGGATTTGAATGTTGTCCTCGTTTTAGAGGACGGTGCAATGCGATTTGTTGCAAAGACTCACGTCAGACCGAAGTTTACCGCTTTCAGTAGTGGACACCGCGACTATGCATCGAGACTCGTAACGTGGTTAGTGTGATAATTATAGTATATATCGCTTATGTTTTCAGTTTGCTGCTTTTGTTGTGTGAGATGGTTGTAATAAAGTCCATTTATAACGACAGGCTGTTGCTATAAAGTCCATTAATCGGCCTACTCTTTCATGTATTGTAATATTTGCACTTTGTAAGACGGTGTTTGTTTAAGCTCAATAATAATATACTTGGATATGTTTTAAGTTTATTTCCAGCATTTGCTATTATATATATAGTGTTCGTGCTGTCCTCCTCCTTATGGGTAGATGTGTGTTCAGACCAGTGTTTGAAAATTCGTATCTAGACGTAAATTATGCGGAAGTTAGGCGGTAGCTGTAGTTTACAAGCCTAAGATATTAGACGGGATTAAGCGGATTATATGGTGATTAAACGAATTAGGCGGTTATTACGGGGAATTAGGCGCTAGGCGGCTATTTTCCGTCGAAAGTGCGCATTTCGCCATTTAGAACATTGGTTTAGACCGAACCTGAAAAAAAAAGTAATAACTTGAGAAATTTTATGGAAATGGAGTGGACCGGTTGAGGACGGGAGTATAGGGAAAGACTTGGTAGAAAACTGGACATTCTCCACATTGGAGGATATGAGTAACAATCATTAGATTAGATTAGATTAGATTATAGAATCAATCAAATTAACTTAAAATACCCTCATACCTCAACGTATTTAACTTGTATTCGACTAGTCTCACCGCCTTTAGAATCAGATCTCACAATTCTAATTATTAGGGGCGTTCGGCAGCACGGCTAGAAATGCTTCAAATTTTTTTCTCCCTTTTGATAAGTCGGGATAGAATACTTCTTAAGGACTTCTGTAGAAGCAAAAATAAAAACAAACAAAAGCAATGTCAAATCAATTTTCAAAAACATTACTTTTGTTTACAAAACATAATTTTAAATATTTTAAAAGTAAATTTTAATAAAAGGGTTTTTAAAAAATACGATTTTTCCACACAAAAAAAAAAACATTTTTCTTCTACCGAAAGTAATCATTTTTTAAGAAACCTGTTTTTTTTTTTAATATGACATATTTAGAAGCAATCAATTTCACAAAACCGGTATATCTAAATATTGATTGTTTTAAAAAAATATATTATTTTTAGGAAAAAGAAAGAATTTTATGGAGGGGAAAAATATTCTTTGTAAATAAAACTTTTTTCGACTTTTTTCATAAAACAATGTTTATTCTAAAAGGTGTCTAAGACGTGTCCGCGGAAGTGTCCGTGTGCTCAACATGCCAATACGTCAAGACACGAAAGTTGAAGAATCCGACACGTAAAATTGAGTGTCGAAAGAGTGTCCGCATATTCGTGTGTTCGACACGCTATAAATCATTTTTTTTAGGTTTCGTGCATCATTGCCGCTACATACTCATCTTTTCATTTCATTAATCTACACTCCAATCTCGGTATCCCCAGTGTTAAGCAGGCGTGATATGGAAAGGGTTTTTTTACAGTTTTGTAACCTTATCTATTGAGTTTCTGCGATTTTGTAACCCAAAATTTGTGTTTCTCTTTTCACTACCTAAACTATGTGTTTCACGCTAAATTGGTATCTTCCGTCAAAAAATTTAACAGACGTCAGACACGTGACCTCATGTGCTCATTTAACTTCCATAAGTTACTATTTTGCCCCCGATTTTGATGGGAAACCAGAATTTCTCCAAAATGTTTCCTCAATTTTGCCCTCAATTTAACATAAAAAAGTAGAGAGGAAATAGCATATAACCTCCAAAATGTTAAGAGTTCTAGAAACAGAAAAAGTTAAAAAAAAAAAATAGGATTTCTCCCAAATATGTACATATGCATTGTCTTTATTTAAAAAAATCGATACTTATGTACTTGTTTTCAAATATTTTAAAAATCTTAAAAAATAGAAAAGTAAGGAAAAAACCAAAAAATCATAAAAAAGAAAATGCAAAATTTCTAAGAAATGCAAAATTTAAAATTTACAAAAAAATCATCAAAATATTAAAATTGAGTACATAAGATATGTGGTACACATTATCTCAAATGAAGGACCTGTCATACACATTATCACAAATGATCTTAGAATTACATAGGATTAAGATACATACGACTATACATAATTACTAGAGGTGATATTTTTTACCGATTTGTACTAACCGATCGCTTTTTGAGTTAAACCAATCAAGTCGATACCAAAAGTTTGGTATACCGACATTACGGTACGGTACAACCGAACCGATATTTGAAAGTCGGTTCGGTTTCGGTATTCGTTTGGTAAGTTCCGTATGCTACCGATTCAAACCGAAATATTAAAATATACTATATAGACAAATAAAATAAAACACTTATATACACTTAATTATTACCGTTGTTATAATATACTTATATTACTTTCTCTAGTGAATACTTATAATATTTTTATTTATTTATAAATTTTATTAGAAATGTAAACTAGTGTTTACTATTTTATGCAAAAAAACAAGAAAAATAACAATAATATAAATAAATATAAATTTTTAATCTACTTTTTTTAAAACTTTATACTATGTTTTTCTTTCAAAATCGCACCATTTTTCTATCATCACTTGTAAACTCTAAAGTTTGGTATAAAAACGAAACCGAACCGAACCGAACCAACCGAATAGTTTGGTATACCGAAAGTTCGATATACCGAATTTTTTGATTCGTTAATGGTATAAAAAAAAGTTGGACCATTGGATGAGATCCAATGGTATGAAATAAAATTATCAAAAAATGCAAATAAATCCCAACCACACTGATAGAACATAAAAATTAGACCCGAATATTCTATTCGGGTAGTAATCAATCCACTTTATAAATGGGTATCCAACGCTTAAATGGGTCATCTCATACTTTTTATAAGAATTGAGGTGTTACTATTAAAAGCCCAAGCCCAATCAAATGGGGACCCATGTCTGAAAAATCCCTAGGATGAAGACATTTGTCAATATCCTAGAAGGCGCAGTTGCCTATAAATAGCCAACTACCCCTCCTAGAAAAGGACCAGAAAATCTATCCAAAAAATATAGAGAGAAGTTGAGAAAAGAGAGAAACTAACCAACGCACACCACTTCTAGAAATAAACCGAGAAAAGACAGCCGAGCACCGAATAAAAGGGGAGAAAGATCAAGACGAGAGATTAAATAGTCATATCGAGCACAATTGTCAAAACCGAAATACTAGTCCGAACAAGTGTAATAGTCCGAACAAGGATAATAATCCGAGCAATAATAAAGATCAGGAAGTGTCCTTTATTCACGGTTGATTTACTATTATATCATTGTTGAAAAGCCTAACGCGACCGACCAAAGTTATGGCTTTATCAAATGGCGCCGTCTCCGGGAATCATCTAGTTCCCAACTAGTTTAGAATTCGAATACCAATACTCTGCCAGACGAGCGACAATGGTTACCAATGTAGAGGAAACCCATCCCGAGATAATAGAAACCAATAACCAAAACACGCAAATTAGCCAACAAGACCTCGACGATCTACTCGCCATCCGCGACAGATATGAAGCTATCCAATCCGGAAACCAACCAACAACCTCCTACGTCAACCAAGAACAACCGGTCGAACCACCCCGACATTTCATCGAAGGGATTGTCGACGAACACCCTTCGTCCTCGGAGGACGAACAAGACGTGCCCGTATTAAGGCGTGCACGAAGACGCTTAACCGGGTCCCAAGCAGGACCGAGCTCAAGAGTCCCTTTGCCTACAGCCTCGGTCAACTCCGGTGCTCGTTTACAAACGGACGAAGCTCATCAGTTTGGCATGCCCGAGGATCATGTACTCGGACAGTCGCCCCGACTACCGACTAATTCTCCGAGGATGATTACACCACCCACGGTGGAGGTACAACATGTTGTTCCGTTAGCCGATGAAAGGAACTACGCCCAGCTACAAGCTCAGCTGGCGGCATGCATGACGGCCATGACAGCGGCCGGCATCGTATTGCCAGTTATCCAACCCGACAAAGACCCACGCCATGAAGTGGAAGATTTTGCCTACAAGGCAGCCCTGGAGGCAGCGGGTCGGCGACCCGATACAAGAGTCCCCCACCAAGGGGGCAATGTCCCAATAACTATCGTCCATCCGAACACTCATATGGAACGTGTCCACACAAACACGTAGGACGGTAGATATCCCGAATACAGGATCGGGGAAGGATATGGCCCACCACCACATCAGGGAGGATACCCTCCCCCCTACCAAGTCACTGATGACGCGTTCCAACAGGCTTGGAACGTATGCCAAGAAACCCCGTGTGCTGAACAGATCACGCGGTACCGCAATCCTATGGGATTCGTCATCCCCGAATTCAGGCTCTATGATGGGAAGAGTTGCCCTATCGACCATCTGAGGCACTACAAGACGAAGATGGAACTGTGGAGTGATGACCATGCACTGATGTGCAAATTTTTCAAAAACAGCTTGGGTCAAGAGGCTTCGTCATGGTATCACAACTTACCACGGGGCTCCATTAGAGACTGGGCAGAATTGCTGAGAGCATACTCCACCCGGTACGCTGCTCATCGGAAAAAGAAGGTTAGTATCGAAACCCTTCTTAAAATGGCGATGATGCCAAATGAAAGGCTCAACGATTACTGCATATGCTTTATCGACGTAGCAAACCAGATTCCACGATATGCCAATAATATAGCCATCCAAAACTTTATCAATTCCATCCCTAATGGCTATTGGGCGAGAAGGAAGTTCATAGGCAAAAACTTCCCGACCACTGATTCCCTGCTAGCCTATTGTACCCACCTCACCGATAAAAACGACGAACTGCGTTTCCTCAACCGAACTCTACCGAGAAGAGAGTCGGTCCGCGAGGCACAGGTGGGTCGCAAAAGAGTTAGGAATAACCAGGGAGAAGCATTCCAACCGACCAGAAAGAGCAAAGAGCCCGAGGTCCATAGCAGGGTAGAGCGACCACGAGCATTAGAGCCCAAACCGCTCCAGATCGCATACCCAACACCGACCAACGAACACAAACCGCTCCAGCTCACCTACCCAATGCCACCCAAGCCGTTTCAACAAGGTCGGCCCCAAGAAAGGGAACACCGAAATACTTTCGGATCGGTCGAGCTGCGATACACTTTCGACTTGTCTGCTGAAGATATCCTCAAGGATATATGCAGGGAAAGTTGGTATTCCCAACCGCAACCGATCAACACTCCCCCCAATCAGAGAGATTCCAAGCTCTTCTGCGCATATCATGAGGATCACGGCCATCTCACTAAGCATTGCCGTAACCTGCGATGGAGAATGAACCAGTGGGGCGATGCAGGATACCTAGCCAAGTTCATCAAAGGAGCTGGGAATAAAGGCAAACAACTGGCCATCGAAGGATCCGACAACCGGCAAGGCAAAACGATCAACGTCGTTCATATGACAAGACCCAAGGGTCCAGGCAAGGAACGATCGCGACAACGGCAGCTGGCCCACTTTGGCCAAGTATCCATGGCATCACAGGCGTCGACCTCTAAACGACAATGCACACAACGACGGCATCCGCCCATTTCTTTCTCGGATCTTGACGAAGAAGGGGTGATTTACCCCCATGGAGACGCCATTAACCTCCGAGTTCAAATTGGCCTAGACACGGTCAGCAGGGTACTTGTCGACCAAGGAGCCTCTTGTGATATCATGTACAGGGAGCTCTTCGACAAAATGGAACTCAAGCTGCAAGATCTACGGCCTACTGACGTCACACTGATCGGATTCATCTCCGAAACGACTAAACCGTTGGGTAAGATCGTCCTCAGTGTCACAATCGGGTCCGTGTCGGTTCCCGTGGAGTTCTTAGTGGTTAATGACCACTCCGGTCACAATGCAATATTGGGCCGACCTTGGTTACATGCCATGAAGGCCATACCCTCGACCTATCACCAAAAGGTCAAATACCCAAATGACAGGGGAGAGATCGAGACAGCCAGAGGATGTCAAGAGGATTCAAGACGCTGCGAGGAAATCACCGCGACTCTCCAAAAACAACGAAGCATGGTGGAACAACCCACCAGCACGAAGAAGCTGATCAACCAAATATCCAAAGCCGAAAGGGTTGTCAAAGAACAAGTAGGAGAGACACTCAGGAAGGTGTATATACCAGATATGGACGAGGAGCATTACTTCCTCCTCGGCGACAACCTTCCAAAACAGGAATCCGAAGAGTTGAAAGCATTCCTTCTCAGCAACACTGATAAATTCGCCTGGAGCCCTAAAGATATGCCGGGCCTAGACCCCAATACAGCATGCCACCACCTAAGTGTAAACACCGAGTACAAGCCGATAGCACAGAGGAGCAGGAAAGTGTCTGTACAGCATAGAGCAGCTATAATCGCTGAAGTACAAAAGTTATTGGAGGCTGGAGCCATAAGAGAGGTTTACTATCCAAAATGGTTGTCCAACCCGGTCGTCGTCCCTAAGAAGAACGGAAAGGAGAGAGTATGTATAGACTTCACAAACCTCAACAAAGCCTGTCCGAGGGACCACTTTCCCCTTCCAAGGATTGATCAACTGGTGGACGCAACTGCGGGGGCAGAACGGATGACCTTCCTTGACGCATATTCAGGATACCATCAAATTCCCCTCGCCCGCGAAGATCAAGAAAAGACTTCGTTTATATCACCTTTGGGAAATTATTGCTATACGGTAATGCCGTTCGGCCTACGCAATGCGGGAGCAACATACCAAAGGATGATAACAAGGGTATGTCGAGATCATATAGGGAAAACGATGGAGGTATACATAGACGACATGGTCGTCAAGAGCGAAAGAGTCACATCCCACCTTCAAGATATCAGGGACGTTTTCCGAACGCTGGGCGAGCACAAACTGAAACACAATGCGAGCAAGTGTGCATTTGGCGTCAGCAAAGGGAAATTCTTGGGGCATATGGTTAGCCGACGAGGAATAGAGGATAATCCCGATCAAATAACGGCTCTACGAAACCTAGCAGCGCCCAAGAATAAGAAACAGGTACAAGAGCTCACGGGAATGATGGCCGCGCTGAGCAGGTTCATTAGCCGATCCGCAGATAAGGGACGGCCATTTTTCGAATCACTCAAGAAGGATAGAAAATTCGTCTGGGACCCGGAATGTGAAGTCTCATTCAACAATCTCAAAGAGTACTTGAGGACACTGCCACTGCTAGTAAGACCGAACAAAGGAGACATTCTGGCATGCTACCTAGCAGTTTCCACTACAGCTGTGAGCGCAGTTATCCTAAGAGAAGAAGGTCGCGAACAATTTCTGATCTACTTTGTCAGCAAGACTCTGGTTGAAGCCGAAACACGTTATCTACCCTTGGACGGACGGACACAAAATTTCATAGCTCATCAGGTCCGGGTATACACAAAATTTCATATCAAAGAGTCACTTCGACGGACGGACATTAGCGGCCGAGTTGCCGCCTGGGGGGTCGAGCTATCCCAATTTCATATCGAGTTCGCACCCCGTCATGCCATAAAGGGACAAGTCCTGGCCGATTTCGTCGCAGAATTCACCAAAGGCTATGACGAGCCTTTGGCACTCTCTCCACAATCACACTGGCAGATACATGTCGACGGATCAGCCACCAAGGACGGATCAGGAGCAGGGATCGTCCTAAAGTCTAGAGAGGGAGCAATCATCGAAAAAAGCATAAAACTGGGCTTCCGAGCTACCAACAATGAGGCAGAATACGAGGCCATGATAAATGGCATGCTTATTGCCCGGTCCCTCGGATGCTCCCACTTAATTGCAAGCTCAGACTCCATGCTCATCGTCAATCAAGCCATCGGCGAGTACCAAGCGAAAGATGATAGAATGATCCTCTACCAAGAGAGAGTCCAAAGCTTGATGGCAACCTTCGAACAGTGCGAATTAGTAAGAATCAATCGCACCGAAAATGCACATGCCGATGCCTTGGCTACCCTAGCCTCGACATTAACATTGACCGACACCCGGTCGATCACAGTGGAACTACTGCCGACCCCGAGCATAATAAAAAGGGTAGGCCGGGTGACGTCGATACAGTACGAACTAGGTTGGATGGAGGACATGACCCATTATCTGCGAAGTGGAACGCTTCCGGCCGACAAGATAAAAGCGCTGAAAATTACAAGAAAAGCTCCTCGCTTCTGGCTATCCGAGGACGATAAACTATACAAATCCAGTTACCGGGGACCCCATCTACTGTGCGTCCTGACCGAGCTACAACTGCCGGTCTTGGAGGAAATCCACGAAGGATCTTGCGGAGCACACATCAAAGGGCGATCCCTTGCAAACAAGGCAGTGACCCAAGGATATTGGTGGCCCTATATCAAGCGAGACGCCGATGCGTACGTCCAACGATGCGACAAGTGCCAACGATTCGCCAAGATACCACGGCTCCCTTCATCTATGATGACCCCGGTATCGGCACCATGGCCGTTCGCTCAATGGGCAATTGATTTGGTCGGTAAACTCCCAAGAGCACCTGGGAATGTGGAATATCTGATCGTTGCGACTGATTATTTCACCAAATGGGTCGAAGCCAAACCCCTTCGAGAAATCAAAGCCAGCAACGTCAAACAATTCGTTTGGGAATACATCATAACTAGGTTCGGTATACCGTACGCTATAGTCGCCGACAACGGAACCCAGTTCAAAGATGCCAATTTACAGCTGTGGTACGAGGAACTCGGTATCCGAAAATTCTATTCGACGCCTACATACCCACAAGGAAACGGGCAAGCCGAAGTGTCAAACCGAACAATATTAGACGGCATCAAGACCACCCTTGAACAGGCAAAGGGGAGGTGGCCCGAGCGGCTACTCAACGTTTTATGGTCGTGCCGAACTACACCCAAGACGGGCACCAAGGAAACCCCGTTTAGCTTAGCATACGGTGTTGAGGCCATCATACCGATAGAGATCGGGCTACCCACGCTCCGAACGACGTTGGTCGAGCAGGGAAACAATGAACAACGAATGAGAGAAGAGCTCGACATGATAGACGAGAAACGAGAGATAGCGGCCCTTACCCTAGCTAAGTACCAACAAAGCGTGAAGCAAACCTATGACAAGAGAGTAAAAGGGTCCAAAGAATTCATGGTAGGAGAACTGGTGCTGCGACGAGTGACGGTCTATACCCGCAACGAAATACATGGCAAGCTAAGCCCTACCTGGGAAGGCCCATACGAAATCGTCAAGCAAACAAGTCCAGTCTCTTACAAATTCAAAAGCGTCCTGTTCGCCAACAGCCGAGGGGAAAAGAATTCTTGGAATGTGGCTAACCTAAAGAAGTACTACGTATAGGCAATCCTCCGAATACAAGTACAATTTACAGGTGCTACCTTACCCTTCTTGCTTAATGGCATTATCTTTCTTCTTTTGAATGAATAAAATATATTGTCATGTTGTCTACTAATACTATGAAATTCCCAACATGGCCGAAGTGCCTAGGAATACTATAAAATTCCGTAAATGGCGTGTTACCGAAGGAACGCCTAGGAATACTATGAAATTCCCAACATGGCCGAAGTGCCTAGGAATACTATGAAATTCCCAACATGGCCGAAGTGCCTAGGAATACTATGAAATTCCGTAAATGGCGTGTTACCGAAGGAACGCCTAGGAATACTATGAAATTCCCAACATGGCCGAAGTGCCTAGGAATATTATGAAATTCCCAACATGGCCGAAGTGCCTAGGAATACTATGAAATTCCCAACATGGCGTGTTACCGAAGGAACGCCTAGGAATACTATGAAATTCCCAACATGGCCGAAGTGCCTAGGAATACTATGAAATTCCCAACATTGCGTGTTACCGAAGGAACGCCTAGGAATACTATGAAATTCCCAACATGGCGTGTTACCGAAGGAACGCCTAGGAATACTATGAAATTCCCAACATGGCCGAAGTGCCTAGGAATACTATGAAATTCCCAACATGGCGTGTTTTCAAAGGAACGCCTAGGAATACTATGAAATTCATATGCAGGTACAATGCAAGGAATTATTCAGGTTCACATTACGGCGGCGATACAATACAAATTGGCTAAAACAATGAAGGAGAATCAATCTAAACAACGAAATATCAACAAGAAGCATCTCCAAAACAGGAATAACGAAATAACAAATGATTTAGCAAGGAAAAATCGATCCAATCAATCAAATAGCAATACGGCAATGGAAAGGTACAAAACAGGAACAAAGAAATAACATAAATAGTCCTCGCCCGCATTACGGAGGCAACAAGAAGATCATCGACACTAAAGAGATTCATTTAAGAAGAGCTACTGCAGGAGGAGCACGACGGTAATTGACCGAGCTCAATCTCTTCGTCATCCGTCGTTGTGTACCCATCAGACTCATTACCATCAAAACGCTCCTCAGAAATGAGGGCATCAAAATTGGTCGTATGAGCCCCAACACAAGTCAGCGTCTGAAGCCGCGCGTTGAACTCGGCTTCTTTCGCGAACTCGTGAGCATCCGAGGCCGCTTTACGGCGATCATCGTCAAAGGAGAGGTTACGGCGAGTTTCGATCATAGCTGCGGAAGCATCGTATCTGGCACGGGACAAACGGAAATACTTCACCAACACGTTGGCCTTGGTCACAAGCAACTTTAATTTGCCGAAGTACTTGTCCTTTGCACGCCAATATCGATCCAAACGACGCTCCTGAACCTCAACAGTATGCTCGGCACGGCGAACGTATTCTCGAAAAAAGGCCGCCTGGGTTTTCAGCTTGGTCCGCAGTCGAGCACATTGGTCGGTCAATTTGACATTTTTGCTCATCAAAACAATGTAGGGCCACCTGTCAGGCACCTCACTAGCCGCACCAGATGAGACCTCGTCCCGGGCAGCACCAGTAGGTCCTAACCCCGGGTTAACTAGGCATGGAGAACCAGCCTGGTGCGACATAGTAGCATGTGCCTATAAAAAAAAAGAGGGGGGGGGGGAGAAGAATGAGAAGAGATGAATATACAAAAAAAAAAAAAGGAAGCTACAAAAAAAAAAAAAAGAGAGAGAATTTTTTATACAAGCTACAAGGAAAACGACAAAACAAGCTACTTTATTAATCCGACTACCCCTCAACAGACGCCGAAGTCTCTACTACATCGGCAAAATGAATATCTCGCAATGAATTAATTTGCGTCCCCAAACGCTCACGAATGACCGCCTCGATTCGGTTCAAGGCGACAGTGGTTTCAGTTACCCCGGCCTTCGCATCAACCATGCGCTCTGCCCGGGATACACCACTCATTCCTTTTATATGCTCAAGCACCTCTAAAGCGCTAGCTCGGGCCCAATACGCTTTGGCAAAGGATAGCAGCAGGTCCGCGTCCTCGAAAACGGCCCCAAGGACCAAGTTCAAGCTCGTCACACGACCTCGGGCTTCATCACGGGAACGTCGTAGGGCACCGACAAGTTCCTTCGCTTTACCCTTGTTTGCCGTATAATGGGCGGTCTTTTTACTAAATTTCTCTCCCAAATCACGTAACCGAATCGCCAAGTTGGAAATATGAATATTCAGACCCTCGATTTCCTGACAAGCACAAGTCAATTTCGCGGTAAGGGACGCCTTAGATCTTTCCAAATCTTCTATTACGTCACCTACACTACGACTAGGCGAGGTCCATACCACCATGGCAAGGGGGTTATTTGGTACCTGACAATATTTTGTTTTCACATCCTTCAAAATATGACGACCATCAAAAGAAATTAACCCAAAAAAGCCCAACATAAATAAAACACAGTACCTATGTTATCACTTCCCCAAAAGAATCTGTTTCTAGATACACAAGGGACCAAAAAAAATAAAAAATAAAAAATAAAAAATAAAAAATAAAAAAATACATACTGCTAGAAAGATAGTCAAGGTTCCACCTGAGGAGATACTGGTGGGGGCACAACAGTAGCATCCGGTCGAGGAGTGGACGGGTCCGACATAGAGTGAGGACGCAGCGCTGTCGAAATTGTCTGTCCCGGTAGCCGAGGAAGCTCTCTTCATGAAGATTCGCCCAGTCCAAGGGTTTCGGCGGTGCACCATGCGGGCACGGATACACCAACTCCGACCACGCCCTATCTGACAAAGGAACATTCGCAAAATTGAGCGCCCGCACATGAGCACAGTATACGGAGAAGTTGGCCATCATTGCTAACTTTGTCCGCTCCTCCGCGTGTGCCGTTTTCAGGGCAGTCACCTTAGCCTTCTCGGTTTCCACGTCCTCTGCCAGGAGCAAGTTCTCCTCCTCTAGTTCGCCGTACTTAACGACCATGCACTCTTTTTCCGCCCTCAATTTATCGACATCCTCGGTCAGGTGCAGAAAGTCCACCGACAGCTTGTCATAATTCTCGCCCAGGGTTTTATTCGCGGCGACCAATTTCTCTTTCTCGACCTCGAAAGCCGCAAGCAGATCCTTTATCTTCTGCTCGTTCTCCTCGACTATGGCGTTCTTCTCGGCCACCAGCTTCTCTTTCTCAGCCCCTAGAGCTCCCAGCTAATCCCGTAGCGCCACGGTACTCAAAGAAATCTGCACTTCAAAACATTAGATTCTAAACAGAATACAGGTACCCGACCTATATAGCGAAATACGAGCCCCACGTACCCTCAGCGCATCCGCGTGGGCCTGCTCTATAACCGACATTGTAGGTTGAGCAGCTAGTCTTTCTGCATCCTTGAACGCAAGGGGTTTCAGAGCCGTATACCCCATCTTCAAGATTCGCGGTTGCTCCAGCAGCTCACCCCTACATCGGTCAATATAACGGGTCATTGCAACCCCGTCAACCAACACCTTCTCGGATCCATCGAGAGCCTCATCCTCGCCACCCGTCACAACATCATCGGCACTCTCTTCGCCGCCTTCCATATCCACTTCCTCGACCGCCTCCTCCTCTGGAGCATTAGTCTCAGGGGTCCTGCGTTCGATTACATCCTCTGTACGGCTGGGCGAGATACCAGACAGGTTCAACGCGGCCTCGGCAAGGACAGGCGAGACCGCAGGCAGGGTCATCGTCTCCTTCCCCATAGCCACCAGCATGTTGATATGTCCGAACAGGCTATCGACCGACCCCTGAAACACAACAATACCCATCGACCGGGCAAGCGCGAGGGTAACCAATAGAGAAGTTAGTAGCTGAAACAAGATAACTAATAAAGCAAAGCACTAGCGACCAAACCGATATCCAAAAGACAAGAAAATCATAATACATATACACATACCTCGCCCGGCGCAGAGACATCCTCGGCGGTATCCCCTTCGGCGGCAGCAACCGCCCCCTCGCCCGAGCCAACGATATCAGCCTCCTCGGTAACCGATGTATTGGTTCCCCTGGCCCTCTTCGTTCCTCCACCAACAGGGTCAGACGCATGACGCTTAGACCGAACGAGCTTCTTCCCGAGCCGAGCAGCACTTCGAGCCCGGACCACTTTCAAGAACTCTTCCTCGGGCTCTTTGGGGATCTCGGGCGCAGGATTCCCCTTGGTCACCGACCCCATAGGGTACCCGAGCAGCATCGGAGCAGTACGACTCGCCGGATCCGGCGTCGGTCCCGGCCCCCACCATTTCCAAAGAGCTAACAGAGCCTCCACATTGGGAGCACCGAGGTCGGGCATAGGGGGAGCGTTGGTGGCTGGTCCAAGAATCTGGTGTCCCGGACAGCCCCATTCACCAGAAGCTATCACGATACCAAGATTGCGCTCTTTGTTGGTATCCGGCAAACCGATAACAAGCCGGCAATAGGTACGCTGGGTTTTCAGATACGAGCTGCGATGCTCAAAGCTCAGACTGTAGACTCCGAAGACGTCCTTCAATTCAATCGGTATCCCGGCCAACTCCGATAACCTTTGAATACCGTTTAGAGTACGGTAACCATTTAAGGCCAGTTGGGCTGGAGCAATCTGGACGGCCTCAAAGAACGAAGCCACCCAGTTTGTAAAAGGAAGTCGAAGACCCCCAGTAAAAAATGCCGAAGAGCGCACGGCCACCTCGCCGGCAGGAACAAATCCCAGCACCTCCTCGTCAGAAATAGGAAGCCGGATATGTATGTTGTCAGGTATTCCGGCAAGCTCCTTAAAATCCTTTTCTACGAATGTGCCAACTTGGGCCACACTTTGGCTCAGAATTTCCTATCCAAACATCATCAAAAGTCCATCAATATACTAACCAAATACACAAACAAGAACCACATCAATATAACGAGCGCCACCACCCCCCCCCCCCCCACTCGCATTAACCAGATACATAACAATCATCAGACATATATAGATAACCTGAACCATATACCAACGCCACACCTATGACCACAACGACAAATCAAATACAACTCCTAAAAAAGGGAAGGGTGGAGAACGAAAAATCACTTGCAGTAATCATTATGAGCAAGCAAGCGCGCACCGCAGCAAGTCTTCCAACAAAACCACGAAACCCTAGATCAAGCGGCCGAACTCTTTTCCTTTTTGGCGGGAAGAATATGCTTTAGAGAGAGAGATATTTTCTTCAGCAAATTCTGTGATAAAAATAAAAAAGGATTACTTGGCACAGTAGAAAGGAGTGGAATCACAAAAAAAATAAAATAATAACCGTCCTTTCGTGTAACAGAGGTTTACCTTTTTTTCCAACCATCCAAAAGTCAACAACCGCTGCTATTTTTAACATATAAAAGCTCCAGATTTCGCCACGTCAGCGCGTATCCCATTACCCAAGGTAGTTCACATCATTACACCTAAATAAACGGCCAGTGGACCCTACCACGAAAAGCTTCCCACATACGCTACCACTATTATCACACCGAGAATGTCCCCCGATTAAAGTTCCTCGATGCCAAACCAATTCTTACCCAAAGGGCACACCGAACAAGGTGGACGAAGACCGTTTCTAGCTTGATGGCAGGGAGCATCAAGTCTACCAACGCTCTCCGGGGGGATAACCGGGCATATTGTTCGGTGTATGCTGAGGGACATCAAATGATATCAACATAAAAGAGTGAAGCAAACAGGAAATAAAATAGGACAGAATCAAGTGCAAGACAAGTTTTATTCATCCACAAAGGGGGAAACACAAAAAATACAACAGAAAAAGAAAATACACCCATCCTACTTTTTCGAACTATCCCCCATAGCAACATCCCTCTTCGCCAAAAGTTCCTCCAGACGCTCCTTCTCCCTAACCAAACGAGAAATCGCCATCTCAGCCTGTTTCAAGGCGTAAGACTGAGACTCGCATTTTTGCTCGGCCTTGAAACGAGCAGTGCCCTCCTCGTCCCAATATTGTTTAAACCTCCTCGCTTCAGTCCGAGCACACATGAGATCATGTTTCAGCCATGACATCTCAATTTCTTTTAGTTGAAGAGGAGTCAAATCCTCCTCCCCAAAGCCAGGGGGACGAGGTAGCAAAAAAGTAGGCTCCTCCTCCATAAGGGCTTTCTTTTTGGAGGCAGACCTAGTGATGGGAGCCATCTCACGCAAAAGCAAGTTAGAAGCAAATTATAAAACAAGAGAGAGGTAGAAATTGGTAATGAGATACAGGCAATATGGAGCATTTATAGAGAATCAAAAGGCACAAAGTACGAAGCGTTACAATGGTTCACAAGACAGGCACGAGATACGAGAGGATACAACTGATTCATCAAATACAGAAAATAAAACACAAATTGAAAAAGGGGAAATACATAAGAAAACCAGCCCAATCTAAGGATCAATGGGGGGAAAAATCGAACTGCCAGACCGAGAGAAAGCAAAACTAGCAGAACAATTCAACCGAGCTTGGTAGGAATCGTTCATGGCGACCAAATTGTCATTCTCCGAGGAGAGCCTATTGTTTTCCGTAGTGAGAACCCTGACGCGCTCCACGAGCCGAGCATTCTTTACCATTATGCTAGCTAGGCCTTGAGGAGAGTTGTCAAACTCATCTTGAGAATGGTCCCAAATCTCCTCGGCATCATACCAGGAGTTGGCCAGATGGTTTCTCTGTAACAACAAGTGATCGAGCTGGCGACTCAGTGCCGAGATCTCGGTCCACTTCCCCGTCTCTTCGGGATAAGAGCCGAACAAGCTCAAGGCCAAAACGCCATACTCTTTCTCAAGCCTTGCCATCCGACGGCGGACCCGAGATACCTCAGTGTCCAAGCCCTTCAGCTGAGCATGATATCTCACCACAGGTCCAGACATTCTGGGAAATTATAGTAGTACGGAAGAAAATAAAGGGCTGAGGAAGAGAGAAGCAAAAAGAAAAATGAGAGATGATAAACTACCAAAGAAAAGAGAAGTACTTATAGAACGGAGATAGCTTGCATATTCCTGACCTACTAGGGAGCATGCATATTCCTGACCTACTAGGGAGCATGCACCTATATACGACAGAGGTGGGGACATCTACTGACATCTGATACAACAGTACAGAAGGAAATAAAAGACGAGATATTCAAAGATCTAACTTCCCGACAAACAACAAACCACAGGTGCAATATAAAAAGAAGTGCAAAAATAAAGGGGCAAAAATACTTTTCATAAATAAAGATGGGATATATCATTGTTTATTACATCCGAAAAGAAATCTATTACATCCGAAAAGAAAGTCTAGTACATCCGAAAAGGAAATCTAGTACATCCGAAAAGGAAATCTATTACATCCGAAAAGAAAATCTATTACATCCGAAAAGAAAGTCTAGTACATCCGAAAAGGAAATCTATTACATCCGAAAAGAAGATCTATTACGTCCGAGAAGAGTTAGTACAGAAGATCAGGCAAAGGATCAACTATATAAGCTGACCAAGTGAGCAGGAGACGCCAAAAAGAAAAAGTAAGAAGAAAGAGAAAGGAAAAGCAAGAAGAGGAAAAGAAGAAGAGTGCAAGAAAAGAAGAAGTGATAAGAAAGAAGAGTCGAAAAGAAAAATGACAAAAACCCTAGATGTAACACAAAAACCCTTAGGATCACAGGGCTGATTGTAACATCATAGTGGTGCAGAAAAGAGGAAAAAGAAAAGAATGAAAAGTAGAGAGAACAGAGTATAAAAAAAGAAGAGAAACACAAAAGAGGAAGACGAAGAAATGAGGGAAACTGAGAAAAGAAGAAAAAAAGAAAGAGAAAGAGCAGAGGAAGAAGAAATGAAGGAAACAGACAAATAAAAAGGACGTAAAAGAAACAAAACAAAAAGAAGAAAAAGAAAGACCTAGGAAGAGATAGTAAGAAGAAAATGGAGGATAGAGAGAAGAGAGACTGAAAAAGTATAGAAAGAGAAGAGATGGGAAAAGATGGGGAAAAGCAGAGAGAGATAAAAAAAAGAAGGGGGAAGGTTAGGGGGAAGTCGATTGGTATCGATGAGAGGGTCCGGCAGAGACATCCCTGTCCCTCAGTGTCGGGTTCCCCCTTAGCATCTCATTCTCTTCGACTAGAGCCTGACGAGCACGTCGGCTATAAGCCAGTTCGGATCTTAGCCAAGTTAATTCCCGAACCATCTCGGTATGGTGATAACGCATCACCTTCAGTTCCTCCTCGGCATCCCTCAACAGCCTTTGTACATGGCTATAAGAGGCTTCAAAAGCCTCGACTTGCAAAGCTAATGTTGATGGGGTGAAAGGACCAGACATCTTAGGGAAATTATAAGATGAGGGTCTATATAGGGGGGAAAATAATATGATGAGAATTGTGGATGTAACCATGCTGTAAGCAGGTATTTATAGATCAATTAGATGAGGGTTGGTATTGAGAGTCGCAACTGTTCGCCAATGGGTACTAAGAAGCGATGGCAATTAAAAGATGTATCTGTTCAAGAAAGAACGTTTGGATTCCCCAAAGGTTCTAAAAAAGCGTGAGTAATTAAAAGCCACTCTTGTTCACAAAACGCTTGGATTCTTACCAATATTTAAAGAGGGCAAGTAATAATGGCATTGAAACACGCGTCATTTCTGGGGAAAGGCATTAGGTTCAAATAAATATCTAAGATCTTTTGCACAGAGATCAAGAAAACTCTGGTGAATAAGATTTTTATGCACAGGGCTCAAGAAATCCTATTGGTCCCCAGATATAAAGAGTAAGAAGGTCCACTGGATAAGGTCAAACGCTAGGCCCAAGAAAAAGCATTGATGAGGCCATAAGCGTGCGCAGTCAAAATAAATTGCATTGGAAAAGTAATTCAGATATAAACAAGAGAAAGATGTCTTTATTGATTGATTGGTACTTCGTTACAGAAGAAGCAATAAAAGGAAATACAATGAAAAAACAATAAAATCATTTCGTGGAAGGGCCCGCTTCGTCATTTGGTTTCCCCTTCGACCGAGCATACACTTCCTTAAGGGCCAGTTTGTAAGCCCTCTTGGAAGCAAGTTGCCTATCTCTGGAGGCCTCGAGCTCTTTGATCCGAGCACGAGCGCGAATACTGTCGAGCAAAGACCTCTGATGCTCCTTCTCCAGGGCATCCAATCGCTCGTCTAGTTCGGCGGCCCGACGAGCTTCCACCGACAACCTGGCAACCTTCTTCTCGAGATAACGCACCTTATGAACTTCCTCTTCAAGACGAGCAACGTATTCAGGAAGGTTGTCACCATAGTTTTCAAGAGGAAAAGCCATTTGGTCGTTAATAAAGAGTAAATTACATAAAGAATACTGGGACAGTCCTTTTATAGGAAGAAACAAGGAGTAGATCAAAGGTCATCTCGAAGAAATACAACCTCGTGAACTTCCCAAGAGCATTTACGGCAAATTAACCACAGTTCCAAATCCAATTAAAGTCATCCAAAAAGACATCAAGAAGATAAACAGACAAGAACAGGGAAAGGGAAATATTTTATTAATTTCAAAAACTTCGATTACAACTGAGGAGAAGACTCCCCATTCAAGAGAAATTACGACAGAAATTACAAAAGACTAATTATTTCGAGGAAGAGCCTTCTTCATCGTCATCCGAGCTCGGTTTAGACCGAACATGCAACTCCTTGAAGGCAAGCTTATAGGCCCTTTTTGCTGCCTTCTGCTTAGCTAGATTAGCCTCGAGCTTCTTTATATGCTCGTAAGCCCAATCCCGATCGGCCATCGTCACATGATGATCAGAATCCATGTCAGACAACCTTTTCTTGTAGTCTGAAACCTTGGCCACGAGTTTCTTATTCGCAGTACGAGATTTCTTGATTTCCATTTCTAAATATGAAATATAATTAAAGGAGCTCTCACCAGTAGAACCTGAAGAAGCCATTATGTCACGGGCAAATTAGTATTAAAATGCCTAATTATGGAGGGAGCACACCCCTTTATAGGAGTTTTCCTCGAAGAAAGATATTAGGATAGGAAACATTAAATGTGCCCCCCTGGGAACCGTCATGAGTCTATTGCGTTTCTCGATGAAGCATTGGGAAAGACAAGACCGAAGTAACGTTCTCGACAACCCGAACATGACTCCCCCGACATGGAAACCACGCCGAGGAAGTCAGGGAGCACTTGATAGAACATAAAAATTAGACCCGAATATTCTATTCGGGTAGTAATCAATCCACTTTATAAATGGGTATCCAACGCTTAAATGGGTCGTCTCATACTTTTTATACGAATTGAGGTGTTACTATTAAAAGCCCAAGCCCAATCAAATGGGGACCCATGTCTGAAAAATCCCTAGGATGAAGACATTTGTCAATATCCTAGAAGGCGCAGTTGCCTATAAATAGCCAACTACCCCTCCTAGAAAAACCAGAAAATCTATCCAAAAAATATAGAGAGAAGTTGAGAAAAGAGAGAAACTAACCAACGCACACCACTTCTAGAAATAAACCGAGAAAAGACAGCCGAGCACCGAATAAAAGGGGAGAAAGATCAAGACGAGAGATTAAATAGTCATATCGAGCACAATTGTCAAAACCGAAATACTAGTCCGAGCAAGTGTAATAGTCCGAACAAGGATAATAATCCGAGCAATAATAAAGATCAGGAAGTGTCCTTTATTCACGGTTGATTTACTATTATATCATTGTTGAAAAGCCTAACGCGACCGACCAAAGTTATGGCTTTATCACACACCATATAAATTATCTAATCATCTCCCCCATCTTTCTCCACATCATAAGTAACTACGTATATAACACCAATTTCACCCATATTTTTATTTGAATTTTTTGTGTATTGTACAATTTGTTTTTAATTTATCAAATTCAAATTTGTCTTCTCTTTTAAAAATGTATTCCATACTATTGGAGAAAACAAAGGGTACAAAGTTTAAATAACCGTTAGATCTAATCCAACGTACAAGATGGTTTCATTTTAGCCTCCAATAAAAAAAATTTCATTGGAGGCCCCCCATCCCATTTCTATATTATTATTTTTGTACTATATTTCTCTTTTTGTTTGGTTATATTTAAACAGAGATGTGAGAGATAGGATATATTTAATTTTTGAGACATAAGTGAGCTTTTACATATTTGTCCCTAACTGAATTGCTTTATTATAAAAAAAAAACTTACGTTTTTTGACGGAATGTACCAATTTAGCGTGAAACACAATAGATAAGGTTACAAAATCGCAGAAACTCAATAGATAAGGTTACAAAACTGTAAAAACACATTTACTTTTTGAGACATAAATGAGATTTTACATATTTACCCCTAACTGAATTGTTTTATTACAAAAAAAAATTGACGTCTGTCAAGTTTTTTGACGAAAGGTACCAATTAAGCGTGAAACACGTAGTTTGGATACTTAAAAAGAGAAACACAAAGTTTGGTTATAAAATTGCAGAAATTCAATAGATAAGGTTATAAAACTGTAAAAAAAAACCGATATGGAAACATCATCATCTCATTTACAAGCAAATTTACGTTTCTTTTAAATTTTCAATTTAGATTTCTTACACCTCATTATCACCACTTAGATTTCATGCCAACAATATTGTACATTTGTACTGATTACCTTCTTTGGCTAGAAACCATTTCAATGACTGCTTACAATTATGTTGATTATTTGATTTTGTGCTTGTATACATTCTCAGGTAAAATGATAGAAAAATGTGTGATTGATTTAAACTTCATCTAAATTCTCTATTTATTCATTTCCGTACATATTTTGCTATGACTTTTTCAGATGACTTGACATATCAACTCTTCTATGTTCTTTTTTGTTTCTCAAATTACAAACCCGAAAGTGCTCAGATAAGAAACTAAATGGACTAATTACTACTTCCGTTCTCAATTAATTGTCTTTTACGAAATTACGTGTAATTAATTTAATGTTTGAACTATATGATTAATTTTTGAAAATTTTCATTCCGATAATTTTGATATAAGTTATTGACCGATCAAAATTGCACATAGTTTCGTAATGGATAATTAATTGGAACGGAGAGAGTAATTTTTCCCATTTTGTCCTAATTCTAGTAATAGATAATTAATTGGAACGGAGGGGGAGTAACTATTCCCATTTTGTCGTAATTCTAAAAAAACCACTTGCCTTTAAAATGAATTGGAAGTTAAAGAATAGGACCAAGATTCTTGTGTTTGTCATTTTGGGGTTCAAATGTTCAGCTTAAACAAACTGTACCACATAAATATGATTTAGTACTAAGGGATCATTAATGAAATAACATAATAGCAGGAGAAAGAAAATACTACTCTCTCACGTCATTCCTCTGCCCCTAAGTCGATAAATCCTCTCACATTATGTGTAAGACCAGAGACCGACCACCACACACTCATCGTCATATTACTGAAATTTTAAATTCATCTTCATCATCATAACCGAGATGAGGAGCCTAATTAAGTAATTCGGTTTTCGGCATCAAATAATATTACTAGTATTATTTCTGCTGTTTTTTCTAGTATTTGGTTACGATGATACTACAATATGGGCGAGCAACATTAGCAAGAGACATGACAAGCAGGTTACAATCTGCCTCGTGTCATCCATTTTTATATAAAAGAGAAATAATATACTTATAATCGGTGTTTTCAAAACATGAAAACAGAGCGGAAGCTTTCAAGATTTTAGCCAAGTGTTCTGTTTTTCTCCTTGCATGCAAAACTGAGCTTAACCAAACGTTTTGAAAACAAAATTTAAAAGCAGAGCTTAGATTATTAAAATGACAAGATCTCAATAATGTCTACCAAATTGTGCTTTTCATAACTTGAATGTCACATTAAAAAGGGTACATGAAAGAATGGTTTAAACCAAGTGCAGGCCTATCTCAACATAATATTCAAATACTACAAGTTGAAGAAGAAGAAATCTATGAAATACATTTAAAATTATGCCTGTAGAAATTCTTCTGCTGAGACACTTATCCGAAACACAAACAAACCGAGACTATTTTTACTTGCCCCTTCTAGCATCTGTCAAGATGCAGCTCTTTGAGCAAGTCCAGTCTCAACTTTTTTTATTTCAAAAATTAGCATTCTCCACATTTTCAGCACAAACATTTCGGCTTCATCATCCAAAATTGACTGAAGCCTATCCAGCATTTCGGCTGCGCTTACATGTTCATGTGTGCTAGATACGATATATTCGACCAGTGTGGGCTCTTCTTCTCCTAAAAACTCCGTTATCTTCTTCGAAATCCACGGTTTCATTCTATCATGCAGCTCATTCTGAAAAAAGTTCAATAAAAGAGGAAATAGAAAATGTGGTTAAGACTTTTATTACTTATTGGACACTGAACAAAAGTTTTTAAAGAAGTATTATCAAAAGTTAAAACTTTTCTGATAATATTAATAACCCAAGGAGTCTTAAATAGTTATGCTGCTTACCCGGTTATCTGAACAAAACTAGTCAACTAATGCTACTAATCATTTATATTCCAAGAAAAAGAAAACAAAGCTGCAGTTGTGATTATCACTACACGAACAAAAGCTGAAAAATATGCTGTCATTTGATCTTGAAAAAGTTCGGGGTACTTTTATTCTCAGCAACAGGCGAACCACCATCGAGTGAGCAAGACTCATGTGGTAGCAACCTAAATTTCTTTCATTTTATGACTCCAAGACAGAAAAACTCATGTGGTAGCAACCTAAATTCCTTTCATTTTATGACTCCAAGACAGAAAAAATTACACACTTTTTCTTATCTTGTTATTATTTTCAACATTTCTTATGCTCAAAAATCCAAGTTGCCAACATCTCAATTTTGCAGTTAAATTTGAAACTTAAAAAAAAAAAAAGCAAGTCTCGGATTATATACTGGATGCGCTACATGTCATATCTTTAGAATAATGGTATTGGAATTTCAAATAAATTCAATGGGAAAAACTTACCGTCTCATAAACAACCCAGTTGATCTCGTAAGAGAACAACTCATCCTTGGTCTTCGGTATCATATCAATCAATTGTTTTGCATCCAAAAGCTTCTGATTTTCACTTGTCTTTTTCTTATCCACTCTCTTTTCCCTATCCCTCTCTCGTTCTTCTCTCCTACTCTCATCTCTGCTGCGACTACTCTCGTCCCCGTTCCTGTCTCTATGACTAGACCTATCATGGGAACGCCTACTCCTTTCTCTCTCTACATCCCCTCTCTCTTCTTTAGCAGAGATTTGTTTGGCAAACTCGGCTGCTGCGGCCAAATTGGAGGGTGGTTGGACAGGCGTCGAGGTTTGGACAGCCTGTAATTCTTCAGTGGAGTAGTCTATGGGAACTAAAGGTCTCATCTTTTTGTCTTTATGTGCGTCTTCATCTTCCTCTTGATTGAAAACAGATGGTACAGCAGTTCTTTTTCCAGACCCCACAAGACCAAATCCCAATTTCTTAGACGAGTTATTGTTGGTTTGTTGCATTTCTGAGGCAGACATGGTCCCCGCCATAGATTCATCCTCATCTCCATTTTGTGAAATATCATCTTCTGAAAGGGGAAATTAAGCATATTGATTCAGATATTGCAACAGAAAAAAATGGGTTTGATTACAAATCGATACACCAACCTACAAAAGTAACAATTAGTACCATAACCTAACTTATGTTTTGAGTTCCGTACAGCATATAGATAAGTCAATAGTCTGGAGATGAAAATAGGAAGTGGAAAATGAAATAAGTCTACAAAAGCAAACTTCATTTGATAGAATATTATCTAAATGTATTTGATTTTCTTAATCAGTTAGCACCCATGTCCTATGATATTTTTCTTCTCTTTGGTACACTACGTGTACTAAATTCGCGGAAAAAACGTAACATTTGTGACTAATTGCTGGATTCTGTATGTTGTTGTACAAATTTGAAATCAAATGTTCGTTAAGTGTATAAAACTGTACCTATCTCCATACAAAACGGATACCAAAAGATGATAGATGACAGTAAAAAATATGCAGAGGAAAAAAGTAAACTACAAAAAGAATGAGCAAGTTAAGCTTACGGATGTGATTATCATTCTCTGAATCATCACCATCAACAAACATGTCAACAGCTTCATCCCTGAGCTCTTCTTTAACTCCATTTACGTCATTATCAGGCAAAGGTTCTGGTAAATCTTTCTCTCTCTCTTTGAGTCGCTGAAGCTCCTCCTCTTCCCTGATTCTAGCTTCAGCAACCTCCTCCTCTTCTCTAAGTTTGTCCTCCAAGTCATCGTCCTTCTCTCTCATCCTTTTCCTTCTCTCCTCTGATCTGTAACTCTTGTGCTTCCTCTTTTTAGAATCGCCATCGTCGGCTTCAATCTCCTGATCCAGAACATCTTGTTTCCGCTGATACTCCCTCTCTTTCTCCTTCTCTTTATCCTGCTTCCGGACATACTCTTTGTCTCTCTCTCTAGATTCCCAATCCTTGACACGTTGCTTGTATCTACGGTCATCTTCCTTGTTCTTGTATTCTCTCTCCCTCTCTCTCCTAGTTCGATCTTGCTCTCTTTCCTTTTCGTATCTTTCTAATTCTCTCTCCTTATCCCGTTTATCTCTCTCTCTATCCCTGCTTCTCCTATCATCCCTTCTACTCCTATCAGGTGAGCTTGTATCCAGTTTTTCCTGCTCACTAGAACGTTTTTCTTCACGAGCCATCTGTTCGTCTTTTTTATTTTCCCCTGCTAGTATTAAAGTAGGAGAAAATAAATAAACTTCAAACTGAAATAAATAATACTGTACTTTACTATTATAGACAACAAAGCATGGGTATGCCAGAATTGCCTCAGTACCCACACCTGTACATTTGTACTGCCAGATACGTACTGAAAAAAAATTCTATACAAAAATTAAATAAACTAAATAAGCACAGTTCTACTACGAATTGGGAACGCCCAGATACAAGAACATGCATATGGATAAGACTCATAGTTCTTTCTCTCTTTTTTCCGACTACTCACTTTCTATTTATTCGGAACATTAGCATACAAACCCTCGTGTGTTTTAAACTTTCTAGATACATGTGAGGGAAAACACATAAAGCTCTTCAGAGCATAACTTAAACTCCCCTCTAAAATTTCGTAAAGCTACACTAACAACGAGTCATGCCGGTATAATTGCATTTCATCAACTGCTGTATTTCTATACCACTAGCATACAAGTAACCATTGCCCATACTGGTACTTCGTAGAGCATAGAAAATCACTACTCATGTTGACATTTACAAAGCATGTGTACAAAGTATATGTATATAATATAACTCACCATTCTGTGCATCATCCACATTGGAGTCACTATCTTTAGCATCGTCTGTCTTCTCTAAGTTCAAGGTACTCAAACCATCAACAACTGGTAAGGGAGGAGGTGGTGGTAGGGGATTGTTTTTCAACCTCACTTCAATCATACCCGTAAGCTTCTCAAGAAGCTCACGATCAGATTCTCTCTCTTTATCGCTTACAATACCGAAGTTTGCAGAGTCTATTTTCTTCTCACTCCCACCATCTGTGTCTTCTTTTTCAGACTCACCCGATGACTTCGGAGATAAATTTTTCTCAGCGCTTGGTGTTGCTTCTTCAACTTTCTCAAGCCCTACATTTTCGGCCTCTTTGAGTTTGTTGGAGCTTTCGGCTTTTTTTTCAACATAACGCTCTAAATAATCTTTTGTAGCTTGGCTAACATTTATCTACATACACCAAGAAATCAGTTTTAATGCAAGAGAGGGACCGATTCCATCTATCAATAATCATATATTATTACGTTACAGTGGAATGATATAAATTCATAATTATGGTACAAGAATATCCTCATATTAACTAACTCAAACTGTTTTGAAGTACTTTCGTGTTCAAATCCTGATTTACGCACTTTGAGCAAAGAAGTGAGACTGTAAGACTGGTCTAATAGACATCTGTTCATTTACACTACTAAAGTTTACAAATTTGTACCAATCTACATAATGGAGTATAAAACAGTTACTAAATCAACCTATCAACTTCAAGTTATAGGCAGCAATCTACATAAATTTGAGCAATTAAACCACCAAAATACAAATCTTAAAGTTGGTCTATTCATTCTCTTATTTTAAAAACATCTAATCTTAGTACACCAACGTAATCCAGGCCTTTTAAGTTGAAATTTGGCATGGGAGATATATTTGTACAATTTTGTATCAATTGGTGCCTAGTAATTGTAAAATCAGATTGTTTGGTGTAGATTAAGTGATTTTTCTGCCAAAGAAGCAATCACTACAGAATATGACACAAGAAAGTTCAATAAGTAGATATAATATAAGAGAAGGCATACCATCAGCTCTTGCCCATCAATATTTAATTTGCTAAGTAGCCTCATAGCACGTAGAACCCCTTCTGCGGTTTCAAACTCACAAAACCCATAACCTTTTGGTGAATTAGTTGTGGGATCCTGAGCACGTTTCCAGCTCTTTACAGGTCCACAAAGCTAAAAAAATCAAATAACATTAGACAAAGGTGTCCAAAATATATAAATTTATGTATACAGAAATTCAAATGTTCATAGATTAAAAACCTGTGTCCAATATATATATATGCATACATATATATAGGCACACATACATATATATATATACATACATACATGTATATATACACACACATAGATACATATATAAATGGATATATATACATATGCATATGCATACATACAAATATATGCATGCATGCATACATACATCCATATATTTATATACATGCATATGCATATGTATATATACATGGGGGAGGATCAATACACAAATAAAAAAACACATTATGTTTACACATCAATCACAACCCTCTGTTTAGTAATAGTTTGAATGGTTAAGATTGATTCATTTAATTAGATTAATATAAACGCTCCTCTATGTTTTCAACTGAGGGAGGGATTTTTTTTTTCAGTTTTCAAATTTTAATATTTCAAAAAATTTACAGTCGAAGAGACTCAAAGGTATCTAGGGTTGTAGTACGTGTATGAAGTGTCACGATTTATTATGTTTCTTAGTTTTATTTGGTAGTAGTTTATTCTTTTAATATATATAATTTGTTTTCAATCCGCAGTGTTTAAACTTGAACGTGACAAGGTCAGAATTTTTGATGTTTTTTATCAGCGCATCCATGTTTTTTCCAGTTTTTAAATATTTATATCAAAGGTTTTTTTTCTTCCCATGGAATTGTTAGTGACATTCTAAATATATTATTTTGCATCTTGTTATGGACATTTTAATTTCTCAACATTAGATCACGCCCATTTCAATTTGAGATTTATTGTTCAGAAGTAAAGTCTTACGTTATGAACATGAATTTGGGATTTTACTATATTATTATGGACGAATAAAAGTGGGGATTTTTGCTAATTAAGATAAAATTAATCTTAGCCATTCAACTATTACTAAATGAAGGGTTCTGATTGGTGTGTAAACATAATGTGTTTTTTTTTGTATTGATCCTCCCCCTATATATATATATGTATATATAAATATATGTATGCGTGTATGGATGGATGCATGTATAAAGATTTTTAAAGGGCTTACTTGGAGGAGAGCGAGAATAAAGTCATTCTCCACCGTAGATGCTATTTTCCCAACATATACTGTAGTTTGTGGTTTCTCAATTGGTGTAACACTGGGGACAACAGCTGGCCTGATCACAGGGGGAAGGGGCCCACGTATAGCTATAGGAGGCCGTATCAGCGGTGGCATGGAGCCAAGTACACCTGGCGGACGGGCAAAAAAGGGTGGACGAACCATTGGATTGTATGGAGGGCCATAGCGAAGAATGCCTGAAAAAACGGAAACAATTCTATGCAAGTATATCAGTAAAGGTTCAAACTTCAAAGGCTGATCACAACAGATTACTGCCGCAATAAAACAAAATATATATAGAAAATAGAACTTTGCGAGCATAACTAAAAATTTTACCACATAATACAAGTATAATGCAGCACAGCCATGGCAACACTCGCCACCTGAATAAATGACCAGAAGGCACATGAAGATAACAATAGCCATGCCAAAAAGTATGGATAACGTCAGTTAGCTTACCTTTTTTTCTCCATTCAAGGACAGTTGCCATCGCAAATTAATCCCATAAAGTGATTACGAATGAACAGTACAACATGGGAGTAAATGTCCATTAATGCCTATGCATTAACAACACATTTTTTGTTCTAATCTTTTTGGACAACTCAATGCACAAGTAACATGAAGAAAGAACAGAGAGAGAGAGAGACGAAATAAAATGACAGCGAATGGAAGGGTTGCGATACCTTGGAGTGTAAAGGCAATGAATAATCAGTTGCTAATATGATCTGCCGTCGAAAATTGAAGTACCAAAATCCCATCATTAACAAGAAAATGTAGTTATTACTTGTAACTACCATTTTAGTCTACTAAATGAGCATGACAATTCAATAACATTTAATACGGGGAACAAGAAAGTGAGATGTTCTTCAACTTGTGACATCATTATCGAATTTGAGTAACAAGTAATGTTTATTGCCTTTACTTATTGCGAAAAGAAATATGCAAAGCAAGAAATCAAAGCAATGTGCATACCAAAAAAACTTGTGGAGTAGTCTTTAAGATATTGATATGAAGCTCCCCAACCGTAGTCATTCAATAAGCTGTAGGAGAAAACATGGTGTCATCGTTACCCCTTATCTAACCAACACAAACTACTCCTAATTCCCTCCAACCAAATTTTCTCCTCAAAGATTGTCATTAATTGATGAAATAAAATCTAATTACAAACACACGAGAGACACAAGATTGTAATGACGATGAGGAAACAGATAAAGAAACAAAACGTTTCGCCACACTATGTCTCAAGAATTAAGTTGGAATATATATTGCAGCTTAAACTCCCATAATTTTTTCGCAAGATCATAATAAACAATGACCTAATCACTCAACATTTTCCCTTACTTCCTTTTTGAAAAAATACTAGTATCAATACTCGACAGTACCCACAAAACAAAACAAAACAAAACTCTTCTCACCAACAATTGATAAATTATAATGCGTTTCCCCTATTCTGTATCTCCAAAATCCTATAACAACAATTTCTATATGCATAAAAAGTTTCAAATTTCTTTATGAGTGCCATACAAATTCCTAAGTGGCACTTGTAAATGAAGACGTGGTAAACTTTCTTCATGATAACACTATAGAATGCTCTTAATTTTCAAAACTGCCCTACAATTTACAGATTAAGATCAAACTACACATAGAAGTTGGAACCAAAAAAACTATATCAATAATTACTCTGTATATTTTAAGAAATGAATTTTCAACCTGGAGACATTGAATAAGCATTACCAAAGCTATAAAAATTTGACCACACAAAAAGCACTGCATACATGGTACATAAATATGAAAAGGAATTAGCTAAATAGACAGTTCAAATGATACATTCAATCAATAACATCCCACATACACAAGCAAAAGTTTTCAACTTTCTTCAGCAAACCTCTGAATGCACTCTTATATGCAGCAGAAGTTCCCAACTTTCTCCACGACTACAGTAAAGAATGTTTCTTAATTCTCGAAATCTCCCTTTCTAATAATCTTTCAATCTACACATTGAACCCTAAAATCCTATAATTAGAACTGCTTTATATATTTAAAAATCCAATATTTGACGTGCATTATATCAAAATAGAGTTACCCAAACAACAAGAAACAGCAAAAGTACCACACAGAGCACTATAGATATAAACAAAAAAGAAAATTAGCTTATAAACCATTTAAATGATACAATCAATCAATAATGCTCTTAATTCTCAGCTAAATTTCCCTCCTAATACATATTAGCGTACCCAAAAGATCAAAATGCATTATAAGAAAAGGTACTCTATATATTTAATAAATCAAACTTTCAACCTGGATGTATCTAAATAGCCCAAACAATAAAAAACTATCAGCATAAAAAGTACTCCATTAGACACAAACAAAGAGAAGATTTAGCTAAAAGTGACTATTCAAATAATACTATGAAATTTATTGAATCCCTAATACCTCACATAGACATATATAACGTTAAAAACTACTCAACATGTTTAAAAAATTAACTTTCAACCTGATTATAAAGCATTACCCAAACAATAAAGAAACTGCCCACATAAAATTACTCCACTAGATATGCAAACATAATAAAGTAAACCGTAAAATTCACTGTTTAAATAGCACAATCAATTAACCAACAAATCCTACGTAAACATCTACGCAAAAGTTTTCAACTTTCTCTGGCACTTTTTATATGCAAAATTTCCCAACTTCCTAAACGATTACACTAAGGAACGCTCTTTTAATCTCAAAAACTGCCCTATAATTCTTTAATATAATACATCAAACTACACAAAGAACCCTAAAAGACAATAATTAGAACTACTCTATATATTTTGACAAATTAGACTCTTGACCTGGATATATCCATATAGAATTACCCACTGTAGAAAAAATGCCCACATCAAAAGCAAGCATATAAACATACGATTGCCTAAACAAACTGCCAACATAAAAGTTAAAAATTAGTCTACATATTTAAAAAGTTCAACTTTCAATCTGATATACCTATTACCTAATGTAAGTATAACTAACCCGAAGAACAACAAAATTGCCTACATAGAAGCACTCTACATATAAGGCGCGTTTAGTATCGGTTTTTTTGTCAGAAAGCTTGCTTTACAGAAACTGCAGTTTGGCACCTCCTTATTTTTTTTACTTAAGAGTGACTTATAACTTTTTTTTAACTCTTTTTTACTTATTATAAGTTATAAGTGACTTGTAAATCAGTGTTTTAAAAATCGGCTTAGGCGCTAGGCGGGGACTAGGCGCCTAGGCATTAGGCAGACCTAGGCGGGAAAAAATCGGTCTAGGCAGGAAAAAGGCGGCCTAGGCGGCCAATTAGGCGTTAGGCGGACCCTTTCCGCTTAGAACCCGCCTAGCGCCTTTTGAAACCTTGTGGGAAATTACTACTTTAGATAATTTTTCCATGAAAAAGCTAAAAAAATCCCGAAATTCCTAGATATTCTGCTTTTGAGCTTGTTTAGCTTTTTTGACCCAAAAGCTAGCTTAAGAAAAGATAAAAAAAAAAACTTATATAGAAAACACTCATTGTTTATGTAATCAAGAATCCAAAAAGCTGAGAAAGAAAGTTGTTGCCGAACAGATATAATACATGTGGAAATTTAAGATAGGTGATATCATAAAGATAGGTACTTTTGTTAATATCATAAAGATAGGTACTTTTGGTGATATCATAAAGATAGGAACTTTTGTTAATATCATAAAGATAGATAGGTACTTTTGTTAATATCATAAAGATAGATAGGTACTTTTGTTAATATCATAAAGATAGGTACATGTTTAATTTTCGACATGTAATATATCTTTTAATTTTGATATTAATATCACAAAGATAGGTACATGTTTAATTTTCAACATGTATTATATCTTTTAATTTTGATATTAATATCACAAAGATAGGTACTTTCGTTGGGAAAAGGAAGGGGGGGGGGGGGGGGGGGGGGGGGGGAGCATTAATTGCAGCCATTATTGCGGCAATAATGGATCCTGTGCGTTGATTTAAATCTAACGACACAGAGTGCATTTGGCTTAAATTTCACATCCACACTAGACTATTACCTCTGTAACTTGTAATCTCTCATTCACTCTCTCTCTCACTTCACTTTATTGTCGATTCATCAACATAGGATCACACTTTTTATATATTCATAATCATTTAACAATTATTTTATACAAAATATACAATAACAACTCCAACTCCAATTTTTTAGGCAAAAAAAAAGAATTGAGTAACCCCCCAACACCATCAGAAATCTCAAAATTCTAAACTCAATTCTCCAATATATTTTGGTTCAAAACAAAGAAGATTGTATTTCCCCCAAGTTATCTCGGTTTTAAATTGAATTAATTCATGTTTTTCGCCTTTGAACTGATTATTCTAAAAAAAAACAAATTGATTTTATTAATAACCAAAAGTACCTATGTAATTTTCATTCTGTATCTCATATATTGAAGTAAAATCATGTATCTCAGTACTGTTTTTTCTTTTGGGATTCAGAAAAATTTGATGTGAGAAAAATGAGAAAATAGAGAGAAGTCAGAGTGATAAGATATATTTAAATTCACCCAAAAAAAAGATCTATTTAATAAATGATGACGTCATCTCCTAATCTAATTTTAATATGAGGGCTCAAACAAAATGGACGGTAAGATGATGAATTGTCGCAATTATGGCCGCAAAAGAATTGCTGCCCCCCGCTTCCCTTTCGTTGTTGTTTCGGTAACTAGATATAATACATGTCGAAAAGGATTTAGTTACCCAAAACAACAACATAAGTACCCACACAAAAAGCACTATACATATAAACAAAAAAGAAATTAAGGGATTAGCTAAACAGCTCATTTAAATGATACAATCGATCAATAATGCTCTAAATTCTCAACTAAATATCCTTCCTAGCAACTAATCCTGTCTAATTCCGCTTAATCCCCCCAATTCCACATAAACAAGTACATGTATATACACATGTATGTATACATAAACATATGATATCAAACTAAAGAAAGAAAGAAGGCAGTTTTTGACCCAAAAGTTAGCTTACGAAAAGCTTAAAAATCTTAGATAGCAAACACTCATA
Source organism: Primula veris (assembly GCA_963682055.1). Classification (NCBI taxonomy): domain Eukaryota; kingdom Viridiplantae; phylum Streptophyta; class Magnoliopsida; order Ericales; family Primulaceae; genus Primula; species Primula veris. The sequence goes on from OY821741.1 coordinate 14,680,139, forward strand.
TGTTCAAATTACACAAATAAAATCCCACATACACACATATACATATACACACAATGTTCTAATTCCGCTTAATTCTCCCAATTCCACATAAACAGGTACACGTATATACACCAAGTACTATGTAACTAAGTATTTATAAAAATTAAATCCTAATTCCTCTTTAATCACAGCCTGATCACCTAATCACAATCACAGCCTAATCACCTAATCAAATATACACATGTATTGAACCATGTTTAAATAAAATAAATAACATCAAAATTAAGAAAAAAGAAAAAGAGTACCTCCTGGGAAATATCTCGCCTAATTCCACACAAACAGATATGCACATGTATGTAACTATGTATAAACAAGCAGATAACATCAAAACTAAAAAAAAAAACCATTACCCACCGTTGGGCATGGGAGCGAAGGAAGGGCGAACGAGCATCTGCTGAGGTGGCAGTTGACCAAAAAGCTAAAAAATCCCCAAATTTGTAGCTTTTCTGCTTTTGAGCTTTTTTTACCCGAAAGCTAGCTTGTGGAAAACTAAAAAACTTGCATTGCAAACAATTTTCTTTTTTAACCAAGAACCTAAAAAAGCTGTTGCCAAACAGGCACATAAACAGAAATACCCTAAAATCATAAGTTCAAATTTCACAATGAAATCGAATTTTTTTTTAAAAAAAACACAATGAATTCCCACATAAGCAAATACTTCATACAGATATACAGATATACATATATACACATGTATGTATACATAAACACAATGTTCCAATCCTAACGCCTAACTCTGCCTAATTCCGCTTAATCACAACCTAATCAACTAATCCCGCCCAATTTCACACAAACATATAAACATATATACACATGTATGTAACACATTCTCAAAAAAAAAACATATAACATCAAAATTAAGAAAAGAATAACCCGCCTAGCGCCTAATCCTTCCTAATTCTGCTCAATCACAGCCTAATCACCTACTCACCTAAACAATTATACGTAAATACACGTATATAAATAAACAAATAACACCAAAACTAAATAAATTAAATTGAAGAAAATAGGGTTACCCACCGTTAGGCATGGGAGAAAAAACAGGAGGCCGAATCATCATCTGCTGACCCGGCACCTGACCATACGGAACCCCAGGAGGTAAAGGCGAGAATTGCGGAGCAGAGGGTCGGTACATCATCAGCGGAATCTGCTGATGTACTAATTGCGGCGGCGCATGGAGGATCTGCGGAGGAGGAGGAGGAGCGGTGGCGATCGGGTTAGGGTTAGGGTTTGGTGGAGTTGTTAATTGCGGCGGAGGCAGCGGCGGAGATGGATCGGGTCGGGTCGGTTCTACGGCGGAGGCGGCGGGAGATGGTGTTGATTCCGCCATATATATATATTATATAAATATATGAATAAATATATATATATATATATATATATATGAGTGTGTGTATAGATATAGAGAGAGAGACTGATACCAGATAAAAAGTACAAACTAAATAACTCTCTCTCTCTAGGACTAAAAAGACGAAAGAGGTGAATCTTATTTTAAAGCCCTAATTATGTTCTTTTCTTTTAAAGGAATTAAAACTACTAATCATTACTAGTAGAGTATAATTTGCAATTTTTACACCAACTCCTTTGTATGTTTCTTTCTAATTAATTTATCTTATGTAGTAATTGTTTTGTAAATAAAAACCAAATTAAATAATTTGTCTATATGCTTTTTTTAGGAATTTTTTTTCTTTTTGTTTATTTTCTCCCTTATTTTCTGTGTCTGGTATACGTCAAAAAAATTAGGGAACTTTTCTTCAATGATTAAATTAATCAAGAAAGTTATTTTTTTTTATATATATATAGTATTTTTCTTGTGTGTGTATAGATATTGAGAGAGTGAGTTATTTAGGATCCGTTTGGTATCAGCTTTTTTTAGTTAAAAATCTGCTTTCAGAAAGCAGTAGGAAAAGCTTGATTTCCAAAATATGCACGAATGTTTGGCAAAAACTTAAAAAATCTAACTTTCAACATATTGATTTTTTTAGCATTAGCTAATACCGTTTTGTTTTTTCAATCAAAATAACTTATAAGACATTTTTTTGATAAATTTTCAAAATATCATATTTAAACGAGCAATTGACTCGTCAAGCATACGAATGAAATTTTAGTTGAGATACGATCAATATTCATTTAAAATTTTAAAATGGTGACGAGAAAGCTATAAAAATCTTTAAAATGTGTGGCTTTTTTGCTTTTACTTTTTCTAGTTATATTCCTCTAAAATCTCTAGATTTTTAAAAACTAAAAAAAATAGTGATACTAAACGCATGTAGCTTTTTAAAATTAAAAAGTTAAAAAAAATTGATGTCAAACATGCACTTAGTTTGTACTTTCTCGGATATCGGTCTCCGGTGTAGGATTTTGAGTAGGGGTGGCCTTTTTGTACCGACTTGTACCAACCGACCGCTTTTCGAACCGAACCAATCAAATCGGTACCAAAAGTTTGGTATACCGATATTACGGTTCAACCGAACCGATCTTTGAAAGTCGGTTCGGTTTCAGTATTCCTTTGGTGAGTTCGGTATGATACCAATTCAAACCGAAATATTAAACTATATTATATAGACAAATAAACTAAAAGACATATCACTACAAAAAAATACTCAAATAGCGACGGGATTAGTGACGGTATTTTTTGTTACGAGCTTATTAGCGACGATTTTTGTGACAGGTTTGTGACAGTTTAGTCAATTTGTGACAGATTTGTGACAGCTTTTTAAATTAGCGACAGACTTGTGACAGTTTTTGACTCTCACTAAATCAAACATTATTTTGTAGTGTATATACAGTTAATTATTAACATTGTTATAATATACTTATAAGTTATATTACTTTTTCTAGTGAATACTTATAACATTTTTTTTTTTATAACATTTACTAGAAAGGTTTATTTAGTAGTGTTTACTCGTTTATGCAAAGAAACAAAAAATGTAATAATAATATAAATAAATATATTTTTTTAATCTATTACTTTTAAAACTTTATACTGTTTTTTCCCAATACGCACCATTTTTCTATCATCACTTGTAAACTAAAGTTTGGTATGAAAACGAAACCGAACCGAACCAACCGAATAGTTTGGTATACCGGATTTTTTGATTCAGTAATGGTATAAAAATTTTCAAAGCAAACTAGTTTAGTATGGTATCGGTATGTAGTCAAAAAGTTAGGTATCGAACCGATGTCATCCCTAATTTTGAGTAAGTGGGACAAGTCGTATGTAATTTTTTTTATCAAAGCGCAACAATGTATATAATTACGTGATGTATTATTTTTTAATTTTATATTAAATTTCAAGAGTAAAACCACCAAACAACAATAAAAATATATTACTTCATTACATTCTATATATACTTGCGTCTTAATTTTTCATAGAAATTATTTAAATTTGAGAAAACTCACTAAGCAACTAGATATATTAGGTCAATTATGTGTCAATAATGATGTAGTTTTAATAAATAATATTGTTATGCAGCAACTTTTATTTTTTAAAACAAAATAATCAATCCTTTATATTGTATATTAAAAGCACATTATGTTCGAACTTTTTTAAGAGAAAAAAACTAAAGTCAAAATAAAATTTAAAAATGTTGAAATGAACTCTAGCAAGTTAAAAGTAACAAGTACTTTTAAGTTTTTAATTAAAAAAATGTATAAATAATAATATCGAAGGGAAAGTCATATTAATAAAAAAGAAATTAATTAACTGTGACACAAGATTTGAACTTGAGACTTCTTCGTAAGTAAGAAGAAACTTTTCCACTACACCGAGAAAGTGAATTTGATACAACTTCCAGTTAGTCTTATATACTAACTAACTGTTTTTACAAATAAATGTTTAAAAAATATTTTATAATATTTTTTTCTATCGAAACAAGCATGGGCGTTTGCACCCCTTTGCCTCTATATATATAGATTCATCCTTGTCGGTCTCTCTCCCGGACTATAAAAAGACGAGAAAGGTAAATCTATATTTACGGTTTATAGGGTCTATTAAAGATTTAAAGCCCTAATTATGTTCTTTTCTTTTAAAGGAAAGAAAACTCGTCATTAGTACAGTTTAGTTTGCAATTTGTACTCAAAACTCAAAAGACACCAACTCCTCTGTTTGTTTGTCCGTTCCTAATTAATCAAGAGTAAATTACTTGTGTATATTTTCAATTTTCAAAAGTAATTCCTAAAAGATCATACTATGAAAAAGTAATTCCCTTTTGATTCATCTTCTCTCATTCACTTCAAAATCTTAAAAGTAATAAATTTTGTTTGATACATTCACTTGAAAATTTTGAAGTAAATGAGTTTTTGTTTGTTATTTTAAATTGAATGAATTTTTGTTTGTTCCATAATATTGAAGTGAATGATCTTTTTGATTGATTTTTTAAAGTGAATGAGCTTATTTTGAAGTGAATGGTTTTTTTTGTCCATTCATTTTAATAAGTTAATGGGATTTTGTTTGTTACATTCAATTCAAAATACACATCCACTTCTAATTTTGAAGTGAATGAGCTTTTTTTGTAATGTTTTTTTGAAGTGAATGAGATTTTGTTTAATTCATTCAATTTAAAATCTTGAAGTGAATGAATTTTTTTTTTTTCGTTTTTATAAAAAAAAAAATATTTTCATATTTTATATTATTTTTAATATTTTTTATTAATATTTTTTTTCTATATTCACCAGGTGAATGAGATACGAGCGAAGTGATATGAGAAAAAAATTACACCGAAAGGAAATTAGTTTTTTTGGACTAGCACTATATGTGAATTTAGTTTCTTCAATGATTTAACTAACCATGAATTTCTTAAGAGAGATGGCAGATTGGACTAATTATTTAGTTTGTCCTTTTTACGTCTCACTCTCTTTCTCTGTTAGACCGAAAAGTCGAGAGAGATGAATTTATATTTACGGTTTATATGGTCTATTAAAGGCTAATTATGTACAAAATGGAAAAAAGAACTAATCATAAGTACACTTTGAATGTGTTGTAATACACTATTAGCTACGTATATAGGGAGACAGAAGTAGAGAGAGGGGAGAACGGTATAGTCTTTATTATGAATGAATATCTGAATGAATAAAATACAAGACCCCTAACCCTCTTTATATAGATAGAGGGGTAGGGTTATAAGCCCACTTGGGCCCAATCAGTAAAAGCCCAAAAGTCCAATAATCTTACAACACTCCCCCTTTGGACGTCTTGAATTCTTCGTCTTCATACAGTCGATCTGAGTCGAGTTCATTCGCATTGCTAAACACATAAAAACCTTAGGGACGGAAAACCCAGTGTGGGACAAAACCGGTACCTAGGAGAAACTGTGTAGCCGAATGATATAGGCCGAAATATCATGTAAGTAACTAACCGCAAAACAGTGTGCCTCATCAAAACCTTGTCAGAGCAAACCCAATGGGAAAATCTCTGATCGAAGGAAAAAGAGTGCAACAATGGTAGTAGTAGGGATCAACCACAAAACAAGTGCCTCATCAAAACCTTACTAGAGTAAACCCAGTGGGAAAAAATCTTTAGTCGAAGGACAAAAGAGTACACAGTGGTAAGAAGTATACAACCGGATACTTCCCCTAATTTCGGCAATCTTAAGTGAGATATGATGGGAACGTGTCTCGCTAAAAACCTTGCCAAGGAAAACCCAGTGGGAAAAAACCTTGGTCTAAGGACAAAAAGAGTACACGAGCATGCGACTGGATGCTCCCCCTCACTTGCACACGACAGGATGCGAAGATTTCGACTAAGTAGTAATTAGTGCAATAAGCATTCACCTGGATGCTCCCCCTCACTTGCACACGACTGGGTGCAAAGATTTCATATTCCAAGAAAGAGTACGAGCATTCGACTGGATGCCTCATTTACTTACATACAACTGGATGCAAGAAAATCTAACGTGGAATAGAACGAGCATTCAACTGGATGCTCTTAAACTTCATTTGTGAAGATTAATTTCGGCGAGAAATGCTAAATAGCATAATGTAGTCATGTCTCTCTTGATCAATAACAACAAGTTGTCTTCTATGACAAGTGTTTTATCTGGATCGTGAGACAGAACATATGTAATTCAAATATGACTAATACTAGCTCGAAGCCATATACACTCTCTAGTCGTCTCATAGAGCACGAATAGATCAGAGTGATTCACTTGGAGTCATTCCAAGACCTCCAAGATGTCGCCTTATTCCTAATGGTAAAGACATACCATGTTAGGAATATCCCTTATGCGGAGTAACCGGCATCGGTATAACCGAAAAAGGGTTGCGTTAATTCGAGTACCGAAGGGGGTAGGTACACTCGATGACGCAAATGGGATAAACTAGCCCACTTCCAAAATTACCATAAGGTAAGGGAATGTGTCTTTAGTGCCATTTCGATGGCAGCGTGTTAGCGCGATGTTGTGTCGAGCTATACCATTCACAACAGACGAGATGTTCGTCCTAGCACATTAGACCAAGTACAATGATGTGCTTATTGTACTTAGATATGAACATTATGGTTCAATATCTCTTCATCGTCTCATCAGGGACGGACTGGGTCTATATCAATGTCTAGTGATCGAACGATCATGGGAGAATCTGACGACTTAGCGTCATGATGACTAAAACGTCATAACACCTTCTGGGTGTAGTCTGAATCATGGACTTAGATTCAATATTTACGGGACTCAATCATCAGGTTGAGTCACTACCGTGTCTTCCCAAAATCCTTCATCTCGAAGGCAAATCCAAAAATGGATCGCGTAATAAAACACGCAAGGGCATAATACTTGTTCAAGTATCCCAAGCTAATCAAGTACTCACTTAGGCGGTATACCACATTCGCTCGGATTATATTAATCCATATAGTGAACATCTCAGTCAATTGAGATCGTGTTCCGTGGTCAGAAACTACTTGATTTAAGCACATGAAGTCACACAGGGACCTTCATCTATATCTCTTTGTCTAAATCCACATAGAGATAAAACCGTGACCACATTCATGGCTGCATACTCAGTTTTTCGGAAACTACTAAACTGGTAAAGTAGGGGACTGTTATAATGTCCATTATGAGGAAATCAACCATCTCGTAATCAATTCCAAGGTGTGAGAGAAGCATTGCGCTACTAGGCGAGCAATCTACAATCTCATTATTCTCATCACTTTTCCTTACGAATAACCAAATAAACGAACTCGTTTAACATTGGTGGTGTTGGAACTACAGGTCCGAACACACTTTCGCTAAGGAGTCTACTTGGATTGCAAGTTTCCATTAGTACAGTCTATTCTACGTTGACTTCAGGGAACGGTACATGGTTCTCTGTCATAATTTGTTCATATTATCAGTCGTCACCGAATATATGAACAAGTAATCAATGACAGTCTCGTTTCGCTTCAATATCGTCTAAGATATCATGATCGACAGATATTTCAAGATTCTTAGGATGAGGAGGAAATCACACATCTCCTTGATCCTTTATAATCTCGTGCAACAAACGAGTTTCAGTTCACCACCTCTGGGGCTGAACGAATTAAGAACCGGTCAACTTCCTCATATCTTAGGAAGGACGACAGACTGACGGCCGACGACAGCGTCCTTTGCTTGGCGGGTTCAGCCAAAGCAACGTGTTACGACAGGAACACGGCGTCCGACAGGGACGTCTATCCTTGCAAGCATTTTGCAGCAGGTATAAATGATCTCGTGACATCTCATAAAGTCATTAAATGCGTCTGGCATTTAGTTAGACTTGAGGGAGTCTATGCACTTACTTATCACTAAGTGCAGTTTTGGGATCAAGCTAAGACTGAGTGGGTTATGCCACGTTACTTCACGTCGTTCCTTATCAACGGTAACGTGCAAATCTCCCCCTAACGACGGGGAGAACAGTCTTAGCGATGTCACTTTCGCATATCATGCGGTAAAGAGATCGCTTGCCAAAGTTACTCTATCAAATGATAGGCAGGAGATTCATAATCGACTTATGTCCTCTTCAGAGGTCCATATTTTGAACGCTAGAACGGCTCAATCAAAATATTAATTAATCACTCTAAACACGCGTTAATATGAGACTTCTGGCTCATAACCAGTAACCAGCTGGTACGCATATGGTGTTTGAGTGTCTATGGGCCTCATAACGGACCAATGCAGCAAAATAGCATAACCCCACACGGAAATATAAATCTTGGTGCGCAAGACCAAGAAATGCGTGCAATCATTTGCAGTCGCATCATCAAACTTTCCGTGAGTCCATTTGGGTCTGAACATAATCGACAGGATGTTCAATTTGAATTTCCAAACTCAAGTAATTCAAATCGAAATTTCGATTTTTTACTCTTCGGAATTATCAAGTCAACTAGACTTTTCAGGATAATCCGAATCATGAGCCATCAACTTAATGATAGGGCTAGAAGTTTAGGAAATGCTGCATTTCTGTGGACAACAATAATCATGTGACCTTATTGTCGATGCATCAACCATAACCATTTATATTTATGGTCCGTCTTATGGTTGGATAAGTCCACAATAACTCCTTCAATTCTTTACAAGAATTCTACGAGTTCTTTTCGTGATCTTTACACATACTAGTCTTTCAAAGTGAGCATTAGTGGCATGAATTTCGGATTAATTACGAAATATATTCTCAGAGAGAATCCAAATGCGATGCGATTATAAATCAAGCATCGTCTTTTGACCCGAGAATATCTCATCCGGTCAATGCCACAATATCAAAATGCTCTTATCAATCGACGACAGACGAATGATAGTACAAACAATCATGTCTTAGCATTTAAATCATTCATCATTTCAACGACAGGCGAAATGATAAGGTAATTTTAAATGCTTTAAAGAATGTGGTAGCAACCACTTGAAAGACATTTCAACTCCTCTAAAATACGCTTTTGGTCGTATTGAATGGAGGCTATGTAAAGAAATTTTAATTCTTTCATGAGCTATTACCAGATAACACTGGTTTTCTCGAATATTTTATAACTTAACAAGGTACGGCAGGACCTACATGAGTATAAGACCTCATATTTGACAAATCAATTTGGTTTTACCAAAGATTTCGATTTTGGAACGACAGGTCCAGAATCGTGGTCACTGAGTACTCTTTTAGGCAAATAGTTGGTGAAATTATGTGGTACACTGTTACCCACTATTTCCAAAAAAATCAACTACCCCACAAGTATTGCCTAAAATTTTTAAAGTTTGGTCACATTTGTCAAAGGAATTTGCTCAAAACACTTTAAATTATTTCGAGAAATTTCGTAAACAGGCAAACCATAATCCAAAAGTATGGTCCAAATGGAAAAATAATGATCCAAATGGAAAACATAATCCAAATGAGCGAAAAAATGGCTCAATGATTTATCAAAATCAATAAAGAAAGGTATCAAACTCATTTGAGCCACAATATCGGGGGTCTAAAAAATTTCCTTTCAGTTAGCTTTAACCACATTAGCATCGGTTTTTTTACCTTTATAATAGTTTTAAACTATTTAAGGAGTAACCGTGCATGACCTTTGTCTTTATAGCATAGAGTTGCCTCATTGAGCATTATCTCTTCCTTTGTGACAACGGGCCATATTGTTCCTTTCAATTACTATCTTGGAGCCACAGGTTTTCGATTTTGACGATTGTCTAAAATATCTCTTGGCTAAGTGATTCATCGGGATCACGACAGTTCGAGACAAATAGCACTTGTCTCGGTTCTCGATTCGTGGAAAAAAAATTGTACACGAAGAGCATTAATATCAGGCAAACAATTCGCCATTGACCCAATAGGATTAAAACTACTCACCGGGGTAATTTTCTTATCCAATAACATATGGGCGATAAAGGAACATGGTGAATATAAATTCACGATACAGCTTATGGAATACAATTTCCAAGCTAGTATTTTGGTGAAGCATTGCTCCAATATGTCAATTTCAGACATTTGTTCACCATAGACGTCATCATGTCTCAAATGTGGCGGCGGAATATCATCAACGCCTTATCTTTCATCTCGCTAGTAACAACAAACTCGTGTTTTACTCATCAAAGATGGCATCCAAAAAAAATTGGGCCTCACATTTTTCACACATCAGGGTGAGTAACATGTGGTGATGGATTAAAATCAACGTTTAAACAGTCATTTCGCAAGTATGTTTTATGATTTTTCTCATCATAGATGGCATCCAACATGTGTTGGGAGTTCTGGATTATTTATCATATAAAACGACTGGTTTATATGTTTATGGTTTGCACAAGCACAAACTTTTTTTTCGAAACGACAGGTTCGAAAATATTAGTTTTGCTTTTAATGTGAATTGGTTCTCATTGATCGAACGACGGGTCGATACTGAGACACCAATTCGGCGAAACATACATCACTATATAAACACACTCGGGGAAATTATTATTTAGTCAACCCCTTTCGGTAGCTCTACTTGAAAAACGACCAGAAAAGACGGTGAGGGTGGAGGGCACGAATGCCACTTAAAACCCGACCTCATTAGGATATCGACTTCCGCCTATATCTTTCCTAGACATCGTATCCAAATAGGTGAGCCTAGTTGGGGAAGGTTCATAATTTTTCCAACTTAAATGTGAAAATATATGATTTCGCAAATTTACATATTATATACATAGCAGCAGTAATAATTATACATGACAGTGATTATTAACATGGTAATTCTTATTCACTTAACATGTAATTTTTTTTATTAACTAATCACTAAACAATATTCATGCATGTATGTATATTAATATGGGCCGAGTATTAAGCTAGAATTAAACTCATATATACTGTTTTAAAAGTAAGTACAATACTAGGGGTCTCTCCTGTAATTAAGTAAACTATATCCAGTTTGATTATAATTATAATTACATAGGCAGTACACAATTCTTGACCTGTTTCAGTATGATTCTAGTGCTTTCAAACATAATAGCTTAACCTCTAAAGGTTTATATCTTAACCAATTTAGACTGTAAATTCATAACCACACATACGGCATAATAATAAAGCATACGGCATATACATGTTAATAATAATCTAATCAAACATATCCATATGAGTTACCAGGTCTTTACTTATCAATTTGTTTCACATGCAGACAAAAAAAATGCCTTATTACCCAATATGTTTTACATCTTTCATATAATTTATCATGTTTTAGTTATCCATAAAATAATATGTGCGATCACATATATGGAATAAATTAAGTTTTGAATTCGGTACCTTACGCACGGTATGTTGGTGAAGATCGATATAGCAAAACCCTAAAACCCGGATAAACCTCAAGGTTTATAAATACCCAATATCCGTGCGTTTACCAACAATCTCCAATATCCGCGAGCGTATATCCTATTCTACGCGAGCAAAGTGCCGATAACGTGTTGTAATACACTATTAGCTACGTATATAGGGAGACAGAAGTAGAGAGAGAGGGGAGAACGGTATAGTCTTTATTATGAATGAATATCTGAATGAATAAAATATAAGACCCATAGCCCTCTTTATATAGATAGAGGGGTAGGGTTATAAGCCCACTTGAGCCCAATCAGTAAAAGTCCAAGAGTCCAATAATCTTACAACAGAATGTAAGTTGTACCGGAAAAAAAAAGTACATTTTGTAACTCTTGATTGGTATTAACTAAAAAGAACACGAACTCCGCTTATTTTTATTTCTAATTAATCAAGTAATACCCAATCGAATCGATCAAACAAAATTCGATCAAAAACGGAAACAAACATAAGTAAATCTTTTAGGTAGATCAATTAAAAACTCAGTAATTACGATTCAATTCATACTAAATAATGGTTAATTATACCATGGCCATGTGCACATCATGTGTGTGTTTTCATTACCCATATAAAAAAATTATGAAAGATACACATGTGTTTATGTATATAATGTCATTTATTACTATATGCAAACCCAAACATGGACACCACAACGGGATGAATCTCTCTCAAATTGATATGTATCATCACTAGCATGATGTTGTCGTAACTGTATGTGTTTTTGCATGTCTTGATTGCCTTATATGTGTCTTATTGGTTTTAGATGATTTTTGTTGGTTATGTTTACTTTCATGTTCAAAGTAATTCGGTTATAGCCATGGAAAAGTTTTTGTCTTGAATTATGGACATTTGCAAAGTCGCATAAATTTAACCTTCTATAGGATGTGCCTGGTTTTCTTTAAATTTTGAATTTATCGAGTGAAAGGCCCTTTTCATGAGCCATGTTGTTATGCATCTACTTATAAATATGAATTTTTGTTGTTGATGTGTACTCCAATTTGGTGTATGTTTTTTCAAATTTTAGCTCCCACGTAGCTCTAAATGGAGAAGGAAAATGGTTTCTTTTCATCCTCTATTTGTGCTCCTTATTTTATTTTCATCCTCTTCTCATGTTCATCCTCCTCCTCCTCCTCCTCCTTGTTCTCATCTTATCATTCTCCTACTACTTATTTTCTTTTTGATGAATTAAACTATTAACCAACACGATAAGTCGTGACTGATTAGAATTTCTTTTACAAATGTGGTGAAAAAATGTTTTCATTTTATATTTTACATGTTATATACATGAAAAACACTAAAATAATATAAAACAAAATTCAGTTTCTCCAGCCGCTTCGGACGACACTTCCTCACTGATCCATTCGCTTTCGTCCACGATCCCGCTTATGTCCTTATTTTTAACTTCTTTCTAAACTCGGTCTTTTGTTTTTCATTTGTTGAAAACCTTTACTACCTGACATGTCATTCTAGTCATGGAGGATGGCAAAAACCATTCGGGCAGATAACAAATGGCACCTAGCTAGTTTTGGGAGAAAACAGATGAAAAACAATAGTTCGAGTTTAGAAAGAATTTAAAATGTACTGACACAAGCGGGAGTGTGGGCCGAAGCGGAGGGATCATAATACGGTGTGTTTGTATCTTGCATGATGAAAATTTCAGCTTAACGTGACTGTTAAATTTCTAGATGTTTACATTTTAGTTTTAGTGTATAAATTGAAAGTGAGCTAATGGTTGCATGAAATAAGTATGAAGTTTACTTATTCACGAGGTGGGTGGAAAAACTAATACTTTTTGGTGGTTTTACTAATTATTGTAGATGTCTATTAAATCGAAGTGTTAAGGGTTAGAACTTAGGAATAGCCAGTAAGTGCCAAGTGTTAAGGCCCACTCCTAGCACTAATTCACAACCGACATCATATTTAATTATTATACCAATTATTTAAAAATCACTCGTTTATTTAATCTCTTAGATTACACCAAACACCAAAATAATACATCATGTGCCGGCATGAATGACCTAATTATCATTCCAATCTTTTAAAAATCTTTCGATTTGCATGCATGTGTGTTATTTGCACATCATGGGCGTTTTTTATCATTCAATGTTGTACATATATGGTATCGGGTCCATCTTTACATTCTTGCTTTCTCCTTAAAGATTAATCAATGATTTTCTTCATTTTCATCACCTTCATTTCACTTAGACTCCGTTTCTTTCATAATAAAAGATTTCATGTAAGAAAATATTTTGATGGGAAAGTTTTACGGTGAAAACTTTTGTTTGTATTTCATTTACAAGGGTTTGGTATAAGAAAAGTTTTTCACGTAAAATTCTAAATTCTACAGAAATTCAAATTTTTGTTAGTTTTTAAATTCAAATAAAGTTGATGAATAAACAAATAGTAAATATTTTTGATACTTTAAATGTAATATTTTAGATGAAAAAAACATTAGTGATTAAAAATCATAGTAATATCTTTTTAATATATAACAAAATATAATTCTTAAAAATGAGTGATCTAGTGACCGGTAGTTTAAAGATTAAAAAAAAAAACTAAATATTAAAAAAAATCATAATAATGTCTTAAGAATAATAGATAATCACGAACGTTCAAAATACATTTGCTTAAAAGTTCATTATTGTTTCTTTTCCAATATGGGACATAACTTTTTTGAATAATCTTTAAATGAATTGAAAAAAAAAAACTATAATAAGGTAGAAATTTTGGCCTAAATCCGATGGAGCATTTTTTTTTATAAAAGAAACAAAGAACTAGAATTTCAATATATAAAGATATTAAAGATCATATTTCCCTTAATTACTAATTAGTTTTTTATCTTGTTAGCAAATGGGAACACGAATTGAATGACTCATTTATGATCTTTTCCATTTATGATTTTTCCTTTGACATGGTGGAAATCAGTTGCGGCATTTTTTTTATAGCAATTGAATGACTCATTTTTTTCCTCCTCTTTTGCACTAAATGTAGGAAATATTTCTTAGAAAAAATAGTTTACGTGTAACCAAACATTCGGACAATTAATTTTACCCGTAAATGTTTACTTTCAACCTATTTTATATCGAAACAAACAGAGGCTTAGTAATTTTTGATCTCTTACTTCAAAAGTGTTACTCTTCTACGTACTCCGGTTTAAAAGTTGCTCTTACCTTATCATTGGTGATTTATCTCCCTATCTTTCAGTAAATTCTCTATTTGTAACCATGTATTTCATCAATTATATTTGGGATAAGTTCTTGTACCTTTCCATATTTTATCATGGATGAGACTGAGATTCATCTCGAAGCGCCTAAGACAGATGAGCAGTAGGCATGTTTTTTGTGCTAATATCTCCTCTCCTTGGGGAGGAGATATTTTAAATATTTTTTACTAAAATATTTGCGATATTCATAATTTTGTACAGTAAAAGTTGTTTCATTAGCATTTCAGCATTATTTGGTGAACCTTGCAACAATAACAGTAATTGGTCATAGCTTTGTTCCACAAATGGGTGGTTATTCCGGCAGTTTTACTCCCTCTCCTTTTTCAGTTCCCCATGAAAATTATGTATGGAGTACTACGTTTTAATTAATAATTAATTTACATGCTTTCAAATATGTGGGATGACGAGAAACGAGTTGTAGATGCCATGTTATTTACCTCAGGTGCAAGCACTTACTTACATTCCCATATCGAGTTTCGGCTTCCCAATGTGATGGGATACTCCTTTTTCACATTCAGCTGTATTAGTGATTTCAATCATTCGGAAGTGAGGAAAATATACTATATTTTAATTTTAAATGTTAAAAGTCATTTTTGTTAGGGTTAATTATGTTTTAGTATACCAAACTTTTGGTGGTTAACGAATTACATACCCTTCGTATCAATATTCTTTATTATCATACAAATCTATTAAAAATTCCTCAACTTGCATAAAAATGTTAGTCATATGTAAATCATGTGTTTATTTTCATCACCATGTACAAAATTAATGAAAAATACACATGTTTCTGTAATATAATATCATTTATTACTATAGAAGAAAATTTTCTGAAAATAAGGACATGATATTTGATTTAATAAATATAAAGTTTTTTGCTCGTTGACATCACAAATCTTAATGACTATCCAAAGTTAATTCCAATAAATATAGTACAATTAGATTTTTTCCATAAAGTTCGGTTGTTTTAAAATAGTTACTTAAAGCTTCAATAATTTCCAAAAATCAAAAAATAATCAGCTTCTTCACCAGCATAGTAAATCATACAAAAGTTTTGGAATTATTCATATTCTTTAACCCTCATTTACCCTCTCCCCACCTCGCCGTCAATCTATACACACATATAGATACATGATTTTAAAATTAACCGAATATCTATCATTTTAAAATTAACCGAATATACATGATTTTGCAATATATTGTCATTTATTGCTATATGGAATGGATGACAATATTAATTGACTTACAAATATAAAGTTTATGTTGTAATACTATTAGCTACGTAATTATGAGACACAAGTAGATAGAGGGAACAATATGCTATTAATGAATGAATTAGAAACAAGACTCATAACTCTCTTTATATAGTAGATGTGTATGGTTACAAGCCCACCTTAGACACAATTAAAAGTCCATAAGTACAAGATCAAGACTCCAACTAGAACCTTCTAGAGTCTTCTAGAATATTCTACAACACCCCCACTTGCACGTCATGAGTTTTTCGACTTCATGCAGTTATACAATAATGTATAACTGTATATTTCCTGCAAAAATGGGTTGAACGAATTAACAACTGGTTAACTTCCTTGTATCTTGGGAAGGACGATAGACTAGACAGCCGACAACAACATCATTTGCTTTGCAGGTTCGGCCAGTGCAACGTGTTACGACAGGAATAGTGCGTCCGACAGGGACGTCTATCCTTCAAAGCATTTTGCAGCAGATATAAATTGTAACGACCAGGCCCCATGGACCGAACCGACACGCCCGTATCAACAATATTGTCCGTTTCGGCACAACTTTCCAGGGGGGTCACCCATCCTGGTACTACTCCAAGCTAAACACGCTTAATTGTGGAGTTTCGTCCTCACTATTATGCCGCACGACTTTAAAAGGCCTTGTTGATAGGAAATGGATCTTTAAGCTCATATACCACACGAGTACTCTCATATCTGGGCGATGTGGGACTGACGCACAACACCGCACCACAGAAATTCCTTCCAGAAAATCTAGGTCGTCACATAAATGATCTTTTGACATCTCATAAAGTCATTAAATATGTCTAGCATTTAGTTAGACTTGGGGAGTCTTTACACTTTGCTTATCACTTAGTGCAATTTTAGGGATAAAGGGAAGACTGAGTGGGTTATGCCACGTTACTTCATGTCGTTCCTTATCAATGGTAATGTGTAAATCTCTCCCTAACGATGACGAATACAGTCTTAGCAATGTCACTTTTGCATGTCATGTAGTAAAGAGATTGCTTGCCAAGGTTACTTTATCAAATGATAGACAGAGGATTCATAATCGACGTATGTCCCCGATTTCTAGAGGTCCATATTTTGAACGCTTTATCGGCTCACTTAAAATATGAAGCACTCAAACACGCGTTCATATGAGGCATCTGGCTCATAACCAGTAAACAACTGGTACGCATAAAGTGTTTGAGCGGCTATGGGCCTCATAATGGACCAATGCAGCAATATGCAGTATATAATAACCCCACATGGAAATATAAATTTTGGTGCGGAAGACCAAGAAGTGTGTGCAATCATTTGCAATCGCATCATCAAACTTTCTGTGATTCCATTTGGGTTTAAACATGATCGACATGATGTTCAATTTCAATTCCCAAACTCAATTAATACATATCGAAATTTCGATGCTTACCTTTCGATATTATCAAGTCGACTAGACTTTTTAGGATAATCCGGATCATGAGCCATCAATTTATGATAAAGCTAAGAGTTTGTGAAGTGTTGCATTTCTGTGGACAACAATTAAATGCGATCATATTGTCGATGTATTAACCATAAACATATATTTATGGTTGTATAAGTCCACAAATATCGCAATTAATTTTTTCTAGAATTCTGGGAGACTATTTTTGCATATTTACACATATTTATCTTTCAAATAGAGCATTAGTGGCATGAATTTTGGATCAATCACGAAATTATCTCCTCAAAGAAAATCTAAATGCGATGCGACTGTAAATCAAGCATCGTCTTTTGACCCAAGAATATATCATCCAATCAATGCCACGAAGTGCTCTTATCAATCAAAGACAGGAGAATGACAATATAGACAATCATGTCTGGTCATCTACGACTTCTTATCCATCGACGACATGCGAATGATAAGATAACTTTCAAATGCTTAAAAACATGGTAACTGTTGTGTGACATATTAGCTCGTTAGAGATATATATAAATATATGTATAGATATAGAGAGAGGTATGAGAGACAACAGACGAAGTGTTTATTCATTAATATAAGTGTATAGAGAGATACATCAAGAGACCCCTAACCCTCTTTATATAATAGAGGGTAGAGTTACATATGCTAGGAAAGCCCAAGATAGACCCAATACAGTAAGGCCCAATGTTGAACCATGGGGTTCAATAATTGATTTTCATTATAACGTTGATTATGTTTTTTAATGATTTTACGATTTCTCCATTTCGATGATATAATGCTTGTCTTTTCCAAAAGAATAAAATGTAAATTTCAGCATGCCAGAAAGATAGAGTACAGAAAAACGAAGCCACAGGTTCAAGCGGAACCAGAATCGGAGCTAAAACGAAGAAGTTATGAGCTTTCGAAGAATAGCGAGAAGACCAAGAAACTGCCAGAGAAAACGACCGATCGACTGGACAAAAACGACCGATCGTTTTGGTCCAAAATTCTTCTAGTGAGGTCGTCTGAAAAACGACCGATCGTTTCTCAGAAAACGACCGATCGTTTTCTGAAAACGACCGATCGACTGCAGAAAACGACCGGTCGTTTTCTGCAAATTTCGAAAATAGCTTTTTAGCTTATTCTGGAAAACAGTTTAAAACCATTGGATAAAAGTCTTCAACCACTACCAACGGTCGTATACAGAAAAACAGACTTTGTTCTCCATATAAACCACCCCAAATCTCTCTCCAAAGATATCCATTCACAACCTATTATCATTCTTCAACCTCTCTCATTCATAACACAAAATATCACCATTTTGATGAATATATTCGAAAAAGAGGAAAATTAAGGAGAAAGCATTTCGAGCTTAACCAAAGATCAAAACATCATCAAAACCACAAATTAGCTTATTTAGAAGCAATCAAATTGTGGGTGTTTTTTTAATTTTCGATAAATTTGTAAAGAGCAAAAATTATAAGCTCATTGTGAGTGAGTGTTTGGGTAGAAGCTTTTAAGCCAAAGTGTTGGTTAAAAGTTCTAGGTTAAACACTTGGGTACTCATAGATTGAGGTGGAGTCGTTGACTCATTAAACGTGTTCGCTTGCACTTGTATCAAGAGTAGGAATCTTGGGTAGAGGGTGAGCCAATCGGTCGATTGAGCTCGATAGGATTTGTAAAATCGGGAAGATTATTTTTAGTGAAATACTCGGTAGTACCGAGGAGAGGACGTAGGCCGTTTTGCCGAATCTCTATAAATCACGGTGTCAATTTCTTTCCCTAAACTTTTACTTTCATCAACTTATAATATTGCTTATTTTCTTGCTTGCGTTTAGGACTTCTAGCATTTTATTAACGTTATTAAACGCTTAAGCTTAGAATTGCAAAAAGTTGGGTTGTTAGTTGCCATTAAGTTTAATTCCGCGAAAAGCGCCAAAAAACCTTATTCACCCCCCCCCCCCCCCCCTAAGGTTTAGCCGCACGGGGCCAACAATTGGTATCAGAGCCGAGGCTCTTGCATATAGGAATCTAACGATTTTAGAGTTAAGATTCCGATGGCTAATTTGTACAATTTCGCATCCGACATAGCTTTATCCCCAAATACTCCACCTTATTTTGATGGAATAAAATTTTCATATTGGAAGGATAGGATGAGCATGTTTTTACAAAGCTATAACGTTAAACTTTGGATGACCATAAAAGTAGGATATTCCGCACCTACATCCGAAAATAGCGAGAACCCAATCCCCGTAGAGGACCTAGATAACTCTCAACTAGAAGCCTACTCTACGAACGCCAAAGCGATGTACGCTATTGTTTGTGCCGTTTCCCATAACGAGTACAACAAAAAATCCGCTTGTAAAACCTCTAAGGGTATGTGGGATAAGTTAGTAGTTATGCACGAGGGAACTAACCAAGTTAAGGATTGCAAACTCCAACTTTTAGTTCATGACTACGAACTTTTTAAGATGAGCGAGGGTGAAACTATTTCCGATATGTTTGCTAGATTTACCACTATACTAATGGATTAAAATCTCTTGGTAAGTGTTTGTCTTGTAAGGAAATGGTCTCAAAGGTGATTCGGAGCTTACCGAAAGAATGGGAACCAAAGGTCACCGCAGTTCAAGAGGCGCACGACATGAACACATACACTCTTGATGCATTGACGGGTTCACTCATTACTCACGAGATCACCCTAAATAGTCACAAGCCAATCTCGAAAAAGAAGGAGATAGCTTTCAAAGGAACAACTTGTGACGAAAGCGATGAGCTATCCAATGACGACAAAAATTCAATGCAAATCATTCGAATCGTCAAGGAAATACTCAAGCTAAAAGACCAATGCAAACATAAAGGTAAATCGTCAAATAATTCAATTTATTCTAACGATTTTGTTTGCTATACTTGTGGTAAGGAAGGACACATAGCGAGAGATTGCATCAAGAATTGCAAGAGCAAAGGCTAGAAGAAGATATCCGCTTCAAGCTCTAGCGATAGCTCCGACCAAGATGAAGTCGCTCATCTTGCTTGCTATGTGGCCTTGGAAGACAACATTGAGCCAAACCAATCGTCTTCAAGTGAAAGCGAAACCGATGAGGTAATGATCTATCCTATGATGAATTACTTCATATGTGCGATGCTTACTCCAAAAAGTTTCCTAAACTTGTCGAAAAGGTCAACTCTCTTAAAAGGATAAATTCTTCTCTCAATGAAGAAATAAGATCCTTTAAAAGAGATAAAATTGAAAATGAGTCTATTCCGACATCGTCATTCTCTTTACATGATGTAGATGACGAAAAGGAAGACTTGAAAGACAAAAACAATGATCTCATCATTCAAAACAAGTCTTTACAAACCGAGATCAATTTTCTTAAAAATGAAGTCTCTAGACTTGCTAAAACTCTTTCAAAACCATCTTCTTTAGATTGCGACTTATTAGAAAATTTTGAAGAGTTAAAGGATGCTTTCGATACAGTTAAAAGCAAAAACAAGGTTTTGAGTTCTCATGCTTTTAACTTAAATGACAAGGTCAAGCTTTTAGAAACCGAGAATGACACTTTGAAATCTAAAAACAAAGAGCTTGTCGTTTCCATTGAAAAACTTAATTTAACAATTTCAAAGTTTTCTAAGGGTAAAACTGTTTTAGATAACATCTTGAGTTGTTAAAAAGATTTCAATGATAAGAGTGGTTTAGGTTATGATTGCATTAGCTCTAATTCAAACAAAACCCACTTCGTCAAAGCCTCTAACATTTCTAAAACTCCTACCCCGCCTAAACAAGAGGTTGTTTTTACAAAAGGGAGTACTTCCAAGATTTTTCAAAAATCTTTTAATGGTAGAAAAGGTTTAGGTTTTCAAACCAAATTGGATACTCCGAAAAACCTTCCCAAAACTTCGTATAGTTCTCGGTATGCGAAAAAATCTAGGCATGTATACATTGTAGTAGAAATGAGTATAATTCTTCTAGATGCCCTTATCGTTTTCATGTTAGTAGAAGCGATTTGAAATGAGTAGTAAAGACCCAAGTAACTAACAATGTCGGACCCAAAAGAAATTGGGGACCAAAAGACAAATCTTGTGTTATAGCTATCTCCATCCAAAAAGAGAAAATCAACAAGTGGTTGACAACACCGGCATAAGTCGTGGAAGTCAAGAAGATCGACTCCACCATCAAGAATGAAGTACCATTGATCGACAAAGATGGAAGGCATACCAACAAATGGTACCACTTATTTGGTCTTGGAAACGCTCAATGCAAATGCCATTAGCGAGTGGACTCGACATCACATATTCGGTATACTCTACTCTATAATATTTATATATATGTGATAAGTTGGGTAATATGCATCATAATAACATTTTTCATGTTTTGGTTTTTCTTTGAAAACCCTCCACATAACCCCATATTTTTTATTTATTTGCATTTTGATAATGCCAAAGGGGGAGAAAAATGATATTTAGATAAATGCGACTTATTAAAATGGAGGAGATATATTTTTTTGTAAAATCATCATTATTTTGTCATAATCAAAATGGGGGAGATTGTTGAACCATGGGGTTCAATAATTGATTTTGATTATAACGTTGATTAAGTTTTTTAATGATTTTACGATTTCTCCATTTCGATGATATAATGCTTGTCTTTTCCAAAAGAAGAAAATGTAAATTTTAGCATGCCAGAAAGATAGATCACAGAAAAACGAAGCCACAGGTTCAAGCGGAACCAGAATCGGAGCTAAAACGAAGGAGTTATGAGCTTTCGAAGAATAGCGAGAAGACCAAGAAACTGCCAGAGAAAACGACCGATCGACTGTACAAAAACGACCGATCGTTTTGGTCCAAAATTCTTCCAGTAAGGTCGTCTGAAAAACGACCGATCGTTTCTCAGAAAATGACCGATCGTTTTCTGAAAACGACCGATCGACTGCAGAAAACGACCGATCGTTTTCTGCAAATTTCGAAAACAGCTTTTCAGCTTATTCTGGGAAACACCTTAAAACCATTGGATAAAAGTCTTCAACCACTACCAACGGTCATATACAGAAAAACAGACTTTATTCTCCATATAAACCACCCCAAATCTCTCTCCAAAGATATCCATTCACAACCTATTATCATTCTTCAACCTCTCTCATTCATAACACAAAATATCACCATTTTGGTGAATATATTCGAAAAAGAGGAAAATTAAGGAGAAAGCATTTCGAGCTCAACCAAAGATCAAAACATCATCAAAACCACAAATTAGCTTATTTAGAAGCAATCAAATTGTGGGTGTTGTTTTAATTTTCGATAAATTTGTAAAGAGCAAAAATTATAAGCTCATTGTGAGTGAGTGTTTGGGTAGAAGCTTTTAAGCCAAAGTGTTGGTTAAAAGTTCTAGGTTAAACACTTGGGTACTCATAGATTGAGGGGGAGTCGTTGACTCATTAAATGTGTTCGCTTGCACTTCTATCAAGAGTAGGAACCTCGGGTAGAAGGTGAGCCAATCGGTCGATTGAGCTCGATAGGATTTGTAAAATCGGGAAGATTATTTTTAGTTAAATACTCGGTAGTACCGAGGAGAGGACGTAGGCCGTTTTGCCGAACCTCTATAAATCACGGTGTCAATTTCTTTCCCTAAACTTTTACTTTCATCAACTTATAATATTGCTTATTTTCTTGCTTGCGTTTAGGACTTCTAGCATTTTATTAACGTTATTAAACGCTTAAGCTTAGAATTGCAAAAAGTTGGGTTGTTAGTTGCCATTAAGTTTAATTCCACGAAAAGCGCCAAAAACCTTATTCACCCCCCCTCTAAGGTTTAGCCACACGGGGCCAACACCCAAGATGGCCAATAATATCCTACAACACTCCCCATTTGGACGTCTTGATTTCTTCGTCTTCATGCTGTCGATGTGAGTCGAGTTCATTCGCAGTGCTAAACACATAAAAACCTTAGAGTCGGAAAACCCAATGTGGGACAAAACCGGTACCTAGGAGAAACTGTGTAGCCGAATGATATAGGCCGAAATATCATGTAAGTAACTAACCACAAAACAGATGCCTCATCAAAACCTTGCTAAAGTAAACCCAGTGGAAAAACCTCTAGTCGAAGGACAAAAGAGTACACAGTGGTAAGAAGTATACAACAGGATACTCCCCCTAATTTCGGCAATCTTAAGTGAGATATAATGGGAACGTGTCTCACTAAAAACCTTGCCAAGGAAAACCCAGTGGGAAAAAAACCTTGGTCTAAGGACAAAAAGAGTACACGAGCATGCAACTGGATGCTCCCCATCACTTGCACACGACAGGTTGCGAGGATTTCGACTAACTAGTAATTAGTGCAATAAGCATTCACTTGGATGCTCCCCCTCACTTGCACACGACTGGGTGCAAAGATTTCATATTCCAAGAAAGAGTACGAGCATTCGAGTGGATGCCTCATTTACTTGCACACGACTGTATGCAAGAAAATATAACGTGGAATAAAACGAGCATTCGATAGGATGCTCTTAAACTTCATATGTGAAGATTTATTTCGGCAAGAAATACTAAATAGCATAATCTAGTCATGTCTCTCTTGATCGATAACAACAAGTTGTCCTCAAATAAGACAAGTGTTTTATCTGGATCGTGAGACAGAGCATACGTAATTCAAATATGGCTAATACGAGCTTGAAGCCATATACACTCTCTAGTCGTCTCATAGAGCACGGGTAGATCGGAGTGATTCGTTTTGAGTCATTCCAAGACCTCCAAGATATTGCCTTATTCCTAAGGGTAAAGACAGACCATGTTAGGAATATTCCTTATGCGGGTCTGATAAGTAACCGGCATCGGTATAAGCGAAAAAGGGTTGCGTTAATTCGAGTACCGAAGGGGGTAGGTACACTCGATGACGCAAATGGGATAAACTAGCCCACTTCCAAAATTACCATAAGGTAAGGGAATCTGTCTTTAGTGTCATTTCGATGGCAGCGTGTTAGCGCGATGCTGTGTCGAGCTATACCATTCACAGCATACGAGATGTTCGTCCTAGCACATTAGACCAAGTACAATGATGCGCTATTTGTACTTAGATATGAACATGATGGATCAATATCTCTTCATCGTCACATCAGGGACGGACTGGGTCTATTTCAATGTCTAGTGATCGAACGATCATGGGAGAATCGGACGACTTAGCGTCATTATGACTACAACATATAACACCTTCTGGGTGTAGTCTGAATCATGGACTTAGATTCAATCTTTACGGTACTCGATCATCAGGCCGAGTCACTACCGTGTCTTCCCAAGATCCTTCATCTCGAAGACAAATCCAAAAATGGATCGCGTAATAAAACACGCAAGGGCATAATACTTGTTCAAGTATCCCAAGCTAATCAAATACTCACTTAGGCGGGTATACCACATCCGCTCGGATTATATTAATCCATATAGTGAACGTCTCATTAAATTGAGATCATGTTCCGTGGTCAGGAACTACTTGATTCAAGCATTATGAAGTCTCACAGGGACTTTCATCCACGTCTCTAGTCTAAATCCCCACAGAGATAAGATCGTGACCACAATCACATGCTGCATAATCAGTTTTCCGAAAACTACTAAACTGATAAAGTAGAGGACCGTTATAACGTCCATTACGAGGAAATAAACTATCTCGTAATCAATTCCAAGGTGTGAGAGAAGCCTTGCGCTACTAGGCGAGCATTCTACAATCTCATTATTCTCATCACTTTTCCTTACGAATAACCAAATAAACGAATTCATTTAACATTGGTGGTGTTGGAGCTACAGGTCCGAACACACTTTCTCTAAGGAGTCTACTTGGATTGCAAGTTTCCATTAGTCTAGTCTATTCTACGTTGACTTCAGGCAACTGTACATGGTTCTCGGTCATAATTTGTTCATATTATCAGTCGTCACTGAATGTATGAACAAGTAATCAACGACAGTCTCGTTTTGCTTCAATATCGTCTAAGATATCATAATCGATAGATGTTTCGAGATTCTTAGAATGAGGAGGAATCACACATCTCCTAGATGCTTTATAATCTCGTGCGACAAACGAGTTTCAGTTCACCACCTCTGGGGCTGAACGAATTTGGAACCGGTCAACTTCCTCGTATCTTGGGAAGGACGACAGACTGACGCCCGACGGCAGCGTCATTTGCTTGGCGGGTTCAGCCAAAGCAGCATGTTTCGACAGGAACACGGCGTCCGACAGGGACGTCTATCCTTGCAAGCATTTTGCAGCAGGTATAAATGATCTCGTGACATCTCATAAAGTCATTAAATGCGTTTGACATTTAGTTAGACTTGAGGGAGTCTATGCACTTACTTATCACTAAGTACAGTTTTGGGGATCAAGCTAAGACTGAGTGGGTTATGCCACGTTACTTCACGTCGTTCCTTATCAACGGTAACGTGCAAATCTCCCCCTAACGATGGGGAGAACAGTCTTAGCGATGTCATTTTCGCATATCATGCGGTAAAGAGTCGCTTGCCAAGGTTACACTATCAAATGATAGGCATGGGATTCATAATCGACTTATGTCCCCTTCAGAGGTCCATATTTTGAACACTATAGCGGCTCAATCAAAATATTAATTAAGCACTCCAAACACGCGTTAATATGAGACTTCTGGCTCATAACCAGTAACCAGCTGGTACGCATATGGTGTCTGAGTGTCTTTGGGCCTCATAACGGACCAATGCAGCAAAATAACATAATCCCACACGGAAATATAAATCTTGGTGCGCAAGACCAAGAAGTGCATGCAATCATTTAGAGTCGCATCATCAAACTTTCTGTGAGTCCATTTGGGTCTGAACATAATCGACAGGATGTTCAATTTCCAAACTCAAGTAATTCAAATTGAAATTTCGATTCTTACTCTTTCGTATTATCAAGTCGACTAGACTTTTCAGAATAATCCGGATCATGAGCCATCAACTTAATGATAAGGCTAAGAGTTTGGAAAGTGCTGCATTTATGTGGACAACAGTAAAATGTGACCATATTGTCGATGCATCAATCATAACCATTTATATTTATAGCCCGTCTTATGGTTGGATAAGTCCACAATAACTCCTTCAATTCTTTACAAGAATTCTACGAGTTCATTTCGTGATATTTACACATACTAGTCTTTCAAAGTGAGCATTAGTGGCATTAATTTCGGATTAATCACGAAATATATCCTCAAAGAGAATCCAAATGCGATGCGATTATAAATCTACCATCGTCTTTTGACCCGGGAATATCTCATCCGGTCAATGCTACAATATGAAAATGCTCTTATCAATCGACGACAGGCGAATGATAGTACAGACATTCATGTCTTAGCATCTAAATCATTTATCATTTGACGACATGCAAAATGATAAAGTAACTTTAAATGCTTTAAAAAATGTGGTAGCAACCACTTGAAAGACATTTCAACTCCTCTAAAATACGATTTTGGTCGTATTGAATGGAGGCTATGTAAAGAAATTTTAATTCTTTCATGAGCTATTACCAGATAACACTGGTTTTCTCGAATATTTTATAACTCAACAAGGTACGACATGACCTACACGAGTATAAGGCCTCATATTTAACAAATCAATTTGGTTTTACCAAAGATTTCGATTTGGAACGACAGGTCCAGAATCGTTGTCACTGAGTACTCTTTTAGGCAAATAGTTGATAAAATTATGTGGTACACTGTTACCCACTATTTCCAAAAAAAATCAACTACCCCACAAGTATTGCCAAAAATTTCATAATTTAAAGTTTGGTCACATTTGTCAAAGGAATTTTCTCAAAACACTTTAAATTATTTCGAGAAATTTCGTAAACAGGCAAACCATAATCCAAAAGTATGTCCAAATGGAAAAATCATAATCCAAATGGAAAAACATAATCCAGATGAGCGAAAAATGGCTCAATGATTTATCAAAATCAATAAAGAAATGTTTCAAACTCATTTGAGCCACAAAACCGGGGGTCTCAAGAGTCCTTTCAGTTAGCTTTAACCACATTAGCATTGGTTTTTCCACCTTTATAATAGTTGTGAACTATTTGAGGAGTAACCATGCATGACCTTTGTCTTTATAGCATAGAGTTGGCTCCTTGAGCATTATCTCTTGCTTTGTGACAACGGGTCATATTATTCCTTTCAATTACTGTCTTGGAGCCACAGGTTTTTGATTTTGACGATTATCTAAAATCTCGCTTGGCTAAGCGATTCATCGGGATCGCGACAGTTCGAGACAAATAACACTTGTCTCGGTTCTCGATTCGTGGAAAAAAAATGTACACGAAGAGCATTAATATCAGGAAAACAATTCGCCATTGACCCAATAGGATTTAAAACTACTCACCGGGGTAATTTTCTTATCCAATAATAGATGGACAATAAAGGAACATGGTGAATATAAATTCACGATACTGCTTATGAAATACAATTTCCAAGCTAGTATTTTGGTGAAGGATTGCCCCAATATGTCAATTTCAGACATTTGTTCACCATAGACGTCATCACGTCTCAAATGTGGCGGCCGAATAAAATCAACGCCTTAGCATTTATCTTGAGGGTAACAACAAACTCGTGTTTTACTCATCAAAGATGGCATCCAAAAAAAATTTGGGCATCACATTTTCACACATCAGGGTGACTAACATGTGGTGACAGAATAACATCAACGTCTAAACATTCATTTCGCAAGTATGTTTTACGAATTTTCTCATCATAGATGGCATCCAACATGTGTTGGGGTTCTGAATTATTTTTCATATAAAAGGACTGGTTTATATGTTTATGGTTTGCACAAGTACAAACTCTTTTTCGAAACGACAGGTTTGAAAACATTAGTTTTGCTTCTCGTGTGAATCGGTTCTCATTGATCGAACGACGTGTCGATACTGAAACACCAATTCAGCGAAACATACATCACTATATTAACACACTCGGGGAAATTATTATTTAGTCAACCCCTTTCGGTAGCTCTAATTGAACACGACCAGGAAAGATGGTGAAGGTGGAGGGCACGAATGCCACTTAAAACCCGACCTCATTAGGATATCGACTTCCGCCTATATCTTTCCTAGACATCGTATCCAAATAGGTGAGCCTAGTTGGGGAAGGTTCATAATTTTTCCAACTTAAATGTGAAAATATATGATTTCGCAAATTACCATATCATAAACATGGCAATAAATTAAATATAGATTGTACATGCTTGCATGATTAAATAATATAGCAGTAGCATGGTAGTACATATTAAGACAATCTAAATTTATCAATTTAGAATTAGCAATATATTACTCAATATTTTATCAAGATGGCCAATAATATACTACAACAGTAACAACCAATAAAATATGTATCAACTACTCATGACTACGCTTTTGGTCGTATTGAGTGGAGGTTGTGTAAAAAAATATCAATTCTTTCATGAGCTATTTCAAGATAAAACTGGTTTCTCAAATTATCTTACTACTCAACAAGGTACGACATGACCTACAGGATTATAAGGTCTCATATTTGATAAATCAATTTGGTTTTACCAAATATTTCAATTTGGAACGACATGTCCATAATCGTTGTTATTGATTACTCTTTTAGGCAAGTAGTTTGTGAAATTATGTGGTACAACTGTTACCAACTATTTCCAGAAAATCAATTACTATACAAGTATTGCCTAGAGTTTTATAATTTAAATGTTTGGTCACATTTGTCAAACGAATTTGCTAAAATAATAATTTAAATTAATTCGAAAAAATTTCAAGAAACAAACAAACCATGATCCAAAAGTATGGTACAAATGGAAAAATAATAATCCAAATGGAAAAACATAATCCAGATGAGCGACAAACCAGCTTAATGGTTTTGCAAAATCAATATAGAAAGGTACCAAACTCATTTGAGCCACAAAATCGGGGGTCTCAAAAGTTTCATTTCAGTTATCTTTAACCGCATTAGCTACGACTTTTACACACATATAATAGTGGTGAACTATGAAAGGATTAGTCGGGCATGACATTTATCATTTATATAGCAGTGAATTGGCTCAATGAGCATTGTCTCTTGCTTTGAAACAATGGACCCAATTGTTTCTTTCAAGAAATGTATTCGAGCCATAGGCTTTCGGTTTTGACGATTGTCTAAACCTCATTTGGCTAGGCGAACGTCATGCTCGTGACAGTTTGAGACAAATAACCTATGTCTCGGTTCTCTATTTGAGGACGACGTCCATGAAGAACATTAGCATCAGACATAAAAATTGTCATAAACCCAATAAGACGAGTAATCTCTCATTCAATAACAGATGGGTGATGCAATAAGGAACATGGTGAATATAAATTCATGATAATGCCTATGGAATACGTTTTTCAAGCTAGTATTTTGATGAATGATCACTCCAATATATCAATTTTAGATATTTGCTCACCATAGACGTCATTGTGTCTCAAATGTGGCGCCGGAATAAAATTGACACTTTAGCCTTCGAGAGTAACAACAAATTCATGTTTTACTTACCTAAGATAGCATCCAAAAAGAAAAATTGTAACGTCTCGGAAATTTTGTAGTTTATTATTAATTTTATTAATAAAATCATGATATTTTGTTTTATGTGTGATTACGTAGTTGGGGTGAAATGTATGTGTATGTGGGTATGTATGTGATGTTTACTTGTTTTTCTGTACATTTTGTTATGTGTCGATGTACATGTGCTAATTTGGGCCGCATAGATGCTTAGGATTGACGGTCTGTGATTGTCATTAGCTCCTTATACTTGTCTAGTGCACGTAAACCTTTATTTATTTTGGGAATATTTTGTTAGCCGAGACTGTTTGGCCTAATAGGCGGATACCACATGTTTTAATGTTTAGACTTGTTTGTTTTAAACTATGTGAGTGGTGATGACTTGTAAGTTGGGTTGAATACGAGTTTTATCCTTGTCAGATCGCTTTTTAAATTGTATTTGGCTGGATTTTTATGTATTTATACTTGTTGTCTTGAACAGGACATATTTCGTGGAAACGAGTAGATACGAAAGGTCATGCCGAATTTTTCTATTATTTTTCTTAAATCGTTTTGGTTGTGTGGTCACATTTGAGCACTGTTGGCTACCGTTAGGCCAATAGTGGCTCCAATGTGATTTTCGGCATGTTCTTAAAAGATCTATTTAGTTTTATTTTGTGGGGTATTGTCGAATTCTTTTGCATATTATGTCATTTAAACATTTTCTTTTAATTTATATTCACTACTCAGGTTTATCTAAATAACCGGGGCGTGACAAAAATGGGCATCATATGCTCACATATCAGGGTGAGTAACACGTGATGGTGGAAAATATCTCGCCTAAACCTGCATTTCGCAAGTATGATTTGTGATTTCCTCGTCATAAATGGCATCCAACATGTGTTGTGTGTTCTGGATTAGTTATCATATAAAACGAATGGTTTATATGTTTATGGTTTGCACAAGCACAAACTTTGTTTTGAAACGACAAGTTCTAAAATAGTTTTACTTTTCATGTGAACATGTTCTCATTGATCGAATTACGGGTCGATATTGAGACAACAATTCGGCGAATACATATCTATATAGACACATTCAGAAAAATTATTATTTACTCAACCCTTTTCGGTAGTTTTATTGAACACGACCAGGAAAGACGTGAGGGGGTGGGCACGAAT
The DNA here is from genome assembly GCA_963682055.1 of Primula veris. Lineage (NCBI taxonomy): Eukaryota > Viridiplantae > Streptophyta > Magnoliopsida > Ericales > Primulaceae > Primula > Primula veris. Next base: position 14,711,026 of record OY821741.1, read on the forward strand.
GCCACTTAAACCCAATCTCATTAGGAGAACGACTTTCGCCTTTATATTTACTTAGATATCGTATAAAAAAGGTGAGTCTATTTGGAAAAAAAATCATAATTTCCAAATTAAATGTGAAAATATACGATGTTTTGTAATATATCATTTATAGCAATTAAATAATAGAGATATATCTATTCTAGATAACCGCATATTCATGATATATATATCTAATCATATTTTGTGATAAATTAAATCAAGATTATCATCACAAATATTCTATTATATCAAATCAAATCAAATCATTTAATAATATCTAATCCAATAATTTAATATACTACTATCATAAGTGAAATTTATATCAATCGTAATATCAAATAAGATATGCTGATTACGTTAATAAAATATCAATCACTTATCAACACTCCACATTAATTTTATACAAGTTAGTTTCAACATGTAAGTCAGTAGTATAGGCTTGATTACCAATTAATCTTATATATGGTAATTTTAACAAAACATGAATTTACATGAAACATATCAATTTATTAACCGTATATACATGCAAATGTGTAATTTTATTCACTTATTTTTAAAAATACATATATGTATGTATGTGAATTTTTATAAACCGGATATTGAAGTTTATAACATATATATAATATTGTATACATGTAATATTCTTATTTATGACACCATGAATTTTATTGACTATATAAATATATAAAGCGTGTTTATCATCTAGGTAGATATTTATAGTAAATTCAAAAAATTCACTCAGTTCAAAACACTTATATTTTTTCAATAAAGTAATTTAGTTCAAACAAGTGAGTCAATGATTAGGCATGTTTTACAACAAATTTTTTAATATAAAATTAGATTTTAAAAATATGTTTCAATAACACATTGAAAATCTAGATTTTGAAAAAATTAATTTTTTTAACCTTTCTAGCTTACAACATGCCGTTTAGAAGGTAAATAATATGAATATACAAATACCAACAAATTTTTAAAATTAAAAATATAAAAATCAACTTAAGGCCTTCTCTGTTTGAAGCTTTCAAGCCTAGTTTATTTTCTTTGCTTTCTAGTTTCTACTGCATTTAGTTTGCCAACTTAAAAACTAAGTCCTTCATGATATCTGGTCTGAAAAAGCTAGAATCGTAAAGCTAGCTAGATAAGCCTAAACATCAGGCTTATTTACTTAAATCGACAAGACTGCAACCAAACAACCTACAAGTATATAGTTAAGTTCGGAGTACTTATTTTTAATATAAAATTAGATTTTAAAAATATGTTTCATTAACACATTGAAAATATAGATTTTGAAAAAAATAATTTTTTTAACCTTTCTAGCTTACAACATGCAGTTTAGAAGCTAAATAATATGAATATACAAATACCAACAAATTTTTAAAATTAAAAATATAAAAATCAACTTAAAAAAACATGATACCAAATGGTCCTGGTACAAAATGAACAAAAAATAATTAGCTTTCACCAGCATACAAAAGCTTTTGGCATTATTTATTCCTTTTCCTTTTCCATTTCGGTTTGTCCCTCTCTTTCTCCACCTCGCCGTCAATATATAAATATAAAGAGAGTAAAAATGGAAAAAGAAGGTGAGAAAAATAAAAAACCACTAGACTTAAACTGGAAAACTCTCATGCCTAACTCAAAAGACGACGAGGCTCCGCCGGAGCTCGTCGTATCCGGTGACCGGAAAAGATCTTTGCCGGAGACACCACCGGAGGAGAGTAACAGGGAGTTTGCCGAGATGAGCGACGATTTGCTCGAGAAAAATATAAAAAGTAATAAAAATCTTTTAGGAAATAGGAAAGGGTTGTTGAAGTTGCCTGATAAAGGAGTGAGAATCGTGAAGAAGCTTATGATGCTCGAGGACGAGAGAGAGCGAAGGCGGATTTTTCCAATGGTAATTTTAATTAGTTTTTATTTGATATGTATCTATACATTGTATTGACAGTTAATATTTTGCATGTTTTTTTTTAGTAGCCAAAATGCTATCTTTAGTGATTATAAGTAACTCAAAACAGTTTGTGTTTTGTTTGATATGTATCTATATATTTTATAGATAGTCAGGATTGACATGCTTGTTTAGTAGCCAAAAATGCTATGTTTGATGATTATAAGTAATGTGAACAGTTTGTGTTTTTGAAAAGAGTGGCGGACGCTATTTAAAGGGTTTTGTTTGATATGTATATATACATGTATAGATAGTCAGGATTTAATGTTTTTTTAGTATCGAAATGCTATGTTTTTTTAGTAGCCAAAATGCTATGTTTTTTTTAGTAGCCAAAATGCTATCTTTAGTGATTATAAGAAGATTAAGATGCTCGAGGAGGAGAAAGAGCAAAGGAGGATTTTTCCAAAGGTATTTTTAAATGGGTTTTATGGGTCTTGTTTGATACGTATCTATAATGGATTTTTTTTAGTAGCCAAAATGGTATTTTTAGTGATTAGAAGTAATGTTTTATAGGCAATTATGTTTTAACAATGCAAAATGATGTTTTTGAGAATTATGAGTAAAATACATCGGAATGCGAGAAAAAACGTATTTTTGAATGGAAAAAATACATCGGAATGAGTAGACAGTTAAGGATGCAGTGTTTGTTTTAGTAGCTAATGCTATCTTTAGGGATAATTATTAGTAATGCAAGCAGTTTGTGTTTTTGAAAAGAGCGGGGGAGGTTTTTTTTTCCCTGTGGTAATTTTAAAAGGGTTTTATGGGTTTTGCTTGATATGTATTTATGCATTGTATAGACAGTCAGGACTAAGGATTGAATGTTTTTTTTAGTAGCTAAACTGATATCTTTTTTAGTTTTTATAAGTAATGCAAACAGTTTGTGTTTTTGAATGTTACTTTTGGTAGCCGAAATGCTATCTTTAGTCATACATACATGTATGTATAGTATATACATTGTATAGTAGCCAAAATGCTATCTTTAGTGATCATAAGTAATGCAAACAATTTCTGTTTTTAAAAAAGAGCGATGTCGGCTTAAAAGGGTTTTATGGGTTTTGTTTGATATGTATCTATACATTGTATATGGACACTCTGAATTGAGTGTTTTCTTCGTAGCCAAAATGCTAGTTTTAATGAATTTTATTAGCCAAAATGCTGCCTTTGATGATTATATAAGAGCGCGATTTGCTCGAGAAAAGTATAAATAGAAAGAAGGGTATTTTAGCGAATAGAGTCATGATGAAGTTGAAGGATAATGGGGAGAAAGTGGTGAAGAAGATTAAGATGCTCGAGGAGGAGAAGGAGCGGAGGAGGCTTTTTCCTGTGGTAATTAAAATTGGTAGTTTTGTTTGATATGTATGTATACATTGTATAGACAGTCGAGATTGAGTGTTTTCTTAGTAGCCAAAATTATATTTTTAGTATTTGTGTTTTCGAAAAAATGGGGGAGGGGACGAGGCTTTTTTCCCTGTGGTAATTTTAAAAGGGTATTCTGTGTTTTGTTTGATATGTATCTATACATTGTAGAGAGAGTCACGTTTGGATCACTTTTTAGTAGCTAAAATGCTATGTTTTTTTGGGTAGCCAATATGCTATCTTTAGTGATTATAGGTAATGCAAACTATTTGTGTTTTTCAAAAGAGCGGCGGTTGCTTTTCCCTGTGGTAATGAAAATGGGTATTCTGTGTTTTGTTTGATATGTATACATTGTATAGACAGTCAGGATTGAATACTTTCTTAGTAGCCAAAATGCTTTTTATCAATGATTATAGGAAATGCAAACAATTTGTGCTTTTGATGAAACCCTGTGGCAATCTCAAAAGGGTTTTATGGGTTTTGTTTGATACGTATGTATACATTGTATAGACAGTTACTCAGTTAGTATGCTCTTACAATGCAAAATGCTGTATTTTAAAATTAAAAGTATAAATAGAAACAAGAATATATTAGCAAGTAGGTTGAAGTTGCCGGATAAAGGGGAGAAAGTGGTGAAGAGGATTAAGATGCTCGAGGACGAGAGAGAGAGCAGAGCCTTTTTTCAATGGTAATTATAAATGGGTTTTATGTGTTTTGTTTGATATGTATCTATACATTGTATAGACAGTTAGGATTGAATGTTTTTTTTTGGTGGCAATGCTATCCTTAGTTATTAGAAGTAATGTATTATAGGCAGTTATTTTTTAACTATGCAATATGCTGTATTTTAGTTTTATGAGTAAAATGCATTCGAATGCGAGGGGCGGGATATATATGGCGGTGATAATTTATAAGGGTTTGATTTGATATGTATCTATCAATGTATAGAGTCTAGACAGTCAGGATTAAATGTGTTTTTAGTAGTCTAATGCTATCTTTAGAGATTGTAAGTAATGCAACCAATTTATGCTTTTGAAGAAAGCCCTATGGTAATGATAAATGGGTTTTGTTTGATATGTATTTATACATGTAAAGACAGTCAGGACTGGATTTTTTTTGGGTAACCAAAATGCTGTCTTTAGTGATTATAGGTAATGCAAACAATTTGTGATTATAAAAGGAGTGGAGGAGGCTATTAAAAGGGTTTTGGTTGATATGCATTTATACATGTATACACAGTAAAGATTTGCTCGAGAAAAGTATAAATAGAAACAAGAATATATCAGCAACTATGAAAAGTTGCCGGATAATGGGGAGAGAGTGGGGAAAAATATTAAGATGTTAAGGACGAGAGAGATCGGCGGAGGCTTTTAATATCATTTAAAAATTAACGAAATGTTCATGATTTTGCAATTTAATATCATTTATTGCGATACGGAGGAAATTTTCTTGAGATATGACAATACAATTGACTAGATACAGAATTTATTTTTATTAACATCAGTTGATACTTGAAAGCATGAATTTTATAGGCGTGTTACCATGTATCATACAAATTTATAGGTATTCAAAAGATTTCACTCATTTGAAAACACTTAATAACTATTTCCAATAAAGTACAAATAAATGGCTTAATCAAAAACACAAAATATAATTAGCCTTCACTAGCATACACAAAACCTTTAGAATTATTCATCCCTTTTCCATTCCCTCTCTCTCTCTCTCTCTCTCTCTCTCTCTCTCTCTCTCTCTCTCTTTCTCTCCACCTCGCCGACAATCTATATATATATATATATTTATTAGTATATATATATATATATAGACAGATATGTAGAGTAAAAATGGAGAAAGATGGTGAAAAAAATAAAAAACCATTAGACATAAACTGGAACACTCTCATGCGGAGTCTAAAGACGACCACCCTTCGCCAGAGCTCGTCGTCACGGCTGGTGACCGGAAAAGGTTGCCGGCGCCGGAGAGGAGCAGTGAGTTTGTTGGGATGAGCGACGATATGCTCGATAAAATAATAAATAGAAACAAGGGTATTTTAGCAAATAGAGTGGTAATGAAGTTGAAGGATAATGGGGAGAAAGTAGTGAAGAGGAGTAAGATGCTCGAGGAGGAGAGAGAGAGAGGCGGAGCCTTTTTCCTGTGGTAATTATAAATGGGTTTTGCTTGAATATTTTTTTTGGTAGCCAAAATGCTATCTTTAGTGATTAGAAGTAATGTTTTATAGGCAGTTATGTTTTTACAAAATGCTGTATTTGAAAGTTAAGACTAAAATACATCCAAATGCGAGGGGAGAGATATATTTGGCAGTAATATATATATATATATAATTATGCGTAAAATTATGTTTGCTGGGTTTTGTTTGATATGTATGGATTGAATGTTTTCTTTAGTAGCTAAAATGCTATGTTTTTTTAGTAGCCAAAATTCTATCTTCAGTGATTATAAGTAATGTAAACACTTTTGGTTATTGAAAAAAGCGGCGGAAGCTTTTTCCCCTGGGGTATTTTTGAAAGGGTTTTCTTGGTTTTGGTTTGATATGCATCTATATATTGTATAGACAGTCAGGATTAGATTCAAAATGCTATATTTAGTGATTAGAAGTAATGCAAACTACTCGTGCTTTTGAAGGAAGCTCTGTGGCAATTTGCGAAGGGTTTAATGGGGTTTTTATGATATGTTTTTTTTTTGTAGTAAAAATGTTATCTGTAGTGATTATAAGTAATGCAAACAGTTTGTGTTTATCAAAAGAGCGGCCGGAGAGGAGTGACTTTGCTGGGATGAGCGACGATTTGCTTGAGAAAAATATTAGAAGTACTACAAATATTTTAGCAAGTATGAAGTTGAAGTTGAAGTTGAAGTATAATGGGGAGAAAGAGGTGAAGAGGATTAAGATGCTCGAGGAGGAGAAGGAGCGGCGGAGGCTTTTTCCAGTGGTAATGATAAATGGGTTTTATCATTTGTGGGTTTTGTTTGATATGTATCTATATATTGTATAGACAGTCAGGATTGGATGTTTTTTAGTAGCCAAAATGCTGTCTTTGATGATTATAAGTAATGCAAATAATGTGTTTTTGTAAAGAGCTGCGGAGGTTACTCCCTGTGGGAATTTCAGATGGGTTTTCTGGTTGTTTAATGTGCATGTATAGTTTTCTTTCTTCAAGGCAAAATACTATATATGAAAATTATAGGCAAAAACTTGATTTCCGCCGTGTTTTGTCATTATTCCACTAGGAGGAGAAAGAGCCCGGACGCTATTCCCCTGTGATAATATTAAATAGGTTTTGTGGGTTTTGTTAGATATTTATGTAATGCATGTATAGACAGTCAGGATTGAGTTTCTTTTTAATTGCCAAGATGCTATTTTTGATAATTATAAGTAATGCAAACAATTTAATTTTTGAAAAAAGCAGCAGCCGTATGCATACATGTATAGACAGTCAGTATTGACTTTCATTTTATAGCCAAAATGCTTTTTCTTTTTGACTATTATAAGTTATGCTAAAAAAATGCGGTTATGTATAGAGGACGATAAAGAGTGGGTGCTAATTTCAAAAGGGTTTCCTTTTTTTGCAATGTGCCGGGGCATAGCCTGTATGCCGGCTTTACCTAGTTTCTGCATTGTAAAATGGGAGGAAATAGTTGGGGCAAAAGAGCCTATACATTTTGACAAAATTTGGCAAAACTGTTTTCTTATGTGCCTTGCATACTGACTATTGTTAAGTCGCTCGAGAGTGAGAAAGATTGGTGAACGTTATTCCCGGTGGTAATTTCATTGGAGTTTTCAGGATTTAGTTTGATTTGTATGTATTTCGATAGAGTGAAAAAGATAGGGAGGGGTCCATTGTTTCACCAATTAACCTTTCCCTGTACATGTGTATACAACTTTAGGCAGAGATACTAGCTCTGAGTTTCTCTAGCTTAGAACTTCTAGCTTTTCCTGGAAGGAAACTCATCATCATCAAACTATGCCTCTTTCTGGAAGGAAACTTAAAGACTGTTAATAAGCTGAATCTAAAAGCTGCCATAAAAAAAAACTCTAGTTTTTCATAAGGATGTAATCCATGCCGCATTTCATTTTGAATATAGAGGTGTGATTGCATCCTTTTAGAATAAACCTTGTGAAAGGCATTTTCTTTGTAATACTTTGCAAAAGGTTTTTTTTAGCCAGAGGAAAGAAAACAATGGAAACCACAACTATGTATCAGCAACTATTCAAACAACGTGACATGATGTAAAATTAAATTTATGAACTGTTTAAAAACGTAAAAATTTAGTGAAATTAATGCTGGATAGATACCTTTATCACTAAAACGAACTTTAAGTTACTCTTTGTAAAGTTATTGGCTTCCGGATATTTATTCCTTTTATGATGTTTAAATTTTTATGGGCACTTGCCCTTTTTATTAAGCACGTACAAGTTCCTAATATGTCACTCTGGATAGGATGTTGATGGACCGGAGAAGATGTCTCAATCAAAGAGACAAAATGTTACAAGTAAGGTTCTGATTTTGTATTTTGCTTCCACCAGCTTGTTGAATGCAACTCTAGTTATCATCTTTTGGCAAAACCTTAAACAAATTTGGCAGCTGGCTAGTCAATCTAGTAGGAACGAAATAGTTTACATCATTTCAATGTACTTGTTGATCATCAATATGCGTGAAGAAATGTATGTAGAAGTCAGATCTTTTTCGACTCTATGCATGCATGTGATAGAATTGGTTCTAACATTATTAGTATGAGTATTGATCTTAGACGGTTGTTTATAGTTGATAAAATATAATATTATGGTAACTACTTGTCACAGTATCTGCAGTGTAGCACTAAAGGAACAAATTGAATTGTTGCTCTATTACTCATACACATTATTTGCTGGATACTTCTTCTAGTTGATTTAGGCCATTACTATATGAACACTATTTTACCTTAGTTTTATTTAGGTTGATGTATAACAGAATTTGAAGGTTCATTTCCAGAAAAGACAGAAGAAGAAGAACAAAGTGTATTCACACACACACACACACACACACACACACACATAGACAGAGATGCTTTCCTTTATATATACTTTTTAGCTTGTTTAGTTATGTATGGATGTAATCATTCGGATTGATTCTATTATTCTAATTTGAAAGATGCAACTTTTAAATGTCTAAGGGTGATATAACTTTTAGGGTCTGGAGAGATACTAACTTAGAAGTGAAAGTGTTTAGTCACCCTTGAATAGGCATTTTCCATGATTGTAAAACTCATAATCTGATTAATGAATTAATATACAGATTTGTGAAATTGATTTCGTTGCTCTCTTTTTTCTTCTCTGACCTCTCTCTCCCCCTCTCTCATTTCTCATACTCTAGGTGCTTCGGGCGACTCTACGGGAACAATGTTTTCATCCTTAAAACCTACCCAGTCACAGTCAAGATTCGGGGCATTTTTCAACAAGAAGCTTGAGGAAAATGTATGGCGAATTTGCTAAATTTCGGAACTAATATGGTTGTTTTAAATTTTAACCCTTTTGAATAGTCAATATAATGCTTTGAGTTTATGAAATTCTATAGCGGACAGAAAGCAGACAAGTAAATGCGTTTGAAGAGGAACTTGGACATATTGGTTATGGGGGAAACAGGAATGCAAGATCATATAATTATAAACAAAATTCGACAAAAGGACAGCAAAATCATATGATGTCTCTAAAACAATCACCTCTTCAGCGCCCAACTAAGCTGTCTGTTGATGCTAAACAGCGTGATAGATCTAATGGTGATCAAAATCGACACTGCTCCAATCCTTTCTTTCGGAAGTTAAAAAATACTACACCTGCCCCTATCTCGAATGAGTATTTATTCTCTCCCTCACTCTCTCTGCATCTCTATCTCAAAGTGTAGATTTGTGCTGCTATTCAGTTTTTCTCCGTTTACTTATGTTCCTAATTTAGATAACTTGATACCAGCTTATATAACTTAAAGTTTCTTATCTAGTTGATATCTTTTGACCTGGGTGCTGTATCTGCTTTGAAATTGTAAGCTTTAAGAAGATTCGATTTCAAAACTTGCTATTTAGCTGAAAGTACTTTTGGAAAGGAAAAAAAAAATCTCACATCTCATCAGGTGGTTGTGAGATGAAAAACAAAAAGGTTATAATCTACTTTATATTTTTCTTGCCCTTTTTAAGCGCTATGTTCTTTAAGACTTAACATCCTGTTTGCTGAATTTCTAATATTGCATCTCTATCTCTTTAATCATTGTCGCTTGACTAGAACGGTTGGCAGTGACCAAGTTTTTGTTCTATTTTCAAATTTTCTTCTTTTCTTTTGCTAGGAAAAGGTCTTCTCCACCCCTTTTATCAAAAGCTTTGAGGCCACAGAAAGTAAGTTCTCGTTCTTCTTATACCCATCTTTTCTTTCTCTTTTTATAATTACTTCTTCGGTTCTTCCACCACCAGTTATTGCAAAATGAGAAACAAGATATCTAGATTACATGTCACCATTAACCTTTTTTGTTCTTAATACTTCGTGGCAAAAGTACAATTCACCATTAAAGATTACATGTCACCACTTGCAAGCACCCACATCTTCCCTGTGAAGTTCCTCAATTTTTGTAGCAAAAGTAAAAAGTTTAAACTTAGCATTTACACTTTATCAGCTTCTTTATCAACTTCCTTATTTCTGTTTAATTTTACTTTTTTTCCCCTTTCCCCGATCCTTTTGACCACTAACTTGTTTTACACATAGAATCATTTCAGTTTCTGTGCTAAACAATGTCTAATTTTAGGGAACCATTTTCGTTTCCATTCCGAGGAACCATTTTATAGTTATGTACTTTTAAGATCGGAGAGTGAAGCTGATGGAATGGTTTATTTTGACCAAAATGTATCAAGATCTTAAGTTGTGGTAAAAGTGGGTGCTCATTTGTTTGCTATGGGAACATTTGTGACCAGCACATGTTAACCAAGTATCTGAAATATGGAATCTGTTACTAAGCAGGGATTGGATTTTGTTTTGTTGGACGAGGACGAGGACGAGGACGAGCCTGAAACCGACCTGGTAGAATGTATAGAGAAACCAGAGGAAATTGATGAAGAGCTTAATGAAGAGCTCAATGAAGAGTAATAGTACTAACATCTTCAGTTATGCCCTCTTTTAAGTTTCATGAACAACATAGTGGAGAATTTAATTTAACTTCGTTTTTTATCTTTGTTTTTCTCTCCAGAATGAAGAACTGTAATATCTACTACCCTTCTAGGTATGTTAATCTTTAAGCATCATGTAGAAAATGATTTACCTTAATGTCCATACTCGACGTTGAATATGCTTTCAAACATATATTTTGATTTTAAAAAAATTGGTCCAGGGATGATCCTGAATCATTAGTAATTAACTACGCAGACATGAAGTGTCTTGCTCCACAAGCCTTTTTAGCATCGACTATTATGAACTTCTACATCCGGTAAGATGATACACTATTTTGTCTTTTAATCTCATACGATGATTTTCTCCCCAGAAGGGTTTTAGTTTTTCAATTCTTCTTCCCTTTTGCTACTGAAATTTGAAGTTATCCTCTGTTGGCTGCTTTATCTTGATCAGTCATCTGCAGCAGCCAAGATTAGCAACAGAAAGAGGAGGCAATGATTATCACTTTTTCAACACATACTTTTACAAGAAACTAACAGAGGCAGTTTCAAAGGTGGTCTTTCTTTTGTTTAAGCTCTTTGGAACTTTTTTATGCATGCACTTTACCCAGAAGCCATTTTTTCTGTATATACTAGTCGTTGTTGTTTAGTGCATGACCAACTTGTATAGTCATTCCTCAAAAACTGGGAAGTTCTTACAAGGACCATTTACTTAGTGTTCAGTGTTTGTTGCAAACTTAGGCCAATATAAACAGGTGGCTCTTGGCGCTTAAGCTCAAGCCTTTTTCCTTTTATACTAAACTAGTTTGCAGTATATTTATGTCCATCACAGTATCATGAAACCTTTTAGGATAAGGTTGCCTTATTTAAAAAATTTATTCTAGATTTGATTCATGTACTCCATTCATTTTCTTGAGTCGTTCTGTTGCATTTATTACTCTCCTTCCCAGAGATTTATAACACTACAAACCTCTTATATTTTTATTTGGAAGTTAAATTTCTTTCATCTTTCACATTATATTTTAGAAAATGAATCAAGTAGGGGTCAAATTTGGGTTTTCACACAAAAGCTATGTGATGATTACGTTTTCTTAAAACATTCTGGTCCCCGTTAAGTCTCAATATTATGAAACGGACGAAGTAATATTTTTTCCCTGGAGAAAGCAAAGTGCAGTCGTAATTTCAAGTATCGTGGTTCTGTCTGTTGAAAAAATAGAAATGGAATTAAATCATTGAACGGTTACAGCAAGGTAACTCGTAGTGACACCTTTAACCATGTCATTCAAATTCATCATTGATTTAATTACTTGTGCTTTTCTCATTTTCAACATCTAATGTCTTGCTTTTTCACAGTTTACATCTTATGTACGAGTTGAACTTTTCTTGGCAGAATGATAGTGGAAGTTTTCTCAAGTTCAGAAGGTGGTGGAAAGGTGTAGATATATTTCAAAAAGCCTATATACTTCTCCCAATTCATGAAAGGTAAGTTGTTCGAGTGTACTTCCGAGTTTATATGCAAATAATGCTCTATTTTATGTTTTTGAGCCCGTTCTTTCAGGTTTTAATGACTTCATTTGAAAGTTATTAAAATTTGAATAAGGTAGTTATTAATCTACCAGTGCTTGCTTAGGGCAATTTTCCATGTTTCATAATATCAACAGAAACTAAGGCATAATTTTCAGAGTGATTTGCAGCTGGTATGCCAACTACTATGCTTGTTGGTGAAAGCTGTAGCTTCCTTGTGTAACCAATGTGGGATACATTGTAGCCAAAGTTTTTGTGTGGCTATGACAGATGTTGCACTTTCTTTTGGCTCTTTTCTATACTGTGGTTATTGTGATGCATTTAATCCTTCATCTTATAATGCAGTGTTCATTGGAGCTTGGTTATTATTTGCATCCGAGACATGGAAGAGGACTCAGGACCTGTCATACTTCACTTGGACTCGCTTGAACTTCATAACAGTCGTTCAATTTTTGACAATGTTAAAAGGTGATACGGAGTAAAAAACATTTCCTTTTGCAGTGCTTGATTGATCCTTTCTATGTAGAGCTCGAGTTATTGGTTTGAGATACTCAATCGCTGGGATACTGCAAATTTGTAATTTTGTATACCTACTTTTCCTTTTCTGCATAAGCAACCTTTTAACTACTAGAAATTTGACTTCCAAAATGAGTACCGCTTAAAGGATTTGAGATAAGCAGTTTGTTTTCCTTTCTTACAAATTTGAGGTAAACACCGGCAATTTATTGAGCACTTCGTACTGATAGATTTGATATGCTAGCATATGCCTTAATGCATCATCTGTTTTCGATTTGTGTGTAGCAGACTACAATAAATAGCGATTAGTACACTAACATTACTTATATTGGTGATTTAGTACACTTGGTGCACCCAATTGAAATAAAAACCTAGGCTGGGGTGTGAACTGATAAAATCAAATAGTGTTTACACTATTCTATCGTATTTTTATCCTATCCTATTTTCTCCTATTTTAGTCCCCAAACTAAGATTTTCGTTGACATGGTGTACAAAATCGAGGAGAAAATGCCAGGGTATTAATTACTGGCTTTAAAGGTCGGTTTTGTATTGGAACAAATATTGGTCTAAAAAAATTGTAATCAACCCTGTCAATTTTCACTTGTATCTTCTTCAGTAAACTGATCACAATTATCCTCTGCAGCTTTTTAAGAGAAGAGTGGAAGCATTTGAATGAAAGAGAAGCTCTTCGTGATCTTCCGATTGAGGAAAAAAGAATAGAGGTATTATATTCTTGCTTTTACAGTCTGATAATTTTTAATTGTCCACACTCCACTCCTTTGCCCAATTATTTGCTCCATTTACAGAAATGTTTCGGTTGTATATCTGGTTTGACAAGACAATAGTTTTCCGAAACAAAACCATGAATTTTATTTTCAGATTTAATTCCTCCAGATTCTTATTTTCTGTTTCCTTTATTCATGGACTCCAAATTTCTTAACTAGGTTCCGCAACAGAGGAATGATTACGATTGTGGTCTCTTTGTTCTTTACTTTATTGAACGATTCATTCTCGAAGCACCCCAAAGACTGAAAAGAAATGACTTGGCAATGGTATTGAAATTTCTTTCCTTTATTATACACATTGTAAACCAAAATCAAATATCTTCCTACTTTATTAACTGCGGTATTTATATTTGCAATTTCAGTTTGGTAAGAATTGGTTCAAACATGAAGATGCTTCCAGTTTGAGACGAAAAATTAAGAAACAATTAATCGAAGAGTTCAAGAAAGCAAGACAAGACAATTGTGTTCCAGCCGAGTCTACTACAAAGGCTGCTCCAGAACAAAAGTTGGAGCAATCTATGGACATTACGAAGTTTATTTTGGTGGAGGCGGACCAGTTTTCTAACGATTATTAATTGGCTGTTTTGGTTGTGACTTGAAGATGAGTGAGTTCTGAAGGTCTTTTTTAGAAACTTTCATCAGGTTTATGGTTACCATGCTAGGGAACTTTTGTCGTGTTAAACCGATTATTTAAGCAAAAAGCTAAAATATTTAAAATTCAGCTAAAGATTTTTTAGCGATTTTGAAGAATATTGAAAAGCTATGACGGAGGAACATCTGCAATATATGCAATTAGCTTTAACTGTAGGAGGATATATAAATGGTTTAGGAGTTGTACATGGACAAATAGTTACTGATCAGTAGCTCTGTTCTTCCATTTTATGTATAGATTCTGTAAATGATGGTGATCGTCTTTTGGGATGATGATTTTATGAATGGCAAAACTCTAATTGCAAATAATGTTTTTTTTTCTTTTTGCATGTTATGCTTTGATGATTAAATAATATCACCGTATTTATGATTTCCATGAAAGAAAACAAAATTTAGAACTCATCTATCTATGATAAAGACTTGTAGAGTTTTGGGGAACGTGTTAAGAAGACGGTGAAGCAGTATAAACGTTGGTCAGAAAAATGAAAAACTAAAAGTAGAAACAACATTTTGGTAGAGGGACTATTTAAATCCCTGAATGGAGGCGGCAAAGCCTATTAGATTATAACTAGTTACACGAGAAGAATAACATCGTTTTGAATCTCATGCTCAGATCTCGTGTCTAATGAAATACTAGAAAACTTGCCGAAAAAGAAGAGTAAGGTTTGCTTCGTTTTTCATCAAGTTGCTCTGTTCAAACTAGAAATAGAAAAGTTGTGATAATACTGTATATACTCCTTTTTCTTAAAGAACTTTTTGATAACAGATATTCCCTCTCCTAATTTAATATAAAAAGTATTGTTTGTGATATCAAACTTCTCGTTTCGTTTGTATGTTCACGCTTATCTTCCTCGTTTCTTTGCCATACATGATACACTCATACTGAATACTGATCCCATTTCTATATGATACGAACGCCAACAAATTTAAGATAAGCATATCTAGATGTTTGCAGATATACCCAGGATCCCCAAATTAGTCCGTGATAAACTAATAGAAGACACCCACAAATTCACAAGGAAAAGAGTTGATCTATTCTTACATTGTCACAGTAAAAACAATTACATGCATTCGACATACAAAGAGGAAATTTTTTGAACAATAACCGGCTTACCATAACACCAACTGTAGATATATGCAATTTAACTGGTTCAGTATGTAAGGATCCTACCCTAAAGCAGAATCGATGCTCAGTGGCGTCTTTATACATTTTTTTTCTTTCTATATTCTCAAAAGGCTGGATTTTACACAGCTAATGAGACAAAACGGGCCAACTGTTCTATACCCATGATCATTGCATATTCATGGTTTCACTTTATAAAATATATCGAGTATCTATAGAAAGAGCTCGAAAATTCAGATCACAAAATTATCGACAGAACGCATAAATTTCAAAATAAAAAGCGTGCATAACTGATTCAAAATCTACATGTATACGCATTCACATGCACGCGCACGCACACACGCACACACACACAACCTAGTCGTCATGTTCATTTCAGTAATAAGCTGATAAGTGATAACTGTCAAAATAACTCTATCAATTCTAAAGCAGGAAATACCAGTACATATGAGCAACGAATCAAATACATGCACGTGTAGCTCCCAAAATCCGAAACAATTGAAATGCTTATAACTGGAAATATATTCATAACAACACATATACACAGGTATATATATTCCAGTCCTCATATTCATGTCAGTATTGAGCTGATATCCATTAAAATCAGGAAGCACATAAAAACAGGAAACACGAGTAACTGAGCAACTAGTTATAAGCCCTAAAACAATTATTTTATAGTAGCACCGATTCAGATATTCAGAATAGATAACTTCTAAAAACAATAAAAACACAGAAATGCAGATAACTGATTGCAAATCCAAAAGTATACACATAATAATTACACACATATGCATGCATATAACTAAAATACAAAAAACTTAACAATTGATAATTGCATCAAAAACGACTAAGCTAATATGCATTTCAGTCATAAACTCAGATCAATTTAGAAACAGAAAATTACAGTACATATTGCAAATAAATTATATATATATAACCTGATATAAATCTATTATCGTAGATATTATCCAGAAACAAAACAATTGTCGTTGAAGTTCTTTAGCATATAATTTCTAGAACATTGATTTTAACACCTACGAAATTGCTAAAATTGACAATCCACAAATATTAATACAACAAAATGACAAATAACTTCCAGAATCAGAAACGAAGAAATGCTAATAACTGATTGAGAAATCAACTCAGAATGTGCAGTAAACACTATAAAAATCGAAAAGGTAGAAACACACATAACTGATTGCAAATTCAACATAAATGATTGCAAATTCAACATAAATACATACATATATAACTTCTTCCTCCTCACACTCATTTCAGTCTCGATCAGTTAAAAACAAGAAATTACATTACAAATAATCAAACTAATTATATGCATATATTATTGTAGATATTATCAAAATCTATTGTCGTAGAGTTATCTAGCATACAATTTCTAAGACATTAATTTTAACACGAAGAAATCGCTAAAATTGAGAATCCACAATCCAATAGCTTCCAGAATCAGAAACGAAGAACTGCTTATAACCTATGTTGCACGGATACGGATACGAGTATCATATCCAATACGATACAGATACGGGGATACGTTTTTTATTGAAAATTTAGGATACGATACGACTAGGATACGTCAATCATTAAAATATTAATATATATATATATATATATATATATTATATATTAATAAAAGTAGCTACAAAACATTCAAACCAAAAATTCGTATTTAGTTACCCGAAACTTAAGCCAGAAAATAACACTTGTCCAACATAGTTAGCTAGGAGAATCATTACAAAAGACACTTGTCTGAAAGATCAACTAACTAGCGCTAGGATCATTACAAAATAGTGCTAAACTATTACAAAAAGCTCTTGTATCCTCTTTCTATATTAGTGTGTATGCATATATCTTTTGTGTTTATATGTGATGTGTGAAATCAAAGTAGATCTAAAAGTACTTTTATCCCTTTATGTTCATGTTTTACCTTTTTGTTTTTTTTCAAAATTTTCAAACAATATCATTTTCACCCCGCCGTATCCAAAACCAAAACGTATCCTAGCCGTATCCAGCTGGTCAACCCTCAAAATATTCAACAATACTTCAATCCCCGTATCGGTTACCGTATCCCCATATCGAGGGCGTATCCGTACCCGTACCCGATACTCCAAAAAATAAAAAAGTCAAAGTATCCATGCTACATAGCTTATAACTAATTGAGAAATCAACTCACAAATTGAGAAAAACACTTTTAAAATCGAAAAAGTAGATATATAACTTCTTCCTCCATACACTCACTTCAGTCATAAACTCAATCAATTAAAAAACAATAAATTTCACTACAAATAAGCAACTTGTTCGATACATATACTGATCTACATATAATTCTACTTATTATCAGATAAAAAAAGCTACTGTCGTAGACGTTATCTAGCATATAATTTTAAAAGATTAACACGAAGAAATCTCTAAATTGACAATACACAAATATTAATACAATAAATAACTTCCAGAACCAGAAATATTAACTGATTCAAAAATCAACTCAGAAATTGAGAAAAAGAATTTTCAAGCTCGAAAACTTAAAAAATACTCATAACTGATTCCAAATCAACATATATACATACATATATGTATATATGTATCAGCAATAAGTTAATAATTCATTTGAGCTCTTTTTGTTATTGAAAAACACAACACTTTTTTGAGCTCTTTTTGTCCATGTACTAAATAAAAAAATTCACAAAATCTAGCTAAAGGGCAATAAAATCCACCTATCCAACATTTCACAAAATCATCAACAATTCCGCTACGCAACATCGAATATTTCGTAAGTCCACCTTCATCCCTAACAAAAAACCATTAAAACACACACACAACATACATATATAAACGGAGACCCGGAAGAGCAAACCAACATGAATTTATTAAAAATCCAATTTTTTTCATTTAAACCAAAATATCTCGATACATACATAACAAAAATCAATGAGAACAACACCCATTATCATCATGTTCTTCATCACTATCATCCTCATCAAAGGCCTTATCTTATGAAAAACGCAACACTTTTTTTGAGCTCTTTTCATCCATATCCAAAAAAAACTCAGCAATCCAATATTTCACAAAATCATCAACAATTCCACTACGCAAAATGCAATATTATTCACATAAAAAAAACTCAAATAACACAAGCAAGTATATCCCCCTCACAATCAAGCCAAAAAGAGGAATCAACAGTAAAACAACATGAATTAATAAAAAGATCCAATTTTTCATTTTAAACCAAAGCAGTACACGATATCTCAATACATACATAACAAAAACCAATGAGAACAAAAGCCAATATTATTTCACCCATCATGTTGATCTTCTTCATCACTATCATCCTCATCAAAGGCCTTATTTCTAAGAATTAATAGTATATATGCTAGTTGAAAAAATGAATACAACCATCGTATATTCGATATTATTTCACCCGAACAAAAACCCATAAAACACAAACATGTATATCCATTCACAATCAAGCCAAAAAGAGAACCAACAGTAAAAAACAACAACATGAATTCATTAAAGAACCATTTTTTCATTAAAAACTGAACCGATACACAATATCTCGATACATACATAACAAAAAAAATCAATGAGAACAACACCCATCATCATGTTCCTCATCAAAAACCTTGTCTTTATGAAAAACACAACACTTTTCAGAGCTCTTTTCATCCATATCCAAAATAAAAAATTCACAAAATTTAGCTAAACATAAAAAATGATAAAATCCACCTATTCAATATATCACAAAATCATCAACAATTCCGCTGCACAAAATTGAACAATTCATAAATCCATAAAACACACGCAACATACATAAATACACGAGACCCGGAAGAGCAAAACAACATAAATTTATTAAAAATCAAATTTTGTTCAATTAAACCAAAATATCTCGATACACAAAATCTCGATACATACATAACAAAAAATCAATGAGAAGAAGAGCCATTATCATCATGTTGATGTTGATGATGATCATCATCACTATCATCCTCATCAAAGGCTTTATCTTTATGAAAAACACAACATTTTTTGGAGCTCTTTTTATTTAAAAATTCATTATCAACAGTACCCTCTTTCCACGTTACCTTCTTCTTTTTCCTAACAAGCTTCAAAGTTATTGTTTGTGATGATGACGTCGCTTCTTTTGTTGTTGGGTTTATTGTTAACGTTTCTGTGCTCGTTCTTCTCGCCATTTTTTTTATTTTGTTTTGGGATAAAATAATATTTAGGGATTTTGTTTCTAATGTAATTTGAAGAAAGTTGGAAATTTTTTTACCAAAAGAATGATGTTATTATAGGATGAAATTGCAAAATAATCCTATGAGATATGAGTGTTTTGTAAATACCCCAAATAAACTTTGGTTATTAGCATTTAATCCCACAAACTATTTTTAGTTTCCATGGTCTTGTTTGGTTAGTTGTACTTTTAACTTATAAGTTCCAAAAATAAAGATGTTATTTGATTGATTGGTACTCAGCATCCAATTTTTATGGGCTCTTCGTTTTCGCATTCAGCTTCCCTATTAAGATGTCCTAAAGATTTCTATCATCCGGACTTCAAAAGTTACGAAAAGGTACATATTGGAGTAAAGAGACAATGTTATTTGTTTATACTCGAAGTTTTCCAAAATTTAAAATTCCAAATGTCAATGGCCATTTTTGTTACTATTTAAAAAAAAAAAATCAAGAATTGCATGCTTCAGTTTGAACTATTGTGGCCAATCTAATGTTGCATGCGCTTGTACTAAAAAAAAATGTTCATATGGGTTTTATAATGTTTTGTATCCTCTATTATGACAATTTTTGAACTAATAGAGCATGTGTGTCGCATTTGCGTTGTATGTGAAAGGTTTCCATCTAAAATCTGAAAAAATTTGTCCGAATTTAACAAAAGCGTAAATTCAGAGTACAAAACAAGAAAAATCGGAATGAAGGTCATAAAGTTGAAAAAAAAACTTCATAACACATGGGGTGAAAAGTTAATAAAACGCGTTTATTGTATAATGAGTAGTCATGTACTTCTAACTATAATGGATAAGTCACATGTGTAAATAAAATAAATAATCAACTCATTTTAGGTAACCGTCAATACTGTCTTTCTCTCTTGAACTTCACAGTCAAGAAACAAAAATCGGCCCTAAAGTCACAAAAAGAATTATAAGTGAATGACAATATATTTCATTGTTTTAGTGGATCCCTTTTTTATTTCTATTTTCGAATAGAATAATTTTGATAATAAAAATATTATATTTATATTATACATATAGAAATAATACAATAAAAACACTAAAATAGGGGTTACATTTAATTCGCGCTAAAACCTTGTCAGAAAAATTTATATCCATCTTAGAACCAAAGTGATAGAGTACTATGTATATTTAGCGAATGCACCAACAATTATTCATGATTCCATAATGGAATCAATTCCATACCCGTTCCCAATTAGAGAAGAAATGTTATGGTAAAACTTCGTTTGAAATGTTATGGTTGGATCGGATCCGTAAAATTGCCATCCCTATTCCCACGATCACATATTATGTAACATCTCGTATTTTTATAAGTGATTTTAATTATGAATTAATTTATCCAAAAACGTTTTATACAAATTTTACCAAAAACCGGTCACTCGACTAATTTTTAGCCAAAAACCGAAACTTTTCCGAAAAACTTTATTTTAAAAACCAGTTACTAATTTTATAAATAAAAATGACCCAATAGATTTGTTTCTAAAAATTTGTTATTTTTTAGTAGTAAAACAATATTTTTGGATTTAGAGTTAAATTTTAGAACTTTTCGGACCAAATAGTTCGTTACCACAAACTTTCTCAAAACTGTTTTTACATTTTCAAATCAGCCCATTTCTTTTAAAACAGTAACGTAAAACAAGAGAGAAAAAGAGAGAAAAGAGAGAAAAAGAGGAAGAAGAAGAAGAAGAAGAGGAAACCACCACTAGCGGGTTCTTACCGGAAGCATCTCCTCTACGCACTAAGGTAACGGGGATTATCCATTGCGACTAGATGAGGGTGTATGTTAGGATTAGATTTACGTTTATTATAAATTGGGTGTTTTTGCCTTTTATATTAATTATGTTCTTATATTGTTAATTGGGGTTTAGTTGTTATATTTTTAATTCCATTATTTGAATTGTAGAAGTTGAGTCTTTTGATATATTAATTTTGAATTAATGAGATTATGGATGGGTTTGCGTGTTTTATGAGTTGATTATGTGATATTATAGTTGTTGATAAAATTGGGTGAATTTATGTTGAATAAAAATGAATTGTAGTTTATGCATACAAGTTGTTTGTTAAAATGCCTGAATGAGATTTATGTTGATAACTTGTTTGGCTAGTTGTGAATCTAGCACCTATGATTATGGGTATTGTTGAATTACGTTAAAGTGACGTATGAGAATGTGATAATTGAATGGTTTTATATTATTGGCCGAGGCCCTGTGATTTAGTTGTACTGGCAATGGTCTATGTCTCTCCTTAATTTCGGGGACATAAGACGGCCGAGGGTATATGGAATGACTCGTCTTACGGATTGTGGCGAGTGGCGTGAGAGGTCACAGTGTGCACTATATTTATTTTATTGTAAGCAATGGTCTATGTCTCTCCCTAATTCCGGGGACATAAGACGGCCGAAGGGTTAGGGAATGACTCGTCTTACGGACTGGGACGAGTGGCGTGAGAGGTCCAAGTGCGCACTATAAATCAATTTTTATTGTTAGCAATGGTCTATGTCTCTCCTTAATTCCGGGGACATAAGACGGCCGAAGGGATAGGGAATGACCTACCTTACGGACTGGGGTAGGTGGCGTGAGAGGTCCATGTTTGCTATAGATGTGTGTTGACGTTATTTAATTTATTTCGATGTACGTTGTTATTATATTTCTTTTTATTCGTTGATTATCGTAATTGTTGTTTGTGAGTTCTTGCATTTATGGGATGGAGTGACGGTATTTTATGGTGCCGTCCCGTCTATGTATGTGCGTGGGACTCACCGTTACAGTTTTGTATTTCAGGTACGACATAGGTTGGCACGTTCGGATAGGAGCATTAGCGAAGTAGCGCATGGGTTCGGGGAACCTTTCAGTTGCTTTATTTTCGCTTAGACTAGTTTTTATTTGAGGTTGTAGCCTACGGGTAAATTACATTTGTTCATTTCTTTTTATATAATTTTGTTAAAACCATTTGTCTTGTAGCCGCGTTTGGCAAACTTTATATTTATTCATTTAATTGTTCCTTTAGCTCACAAGTGTTTTCTTTTAAAATTTTAATTTTGTACCAACAGGTTTCATTTTCCTTTTGTTTAAAAAGGTCACGCCTTGATATCCGTTTTTAGAATTTTGAGACGTGACAAGTTGGTATCAGAGCTAACTAGGTTCTTGTATACTTTGGGACGACGGGAAAATGGGTAACCATTGGACCAAGATCCATCGTATCATTTTCACAAAACTTTTTCTAAAATCGGGGGGGTTGCATTTAGCTTAAGACATGTAGATAGAATTTAGTGGTAGTTGATGAAATGAAAGTCCACATGTAAGGCTAGTTGGGGACAATGAGGTCGCTTGTTGATTCCGGCTCGCCAAACTAGTGGGTGGACCTATCATCGGTATGTGTGAAGGAATACCTTAGCGATGTGGAGTTCTAGAGTATGCGAGTACGCTCGGGTGCTTTAGAATAACGTATCGTGATGGGTTATCCCTCGTACTTTTGTGTTGTTTGTATGCGTGTGTAGATTGATATAGTGTATATGAGATATAAGTTGCATGTCAAGTAGTGGCGAACTATTAGAGTACGAGAATTGTAAAGTTGATGGTTTTACGTAGTGTTTTTAAATTACTAACTTGTGTGTTAACGAATAATATATGCGAATCGATGTTGTTCGTAAAAAATGTTATGGATTAGAATGATATTGTGTGATATGTGCCTTGTAAGGAATTTACAAGTGTTGAGTAATTTTACGTTTTTATATCGATAATTTTCTGCAGAAAAACGACCAGTCGTTTTGTCAAAAACGATCGGTCGAATTTTTCAAACCTCTCTGGACCAAAAAACGATCGGTCGTCTGTCAAAACGACCGGTCGAATTTTTCAGACCTCTCTGGACCAAAAAATGATCGGTCATTTGTCAAAACAACCGGTCGTATTTTTCAGACCTCTCGGGTAATTTTTAGACCAAAACGATCGGTCGTTTTGGCCAAAACGATCGGTCGTGTTCTGGTAATTTTGCGGTTTTCTCGCCATACTTCAAACGCTTGTAACTCATTCGTTTGTACTCCGAATTTGATTCCGCTTGAAGCGTTGGCTTCATATTTCAGTATGCTATGATTTTGAACCTTAGAAAGCTTGATAAAGTGATTAATTTGTAAACCGAGTTTTAATCATGTATGAATATACATGTATGAGTAGTAGTGTCGAGTAAGACAACTAAAGTGTCGGTTTTAAATGTATGCAGTAATGGCTATTACCACAAGAACTAGTGGAAGGGGACCAGCTACACGCGGGGGAGCACCACCATCAAGCGGTGCGGCTATTCGGGGTGGGGTAAATGGAAGAGGAAGAAGAGCTCCAATGGGGATGGGAGCAACTTGAGGCAGAAGGACTGCAAGAGGCCATGGGGGCAGAGGTAACGCTAGTGCCCCACCACCTGAGCAACCCGAGGTGGAGGTAGATGTTGAGAATGTATATGAGGGGGTGAATGAGGAAGAAGATGAGACATACTTACCTGGACCGGAATCGGTAAACGCTAACCAAGTGATGACCGACCTTCAGAAGGTGGTGCAAATGATGGTGCAGAATGCACAAGCTGGGAGTTCAAGTAACAGTGGATTGCTTAACTTCACCCGATTGGGGGCTCCGACTTTTGATGGGATAGGTGAACCATCCATAGCTGAGGGATGGGTGGATGAAATGGAGAAATGCTTATCAACGGCGGGAATAGTAGATGGGGAACAACGGGTGAATATGGCCCAGTTTCACCTAAAGGGTGAAGCACGGAAGTGGTGGTTAGGGATCGTGGATACTTACGACTTAACCAACACCGACTGGAATGAATTCATCGAATTGTTCAACCGACAGTTTCTTCGATTCTTATAAGGATGAAATGAGGAGGCGGTTTGATGAAGTATATCAAGGGGGTATGGCCGTTCAAGCATACCAGCTAAAGTTTACCTCACTCTCAAGGTATGCCCCAGACTCAGTTCTAGGGGGTGCTGAAAAATGTAGGAGATTCATGAAGGGGCTGAACCCGACTATCTCATTGTAATTGGCATCGGCCCGCCATGTCAACTATAATGAGTTGCTAAAATCGGCTCAAGCAGTGGAAGGAGCTCTACTCCATAGCAAGAGAATCTTGGAGAAGTCGAAAACCGGAAATGCTCCGAGGGAAGAGAAGAAGCGGACTTGGGATATGACGAATAATTCGCGTTTTCCACAACAGGGCAGAGGAGAGAGGGGTTTTAATCCACTACCGACAAACGTCGGGATGAGGGGAGCGTGTTTCCACTGTGGAGATGTGAATCATCAACAGTTTGAATGCCCTAGAGTCCAATGTAGGACATGCAACTGAATGGGACATACAACAAGGATTTGTCCCAGGGGACAAGGAAGAATCGACACCAGCCGGCCCTTTAACCAACCTAGGTTGCCACCACCACCATCAAGAAGACCAGAATTTGTGCCACAACACCAATTATCTGGGAACCAAGGGGGAGGGTTTCGACTTAACCACCAAGGAGGGGGAAACCATGGGAAATACCGATGAGGCTATCAAGGCCTGGTAAACCGACGAAATCATGGGGGAAATCGAAGACCGCAAGGAAACCCACCAATTCAAGCTCGTCTATTTGCCTTACCACATCTGTCAAACCAAGGAGATCCGACAAATGTACAAGGTATGGTTCTTGTGTGCTCATCTTGGGCACATGTTCTTTTCGATACGGGTGCTTCGCGTTCTTTTATATCTAGAAGCCTAGTTGAGTCTTTGTCGTTAGAGATTGGGGTTCTAGAGAACCCGATTGTTGTAGAGACTCCTGTTGGGGGTCGAGTTGTGTTGGACCGAGTGTGTCGGTCTTGTGAGATGGTGGTCGCGGACCATGTGTTTATATTTGATTTAGTTGTTATAGAGATATCGGGGTTCGACGTGATACTTGAAATGGACTGGTTGGTTCATTTCAATTCTTTCATCGATTGTGTTCGACGAAAAGTTTTCCTTACAACTTCATCCAGAGATGAGGTGTTCTTTCGTGGGGAAAGGGACGCTACCCTTTCTTCTATTCCTTATTATTCCAAGCGGGTTGTGGGCAACCTGTCTTGTCTTTTGGCTAGTCTCTCGATAGTGGATAACGACGAGGAAGTGGAAATGTGGCCACACGTAGTGGACGACTTTAGAGATGTGTTTCCAAAGGATTTACCTAGGTTACCACCAAAGAGAGGGTTAGATTTTTCTATCGACTTGATACCGGGAACGACACCCATAGCCATTTTCCCGTACCGATTGGCACCGGCTAAGTTAAAAGAGTTAAGTAAGCAGTTAGAGGAACTGCTGGAGAAGGGGTTTATTAGGCGGAGTACTTCACCGTGGGCAGCACCAGTCTTATTCATGGAAAAGAAGGATGGATCGATGAGGATGTGCATCGACTATCGAAAGTTAAATAGGGTGACTATTAAGAATAAGTACCCATTACCTCGAATTGACGATTTGTTTGACCAACTGAAGGGAGCGACGTTCTTTTCAAAAATTGACTTGCGATCAGGCTATTACCAATTGAGGGTGAAGGATGAGCATATTTCGAAAACGGCCTTTAGGACCCGGTATGGTCACTATGAGTTTGTGGTCATGCCATTCAGGTTAACTAATGAACCGGCGGCATTTATGGAGTTAATGAACCGAATCTTTAAGGAGTATCTCGACAAGTTCGTGGTGGTCTTCGTCGACGATATCTTGATTTACTCGAGTTCAAGAGAGAAACACGATGAGCATCTCCGTTTAGCATTGCTCACGTTGAGAGAGCACCAACTTTATGGAAAGTTTAGCAAATGTGAGTTTTGGCTAAATGAGATGAAATTTCTTGGACATGTGATCTCGGAAGAAGGGGTAAAGGTGGACGCAACAAAAATTGAGGTAGTTTCGAAATGAGCACAACCAAATAATGTGTTTGAGATTCGAAGTTTCTTGGGTTTAGCGGGATACTATCGACGGTTCGTCAAGGATTTCTCAAAGTTAGTGACTCTAATGACTCAACTTACCAAGAAAGGGGTGAAGTTCGTGTGGAGTGAGGCTTGCAAGAAAGCTTTCCTAGAGCTCAAGAAGCGGTTGACTAGTTCCCCCATACTAGTTATACCCAAGCAAGGAAAGGGTTACCAAGTGTATTGCGATGCATCGAAGGAAGGTTTGGGTTGCGTCTTGATGCAAGATGGAAAGGTTATTGCATATGCTTCGCGACAACTAAAGATTCACGAAAAGATCTATCTGACTCATGACCTACAGCTAGCGGCAATAGTTCATGCATTGAAGATATGGAGGTATTATCTGTTCGGGGAAAAATTCGAAGTGTTCTCGGATCACAAGAGCTTAGGGCATATTTTTACCCAACGCGATCTAAATATGCGACAACGGCTATGGATGGAATATTTGGAACAGTACGACTATGACTTGCACTATCATCCAGGAAAGGCCAATGTAGTGGCGGATGCTTTGAGTCGAAAGTCCCGTGCGACCTTAGCGCATGTGGCGATCGAGGAATGGAGGATGATGGGAAAAGTGAACGAGTTCAACTTGGAGTTGGGGAATGTTAATGTGGGGACCTTGTACACAATAGTGGTATAACCGGAACTCATGAGTAGGGTTTTGGAAGCGCAAGATGGGGACGAGAAAGTGGAGAACTATGAGAAACGGATAAGTTCGAGCGAAGGATTAGATGGTTGGACGAAAGGAACCAATGGAGGACTACGATTTAAGGGGAGGACTTATGTGACAGAAAACATGAGGAACGAGGTATTAAAGGAGTTTCACCACTCCCGATTAGCCGTTCATCCCGGCGGGACGAAAATGTATCACGATGCGAAGAGACAATTTTGGTGGCCTGGAATGAAACGAGATGTAGCTTCATACGTTAGCAAGTGTCTAACTTGCCAGCAAGTGAAAGCGGAACACCAAAGACCGGCGGGTATGCTCCAACCTTTACCGGTGGTAGAATGAAAGTGGGAAAGGATAGTAATGGATTTTGTGACCAACTTACCTAAATCGGTAAGTGGAAATGACGCTGTGTGGGTTGTGGTCGACCGTTTGACCAAATTCGCACACTTCATTGCAATCAAGATGACAAATTCGGTGGAAATCTTGGGACGAAAGTATATCAAAGAAATTGTTAGACTTCATGGGGTACCGATTTCGATAGTATCGGATCGAGATGCGAGGTTTGTATCGAGGTTCTGGGGTGTATTGCAAAATGCCTTATGGACCAAGTTGACAATGAGTACGGCGTTTCATCCCCAAACGGATGGACAATCAGAGCGGAGTATCCAAGTGCTAGAGGATATGTTGCACGCATGTGTGAATGACTTCAAGGGAGGTTGGGAGAGCCATCTACCTTTAGTGGAGTTTGCGTATAATAATAGCTTTCAAGCTAGTATTGGCATGGCACCTTTCGAGGCTTTATACGGGCGGCCGTGTAGGTCTCCGGTGTGTTGGACCGAGGTGGGAGAAGCAAAAATGTTAGGACCGTAATTGATTCAAGAAACAATAGAAAAGATTAAGCTAATTCGACAAAGGCTTGAGACGGCTCGAAGTAGGCAAAAGAGTTATGCGGATAAGAGGAGGAGACCTTTGGAGTTCGAAAAGGGGGATCAAGTATTTTTGCGAGTTTCACCCAGGAGCGGGATTATGAGGTTTGGCTCTAAAGGGAAGTTGAGCCCGCAATTTATCGGACCATTTGAGATCGTGGACCGAGTGGGGGAAGTTGCATACCGGTTGGACTTGCCACCAAAGTTGGCAGGGGTTCACCCGGTGTTCCATGTGTCAATGTTGAAAAAGTATCATCATGACCCTTCTCACGTGGTGGACTTTGAGGACATTGAGGTTAGTGCGGATGTGACCTACGAGGTGGGACCTACGAGGATTATCGACGTGCAAGAGAAGGAACTTCGAGGAAAAACGATTAGATTGGTAAAGGTAGTTTGGAAACACCATGGGGCCGAGGAGGCAACTTAGGAACGCGAGGATGAGATGAAGAGGAAGTATCCTGACCTCGTGCTTTCTTTAGGTACTTTTGTTTAGATGTTTTCTAATTTCGGGACGAAATTTCTTTATCGGGGAAGGGTTGTAACGCCTAGAGTTTGGAGTTTATTTTAGTTGTAACGCCTAGAGTTTACGGAGTTGTTGAGTTGTCTTTTATTATGTTTGATATTGCATATAGGTGTTTACCTTATTTGAGATTCTTACATGTTGTTCATATATTTATGTTATGGAATTGTTACGGGTTGTGAACCTTGCGTATTTTATTTTTTTTAATTAATTATGACACGAATTGGGCGTTTAAATTCTTATGGTCTTATTGTAATGTTATCATTTCTGGATATAGTTGTTTAGAGAGAAATTTCGGGGCAAAATTCTTTTAAGGAGGGTTAGTTGTAACATCCCGTATTTTTATAAATGATTTTAATTATGAATTAATTTATCTAAAAACGTTTTATACAAATTTTACCAAAAACCGATCACTCGACTAATTTTTAGCCAAAAACCGAAATTCTTCCGAAAAACTTTATTTTAAAAACCTGTTACAAATTTTATAAATAAAAAGGACCCAATAGGTTTATTTCTAAAAATTTGTTATTTTTGAGTAGTAAAACAATATTTTTGAATTTAAAGTTAACTTTTAGAACTTTGGGGACCAAATAGTTCGTTATCACAAACTTTCTCAAAACTGTTTTTACATCTTCAAATCAGCCCACTTCTTTTAAAATAGTAACCTAAAACAAGAGAGAAAAAGAGAGAAAAGAGAGAAAAAGAGAGAAAAAGAGGAAGAAGAAGAAGAAGAGAAAACCACCACTAGCGGGTTCTTACCGGAACCATCTCCTCTATGCACTAAGATAACGGGGGTTATCCATTGCGACTAGACGAGGATGTATGTTAGGATTAGGTTTTACGTTTATTATAAATTGGGGGGTTTTTGCCTTTTATATTAATTATGTTCTTATATTGTTAATTGAGGTTTAGTTATTATATTTTTAATTCCATTATTTGAATTGTAGAAGTTGAGGCTTTTGACATATTAATTTCGAATTAATGAGATTATGGATGGGTTTGCGTGTTTTATGAGTTGATTATGTGATATTATAGTTGTTGATTAAATTGGGTGAATTTATGTTGAATAAAGATGAATTGTAGTTTATTCATACAAGGTGTTTGTTAAAATGCCTGAATGAGATTTATGTTGATAAACTTATTTGGCTTGTTGTGAATCTAGCACCTATGATTATGGGTATTGTGAATTATGAGTGACGTATGAGAATGTGATAATTGAATGGTTTTATATTATTGGTCGAGACCCTGTGATTTAGCTGTAGTGGCAATGGTCTATGTCTCTCCCTAATTCCGGGGACATAAGACGGTCGAGGGGATAGGGAATGAGTCGTCTTACGGACTGGGGCGAGTGGCGTGAGAGGTCCCAGTATGCACTATATTTATTTTATTGTTAGCAATGGTTTATGTCTCTCCCTAATTCCGGGGACAAAAGATGGCCGAAGGGATAAGAAATGACTCGTCTTACGGACTGGGACGAGTGGCGTGAGAGGTCCAAGTGCGCACTATAAATCTATTTTTATTGTTAGCAATGGTCTATGTCTCTCCCTAATTTCGGGGACATAAGACGGCCGAAGGGATAGGGAATGACCTACCTTACGGACTGGGGTAGGTGGCGTGAGAGGTCCATGTTTGCTATAGATGTGTGTTGACGTTATTTAATTTATTTCGTTGTACGTTGTTATTATATTTCTTTTTATACGTTGATTATCGTAGTTGTTGTTTGTGAGTACTTGCATTTATGGGATGGAGTGACGGTATTTTGTAGTGCCGTCCCGTCTGTGTATGTGCGTGAGACTCACCGTTACAGTTTTGTATTTCAGGTACGACATAGGTTGACACGTTCGGATAGGAGCATTAGCGAAGTAGCACATGGGTTCGGGGCACCTTTCAGTTGCTTTATTTTCGCTTATACTAGTTTTTATTTGAGATTGTAGTTTACAGATAAATTACATTTGTTCATTTCTTTTTATATAATTTTGTTAAAACCATTTGTCTTGTAGCCGCGTTTGGCAAAATTTATATTTATTCATTTAATTGTTTCTTTATCTCGCAAGTGTTTTCTTTTAAAATTTTAATTTTGTACCAACAGGTTTTATTTTCGGGAAAAATGCTTAAATGGTACCTAACCTATCAGCTTTTAGTGATTTGGTACCCAACCTAACACACTTTTTAATTTGGTACCCAGCCTATATATTTCGCTCCAATTTGGTACCCAACCTAACACTTTTTCTAATTTGGTACCCAACCTATATGTTTCGCTCTAATTTGGTACCCAACCTATACGTATACAGTCCAATTAAGGGACTCAATCTGTCTTCGATCATCGGTTTTTAACGCATAGGTTGGGTACCAAATTAGAAAAAAATGTTAGGTTGGGTACCAAATTAGAAAAAGTGTTAGGTTGTGTACCAAATTAGAGCAAAATGTATAGGTTGGGTACCAATTTAGAAAGTGTGTTAGGCTGGGTACCAAATCACTAAAAGTTAATAGGTTGGGTACTATTTTAACAATTTTCCCTTTCATTTTTCTTTTGTTTAAAAATGTCATGCCTTGATGTTCGTTTTACGGATTTTGGAGTGTGACATATTACACTTTTACATTGTAATTAGCTACCGTCCAAAGATTACATACATAACTTATTTGTTGAAAGGATTGGTACAATTTGATGATTAAACTTGATTGACAATATAGTTTTCCAACTCTAAATTTATGTTATTAAAGGAATTCCAAGTTTAGGTGTTGAGAAAACTTGTTTTTGTTTATTCTGGGGGAACGGTTATGGTTCTTTGAGGGCTTGGTAGATGGATTGAAATGTTTTTTTTTTTTTTTTGCAAACGTTAACTAACTATCTGTAAGAACTTTGTGTCGTGTTGTTATATATTTAAGATTTAATTTAAAATTTGTTGGATTAGAGTTATCTATGGTTTTTGTAGCTGAATTGATTTGTTTTACTTATAGAAATTTGTAATTATGGTTTTTAAATGCAATGCACGATTTCGTCTTGTATGTTTATTACTTTGGAATTCAAATTGAATAGGAGTTGTTGATAGTTTTTTTTTTTCCCGACTGTTTCGGGGTGTTGTGTTACGGTTTTTTTTATGGCTTGATAGCTGATGACTTATTTTACCAGTCAATGTGTATAAACCTGATAATCTCGGTGTATTTTATGTTAAACTTGAAGTTTTCGATTAGAAACACTTGTTTTTTGTTTTGTTTCAGGTGCAGGGGTGTCGTACTTTTTTGGTTTTGATAGCTGATTTAGTTGGCTTATCTATGTATGGATTTAAAAATTTGCATGTTTATGTTGTCAAAGATCGATGCTATATAAGATTTGGTATTGTATATTTATTAGTTCATTTGTGAGACTCGAAATGACTAATTTTAAAATGCGTTTGGTCGACCGTTTTCGAGAGTTCAAGAGACCCGATGCAAAATTGATACTCGATGCCTTTTCTAAATCATTTTGTTTCCACTATCTTTCTATTCAAGAAGCGGCACAAGTCTTTGTCAATGTTTTGATAATCATTATACTTTTTATTTTGCAGTTAATGGATGTTGCTCCCAAAATCTATAAGGTGTCCCAAGAGCTTGGTATACTTATCATCATCGGCCTCGCTTGGTTTCTTTTGGCAATTTTAACCGAAGTAGACACTTTCAGAAAAGCTAAACCTCATGCAATTGAAGTATACTGTGCGACTCCCTTATCTTCTTCGCTAGATTATTCAGAATGGTAATTTCATATACATATATATAACATAAGTCAGTGTACATGCTTGCTTGACAGTATGGCCCTGAAGAGGTGCGTGCATGAGGTACGACCGTACTAGACTCATGATTTCGGAGAATTATTCAGGGTCACACGACGTAGATAAATATTAATGTCCTGCAATATGTTTTTTCGTACAACTAATTTGAGAATGTATTAAAATGATTATTTTATCAGCTATTGCACTTCTACCTCTTTCCAATGTGATGTAAATCACAGAAAATTACTTTTATGCATTCTAATTAGCTACCATGCAAGCATTACATGCATAACCTATTTGTCGAAATGCTTGATACAATTTGATTTAAACTTGATTGACAATATAGTTTTCTAACTCTAAATTTGTGTTATGAAATAATTTCAACTTAAGGTGTTGAAAAAGCTTGTTTTTGTTTATTTTGGAGGTATGGTTAATGATTTTTTGAGCGCTTGATGGGTGGATTGAAATGATTTTTTTGAGTTTTGCAAAGTTTAACTATCTGTAAGAACTTTGCATTATGATGTTGTTAAAGTTTTACTTAAAGTTTGTTGGGTTAGAGTTATTCATATATAGTTTTGTAGCTCAACTGATCTAATTTACTTATTTATGTATTAATCATCATCAAATGTGCCAAAACAAAAAGAAACGATTAGACTATAAAATTACTTCCAGTAAAAAAAACTAATTTCGCCATGAACACAACTATTTTCGTGACCATTGTGGTCTTCTATATCGTTATTTATACCATAGTTCTTTATGTTTGAGTTTCTTATAATTTTGGTACTATAGTGACAATTTCATTATTGAGCCGTGTAACCGTTTTTTATTAGTTTTTATGAATGATACTTATTATTAAGAGGGTATAAACCCTACTTTTTATCTCTTATTCCCTTCTCTTTTTATCTACTTTTCTCATCTCAATTCTCGAGTAGTAGCGTATTCAACATCTAGTACGTAGTTTGATTACCGAATTACTGTTTCAAGATATCTTTCATGTTATTTAGTTTAATAAGATATATGTTTTATTTAATCGTTTGACAAAAATGTGGTTAGACAATTCTCGATATATAGAAAATAAAATCAACATCACATGTTATAAAAAAAAATTAGGCAAAATATAGAACCTGGCTACATCAATGGCAAACAATATTGTGAAATAAGTTTACGGTGTTCATGAAAGTCGGAACACGAATAAACAAGAATGTATTTTTCTTTTTCACCCAAAAGTGAAATGTCCAAAGATTTGTAAACAAAACAAAACAAAATATAAAATCTCAGCCAACATTTACTCCAAAATTCCTCTCCTACTAACCTTCCTCGAAACCTCCTTCCCTCTATAATTCCCATCTATATATATATATAACACTAGCGGGCGTGCCCACACGATACATGGTGTAACACGTGATTTAGTGACAACTCTTTTGCAAAATCAACATTTGTGACATTATAAAATTCACAATCAAATAATATCTTTACATAAGTGTAAAAAAATAACAATAATTGAACGAACTGAAATCAGAATTGTTAGATTTGTATCTTGGAGGGAGAGAGAAAGAAAGGAGACACGGAGGTTACAGGAATAAAATAGAAAGAGATAATGGAGATAATGAGGAAAGAGATATAATAAAAATATATTTCGGAAAAAAGAGAGAACGGTTATTAGTAATAACCAACGGTTCAGAACAGTTTTTTTAACTTTTGAATTAAAGAATAGTTGGTATTTTCATAATTTAATTAAGTTTTCAGGGGCATTTTCGAAATATGAAGGTTTTTTTTGTAAATAGTTGTTTCAAGACTTCATAAGAGGTGTTGACATAAAGTAATAGTATAGATATCTCTATAATAATATCTCCACCTATTTCTCAACTAAAATTAAAATGAAGCTAACACCTAAAATAAACCCAAAACGCCTCTTTCGGTCAAAAAAGTCAGTCATCCGGACAGATCCATCTTCATTCAGCTCGGTAGTACCACAACTCCCACCTCCGGTAGCGAAATATTCCACGTGACACTTGCTTTTAACGTAATAGACAAAGACCGAGGTGGAAAAATAGATTTAACCAAGAATGTGTATACATAACAAAATTTGCAAAAATATCTCTCGATATTCAACTCATTTTTTTTAAACTTTTTTTGGTAATCAACGTCTAAAATTTATTGAGCGGCTACTTAATAAAGAAATTGGGTTAGATGCATGCGCGAAGAATTTTGTTTTTGTTTGATCTTCTAATTATTAGGTTTTGTATCATCAACCCCGACTCTTATCGACAATTCACATCGTAAGAGAGAGTGATCGCTATAACTAATTTTTATCTTGATGCCACTTTCTCAAAACCTCAATGAGCGAATCGTTTTTCTCATTGTTAGTTTGTAATTACTAAATGTGGAGTACGTATTTTGTCCTTGTATAAATATTTCAAAAGGCACGAGTACTAATGTTTCTCAAAATACAAGTTTTCTTAAAATACTATTCACTCGTTTCATTTGTTTATTTTGGATTACCTCCGTACAACAATAACACTCCGACTTAATTTTTTCACAAATATTGGTTAGTGTTACTTGAAGTAATAAATTTATCTATCAATTTTCAAATATATTAATATATTATTAAAATGGTAATATATTCAAGATTTGCAAATAATAATACTTATCAAGGTTATGTTTGACAACAATATTTCTAGTCAAAAAAAATCTATAAATAAGATGTTTCAAAAATTTAAGGAAAACTTAGTTTTTTTATTATTATATTTTTTTAGCTACATATGTTTTTTGAAAAGCTAAATACTCCGAGTTTACAAACAACTAGTGAGTTTTAAAATAAAAATTTAAAAATCATTCCAAAAAAGAATCGGTTACCAAGTGAACCATTAGATATGAGTTATGAGGATCTAATCATTTTAAAAGACAAATTGGACTAATATTTTGGCACCGAATCAAAAATTTCATCGGACTATTATTATGGGAGGGAAGGAGTCATACTTTATTTTAAAATATTTCATTTTGTTTGTCCGATTTATGAAATGGATCAAAAAGTATCATCCGTTGGTGGCTTAGAACTACGCGACACATTCAACTCCTACCACGTTACTGTGACAGTTTCATCACCTCGTAGAAACTTCATTCGGTGTTCTCTGCTCTCGGTGACCAACGTGCACTCTAGCAAGAGTCTGAAGGCATGATAATTGGCATGGACGTAAGCACTATTAATTGAATGGCTTCGTTTGTTTTACCTTTACATAAATGTTGTATTGCGTTATTTTATTTTTGTTTGTAAGAGTGCAATAAAAACATTTTTACTCAAATTTGACATAATACTATAAAACTTTTATAGAATCATATCATTGGTACTAAAAAAATATATAACTATACAGAGGTTTTTTTTTTTTTATTAATGAGAGGTTGCATATAACATTAGATAGATGTACATGATTTATATAAACATGCAAATGAATGTATGAAAAGTTTACTTAAACAAATGTATAAAATGGATGAAGAGAATTAAAAAGTAGCTAGTTACATAATTAAGTAATTAAATCACACAAATTCAGTACAATAATAAAAAGGATATGAATGTTTTTCTCAATCAATCAAATGAAAAACAAGCTTTGTATGCTTTAAGTGACAAAGAAATCTTCAATGGAATTAGGAAAGAGGCAAACAAAGATAACATTGGGAGGATAGTTTAGAAATAAAAAGGTTGAAATAATTTGGGTTCAACATTAAGTTGTCTATATCCGCGAGCTATTATCGTCAAACTACCTTAGATAATTATTTTTCATCATCTTAAATTTATCGTGACAACATGTATTTTCATAACATATCATTTTGATAAAGCCATAACTTTGGTCGGTCATGTTAGGCTTTTCAACAATAATATAATAGTAAATCAAATGTATATAATGGACACTTCCTGATCTTTATTACTGCTCGGATTACTATCCTTATTCGGATTATTACACCTGCTCGGATTAATATCTCTATTTTACAATTGTGCTCGATTTGACTGTTTAATCTATCTTCTTGGTCTTTCTCCTTTTATTCGATGTTCGGCTTCTCTCTGTTCGGTTTATTTCTTGACTTAATATGCCTTGACTAGTTTCTCTCTTTTCTCAACTTCTCTCTATATTTTTTGGATAGATTTTCTGGTCCTTTTCTAGGATGGGTAGTTGGCTATTTATAGGCAACTATGCCTTATAGGATGTTGACAAATGTCTTCATCCCAGGGGTTTTTCAGACATGGGTCCCCATTTGATTGGGCTTGGGCTTTTGATAGTAACACCTTATTTCCTATAAAAAGTATGAGATGACCCATTTAAGCGTTGGATACCCATTTATAAAGTGGGTTGATTATTACCCGAATAGAATATTCGGGTCTAATTTTTATGTTCTATCAAGTGCTCCCTGACTTCCTCGGCGTGGTTTCCATGTCGGGGGAGTCATGTTCGGTCTGTCGAGAACGTTACTTCGGTCTTGTCTTTCCCAATGCTTCATCGAGAAACGCAATAGACTCATGACGGTTCCCTGGGGGGCACATTTAATGTTTCCTATCCTAATATCTTTCTTCGAGGAAAACTCCTATAAAGGGGTGTGCTCCCTTCATAATTAGGCATTTTACTACTAATTTGTTCATGACATAATGGCTTCTTCAGGTTCTACTGGTGAGAGCTCCTTTAATTATATTTCATATTTAGAAATGGAAATCAAGAAATCTCGTACTGCGAATAAGAAACTTGTGGACAAGGTTTCAAGTTACAAGAAAAGGTTGTCTGACATGGATTCTGATCATCATGTGACGATGGCCGATCGGGATTGGGCTTACGAGCATATAAAGAGGCTCGAGGCTAATCTGGCCAAGCAGAAGGCAGCAAAAAGGGCCTATAAGCTTTCCTTCAAGGAGTTGCATGCTCTGTTTAAACCGAGTTCGGATGACGATGAAGAAGGCTCTTCCTCGAAATAATTAGTCTTTTGTAATTTCTGTTGTAATTTCTTTTGAATGGGGAGTCTTCTCCTCAGTTGTAATCGAAGTTTTTGAAATTAATAAAATATTTCCCTTTCCTTGTTATTGTCTGTTCATCT
Organism: Primula veris; assembly: GCA_963682055.1. Classification (NCBI taxonomy): domain Eukaryota; kingdom Viridiplantae; phylum Streptophyta; class Magnoliopsida; order Ericales; family Primulaceae; genus Primula; species Primula veris. Next base: position 14,748,225 of record OY821741.1, read on the forward strand.
TCTTGATATCTTTTTGGATGACTTTAATTGGATTTGGAACTTTGGTTAATTTGCCGTAAATGCTCTCGGGAAGTTCAAGAGGTTGTATTTCTTCGAGATGACCTTTGATCTACTCCTTGTTTCTTCCTATAAAAGGATTGTCCCTGTATTCTTTATGCAATTCATTCTTTATTAACGAACAAATGGCTTTTCCTCTTGAAAACTATGGTGACAACCTTCCTGAATACGTTGCTCGTCTTGAAGAGGAAGTTCAGAAGGTGCGTTATCTCGAGAAGAGGGTTGCCAGGCTGTCGGTGGAAGCTCGTCGGGCCGCCGAACTAGACGAGCGATTGGATGCCCTGGAGAAGGAGCATCAGAGGTCTTTGCTCGACAGTATTCGCGCTCGTTCTCGGATCAAAGAGCTCGAGGCCTCCAGAGATAGGCAACTTGCTTCCAAGAGGGCTTACAAACTGGCCCTTAAGGAAGTGTATGCTCGGTCGAAGGGGAAACCAAATGACGAAGCGGGCCCTTCCACGAAATGATTTTATTGTTTTTTCATTGTATTTCCTTTTATTGCTTCTTCTGTAACGAAGTACCAATCAATCAATAAAGACATCTTTCTCTTGTTTATATCTGAATTACTTTTCCAATGCAATTTATTTTGACTGCGCACGCTTGTGGCCTCATCAATGCTTTTTCTTGGGCCTTGCGTTTGACCTTATCCATTGGACCTCCTTAATCTTTATATCTGGGGACCAATAGGATTTCTTGAGCCTTGTGCATAAAAAATCTTATTCACCAGAGTTTTCTTGTGCTCTGTGCAAAAGATCTGGGATATTTATTTGAACCGCTGCCTTTCCCCAAAATGACGCGTGTTACGATGCCATTATTACTTACCCTCTTTAAATATTGGTAAGAATCCAAGCGTTTTGTGAACAAGAGTGGCTTTTAATTACTCACGCTTTTTTAGAACCTTTTGGGAATCCAAACGTTTTTTTTCTTGAACAGGCACATCTTTTAATTGCCGTCGCTTCTTAGTACCCATTGGCGAATGGTTGCGACTCTCAATACTAGCCCTTATCTAATTTATCTATAAATACCTGCTTACAGCATGGTTACATCCACAATCCTCATCATATTATTTTCCCCCATATACAGATTCTTATCTTATAATTTTTCTAAGATGTCTGGTCCTTTCACCCAATCAGCATTAGCTTTGCAAGTGGAGGCCTTTGAAACCTCTTATAACCATGTACAAAGGCTATTGAGGGATGCCGAGGAGGAATTGAAGGTGATGCGTTATCACCATACCGAGATGGTTCGGGAATTAACTTGGCTAAGATCCGAACTGGCTTATTGCCGACGTGCTCGTCAGGCTCTAGTCGAAGAGAATAAGATGCTAAGGGGGAACCCGACACTGAGGGACAGGGATGTCTCTGCCGGGCCCTCTCATCGATACCGATCGACTTCCCCCTAACCTTCCCCCTTCTTTTTTATTTTTCTCTGCTTTTCCCCATCTTTTCCCATCTCTTTCTTTTTCTTCTTTTTATTTCTCAGTTTCCTTCATTTCTTCCTCTTCCTCTTTTGTTTCTCTTCTTTTTTTTTTTGTGCCTCCTCTTTCTTTTTCTTCATCTTCTCTCCCATCACTCTTTTTCTTTTTCTTCTTTTTTTGCACCACTATGATGTAACAATCAACCCTGTGATCCTAAGGGTTTTGTGTTACATCTAGGGTTTTTGTCATTTTTCTTTTTGACTCTTCTTTCTTATCACTTCTTCTTTTCTTGCACTCTTCTTCTTTTCCTCTTTTTCTTGTTTCTTATGTTTTTCTTTTGGCGCCTCCTGCTCACTCGGCCTGCTGATATAGTTGGTCTTCTTTGCCTGATCTTCTGTACTAGCTCTTCTCGGATGTAATAGGTCTTTATCTCGAATGTAATAGATTTTTTTTCCGGATGTAATAGGTCTTTATCTCGGATGTAATAGATTTTCTTTTCGGATGTACTCTGATGTAATGAGCAATGATATATCCCATCTTTATTAATGAAAAGTATTTTTGCCCCTTTATTTTTGCACTTCTTTTTATATCGCACCTGTGGTTTGTTGTTTGTCTGGAAGCTAGATATTTGAATATCTCGTCTTTATTTCCTTCTGTACTGTTGTATCAGATGTCAGTGGATGTCCCCATCACTGTCAAATATAGGTGCATGCTTCCTAGTTGGTCAGGAATATGCATGCTCCCTAGTAGGTCAGGAATATGCATGCTCCCAAGTGTGTCAGGAAAGATCATGCTGTCTTCGCTCTTATAAGTACTTCTCTTTAATTTAGTAGTTTATCATCTCTCATTTTTCTTCTATTGCTTATTTCTCCCTCAGCCCCTTATTTTCTTTCGTACTATAACAATTTCCCAGAATGTCTGGACCTGTGGCGAGATATCATGCTCAATGAAGGGCTTGGACACTGAGGTATCTCGGGTCCGCAGTCGGATGGCAAAGCTTGAGAAAGAGTATGGCGTTTTGGCCTTGAGCTTGTTCGGCTCTCATCCCGAAGAGACGGTGAAATGGACCGAGATTTCGGCACTGAGTCGTCAGCTCGATCACTTGTTGTCACAGAGAAATCATCTGGCCAACTCCTGGTATGATGCCGAGGAGATTTGGGACCATGCTCAAGATGAGTTTGATAACTCTCCTCAAGGCCTTGCTAGCATAATGGTAAAGAATACTCTGCTCGAGGAACGCGTCAGGGCTCTTACCATGGAGAACAACGAGCTCTCCTCGGAGAATGACAATTTGGTCGCCATGAATGATTCCTACCAAGCTCGGTTGAGTTGTTCTGCTCGTTCTGCTTTCTCTCGGTCTGGCAGTTCGATTTTTCCACCCATTGATCCTTAGATTGGGCTGGTTTTCTTATGTATTTCCCCTTTTGCAATTTGTGTTCTATTTTCTGTATTTGATGAATCAGTTGTATCTTTTCGTATCTCGTGCCTGTCTTGTGAACCATTGTAACGCTTCGTACTTTGTGCCTTTTGATTCTCTATAAATGCTCCCTATTGCCTGTATCTCATTACCAATTTCTACCTCTCTTGTTTTATAATTTGTTTCTTCTATCTTGCTTTTGTTTGAGATGGCTCCCATCACTAGGTCCACCTCTAAAAAGAAAGCCCTTATGGAAGAGGAGCCTACTTTTTTGCTACCTCGTCCCTCTGGTTTTGGGAAGGAGGATTTGACTCCTCTTCAACTAAAAGAAATTGAGATGTCATGGCTGAAACATGATCTTATGTGTGCTCGGACTGAAGTGAGGAGGTTTAAACAATATTGGGACGAGGAGGGCACTGCTCGTTTCAAGGCCGAGCAAAAATGCGTGTCTCGGTCTTACGCCTTGAAACAGGCTGAGATGGCGATTTCTCGTTTGATTAGGGAGAAGGAGCGTCTGGAGGAACTTTTGGCGAAGAAGGATGTTGATATGGGGGATAGTTCGAAAAAGTAGGATGGGTGTATTTTCTTGTAAATTTTTTTTTTCTTTTTCTGTTGTATTGTTTGTGTTTTTTCCCTTTGTGGAAGAATAAAACTCTGTCTTACACTTGATTCTGTCTATTCTATTTTATTTGATGTTTTTCTAGTATATACCGAACAATGTGCCCGGTTATCCCCCCGGAGAACGTTGTTAGACTTGACTCGTCATGCCGTCAGGCTAGGAACGGTCTTCGTCCTTGTTCGGTAGGCCCTTTGGGTAAGAAATTGTTGGGAGTCGAGGAACTTTATCAGGGGACATTCTCGGTGTGATAATATTGGTAGCGTACGTGGGAAGCTTTTCGTGGTAGGGTCCACTGGCCGTTTATTTAGGTGTAATGATGTGAACTGCCTTGGGTAGTGGGATATGCTTTGACGTGGCAAAATCTGGAGTGTTTATATGTCACAAATAGCAGCGGTTGTTGACTTTTGTAGGGTTGGAAAAAAGGTAAACCTCTGTCACACGAAAGGACGGTTATTATTATATTCTTTTTGTGACTCCACTCCTTTTTACTGTGCCAAGTAATCCCTTTTGGTTTTATCACAAAAATTTGCTGAAGAAAATATCTGTCTCTCTCTCTAAAGTATATTCTTCCCGCCAAAAAGGAAAAGCGTTCGGCCGTGTGATCTAGGGTTTCGTGGTATTGTTTGAAAGACTTGCTGCTATTCTCGCTTGCTTGCTCATAATGATTACTGTAAGTGATTTTTCGTTCTCCCCCCCCCCCCCCCTTTTTTTTTTTTTTTGTCAGGGGTTGTATTTGATTTGTCGTTGTGGTCATTAGATGTGGCGTTGGTATATGGTTCAGGTTGCCTATATATGTTGGATGAGTCTTATGTATCTGGTTAATATGAGTGGGGGGGGGGGGGGGGGGGTGGCGCTCGTTATATTGATGTGGTTCTTGTTTGTGTAGTTGGTTAGTTATATTGATGGACTTTTGATGATGTTTGGATAGGAAATTCTGAGCCAAAGTGTGGCCCAAGTTGGCACATTCGTAGAAAAGGATTTTAAGGAGCTTGCCGGAATACCTGATAACATACACATTCGGCTTCCTATTTCTGACGAGGAGGTGCTGGGATTTGTTCCTGCCGGCGAGGTAGCTGTGCGCTCTTCGGCATTCTTCACTGGGGGTCTTCGACTGCCTTTTACAAACTGGGTGGCTTCGTTCTTTGAGGCCGTCCAGATTGCTCCGGCCCAACTGGCCCTAAATGGTTACCGTACTCTGAATGGTATCCAAAGGTTATCGGAGTTGTCCGGAATACCGATTGAACTGAAGGATGTCTTCGGAGTCTATAGTTTGAGCTTTGAGCGTCGCAGCTCGTATCTGAAAACCTTGCGTTCCTTTTGCCGGCTCGTTATCGGTTTGCCGGATACCAACAAAGAGCGCAATCTTGGTATTGTTATTGCGTCTGGTGAATGGGGTTGTCCGGGACACCAGATTCCTGGACCGGCTACCAATGCTCCCACTATGCCAGACCTCGGCGCTCCCAATGTAGAGGCTCTGTTAGCTCTTTGGAAATGGTGGGGGCCTGGACCGATGCCGGATCCTGCGATTCGTACTGCTCCCATGCTGCTCGGGTACCCTATGGGGTCGGTGACCAAGGGGAATCCCGCACCTGAGATCCCCAAAGAGCCTGAGGAGGAATTCTTGAAAGTGGTCCGGGCTCGAAGTGCTGCTCGGCTAGGGAAGAAGGCCGTTCATTCTAAGCGTCGTGCATCTGACCCTGTCGTTGAAACAACAAAGAGGGCTAGGGGAACCGATACATCGATTACCGAGGAGGATGCTAACGTTGGCTCGGGCGAGGGGGTATTTGCTGCTTCCCAAGGGGATACCACCGAGGATGCCTCTGCGCCGGGCGATGTATGTGTATATGTATTTTGATTTTCTTGTCTTTTGATTGTTGTCATTTTGTTCGCTAGTGCTTTGCTTTATTAGTCATCTTGTTTCAGCTACTGACTTCTCCATTGGTTACCCTCGCTCTTGCCCGGTCTATGGGTATTATTGTGTTTCAGGGGTCGATCGACGATGTATTCGGACATATGAACCTCTTGACTAACATGGGAGAGGGTACGATGACTTTGCTTGTCATCTCGCCTATCCCTACCGAGGATCCGATAGATCTGCCCGTTTGCTCGCCCCTCCGTACTGAGGATGAGATCGAGCATAGGGCCCCTGAGATTGATCAGTTGGAGGAGGACGTGGGGGTGGAAGTGGAGGTCGGCAAGGAGAGTGCCGTGGATTTTATGATGGGCGTCGAGGATGAGGGTCTCGACGGACCCGAGGAGGGGTTGGTGGACGGGGTCGCGATGACCCGTTACATTGGTCGGTGTAAGGGGAAATTGCTGGAGCAGCCCCAAGCTTTAAGGATGGGGTATACGGCTCTGAAGCCTCTTGTCTTCAAGGATGCCGAGGAAATAGCTGCTCGTCCGTTATTGTCGTTAATTGAGCAAGCCGGCAGTGATGCGCTCCGGGTAAATAAATTTTTTTTTTTTTTTTTTTTAATGGTGCATGTCTATTTTTGTTTTTGATGACAGGCTTTCTTGGGTTCCATTGTTCTGAGGGATCAGTGGAAGGCGCTCGAGGCTGAGAAAGAGGAGCTGATGGCCGAAAAGAAAGCCATAGTCGAGGAGAACGATCAGAAGATAAAGGATCTGCTTGCGGCTTTCGAGGCCGAGAAAGAGAAACTGGTCGCCGAGAATAAAACCCTGGGCGATAATTATGACAAGCTATCTGCGGACTTTCTGCACGTGACCGAGGATGTCGGTAAATTGATGGCTGAAAAAGGGAGCCTGGTCGTTAAGTATGACCAACTAGAGGAGGAGAACTTGCTGCTGGCGGAGGATGTGGAAGCCGAAAGGGCTAAGGTGGCCGCTCTGAAAACGGCGCAAGCGGAGGAGCGGACAAGGTTAGCAATGATGGCTAATTTCTCCATCTATTGCGCTCATGTGCGAGCGCTCAATTTCGCGAACGTTCCTGTATCGGATAGGGCGTGGTCGGAGTTGGTGTATCCCTGTCCGCAGGGTGCACCGCCGAAACCCTTAGACTGGGCGAATCTTCGTGAAGAGGAACTTCCCCGGCTACCCGGGCAGACAATTTCGACAGCGCTCCATCCTCATTTTACGTCGGCCACGTCCACTCCTCGTCCTGATGCTACTGTTACTTCCCCACCCGCATCTCCTCAGTTGGAACCTTGACCATTTTTCTGATAGTATATATATATTTTTGTTGTTTTTGTGTAGTCTTTTGGTATTAGAATTGTGGGTCTCTTTTATATCTAGAAACATATTCTTTTGGGGAAGTGATAATATAGGTGTTGTGTTTTCTTTCTGTTGGGCCTTCTCGGATTAATTTCTTTTGAGGGTTGTCATATTTTGAAGAACGTGAAAACAAAATATTGTCAGGTATCACATAACCCCCTTGCTGTGGTGGTCTGGACCTCGCCTAGTCGTAGCGTAGGTGACGTTATAGATAATCTGGAAAGATCTAAGGCTACCCTAACCGCGGAACTTAATTCTGCTCGTCATAAAGTCGAGGATCTGAATATTCACATTTCAAACATGTCGATTCGATTACGTGATTTGGGAGAGAAATTCAGCAAAAAGACCGCCCATTATACGGCAAATAAGGGTAAAGCGAAGGAACTTCTCGGTGCCCTATGACGTTCTCGTGATGAAGCCCGAGGTCGTGTGACGAGCTTGAACTTGGTCCTAGGGGCCGTTTTCGAGGACGCGGACCTGCTGCTATCCTTTGCCAAAGCGTATTGGGCCCGAGTTCACGCTTTAGAGGTGCTGGAGCATGTAAAAGGGATGAGTGGTGTGTCCCGGGCAGAGCGCATGGTTGATGCGACGGCCGGGGTAACCGAGACCACTACTGCCTTGAACCGAGTCGACGCGGTCGTTCGTGAGCGTTTGGGGACGCAAATTGCTTCATTGCGAGATATTCATTTCGCCGATGTAGTAGAGACCTCGGCGTCTGTTGAGGGGTTATCAGATTGATAATCGAGTGGCTTGTTTTGTCGTTTTATTTGTAGCTTGTATGGAAATGTTCGTTTTTTCTATTTTCGTCTTTTCGTTTCTTGCGGTTGTATATTCATCTCGTCTCGTTCTTCCCCATTTTTTTTTTGTTTTGTTTTTATAGGCACGCGCTACTACGTCGCACCAGACTGGTTCTCCATGCCTAGTTAGCCCGGGGTTATGACCTACTGGTGCTGCCCGGGACGAGGTCTCATCTGGTGTGGCTAGTGAGGTGCCTGACAAGTGGCCTTACATCGTTTTGATGGGCAAAAATGTCAAGTTGATCGACCAATGTGCTCGACTTCGGACCAAGCTGAAAACGCAAGCGGCCTCTTTTAGAGAATACGTTCGCCGTGCCGAGCACGTTGTTGAGATTCAAGAGCGTCGTTTGGATCGATATTGGCGTGTAAAGGACAAATACTTCGGCAAATTAAAGTTGTTGGTAACCAAAGCCAACGTGTTGGTGAAGTATTTCCGCTTGTCCCAAACCAGATACGATGCTTCCGCGGCTATGATCGAAGCTTGCCGTAATCTCCCCTTCGACGATGATCGCCGTAAAGCGGCCTCGGATGCTCACGATCTCGCTAAAGAAGCCGAGTTCAACACGCGGCTCCAGACGCTGACTTGCGTTGGAGCTCATACGACCAATTTTGATGCCCTCATTTCTGAGGAGCGTTTTGAGGGTGATGAGTCGGATGGGGACACGACGACGGATGACGAAGAGATTGAGCTCGGTCAATTACCGTCGTGCTGCTCCTGTAGTAGCTCTTCTTAAATGAGTTTCTTTAGTGTCGATGATCTTCTTGTTGCCTCCGTAATGCGGGCGAGGACTATTTGTGTTATTTCTTTATTCCTGTTTTGTACCTTTCCATTGTAGTATTGCTATTTGATTGATTGAATCGATTTTTCCTTGCTGATTCATTTGTCATTTCGTTATTCCTATTTTTGATATGCTTGTTGATATTTCATTGTTTAGTTTGATTCTCCTTCATTGTGTTAGCCATCTTGTATTGTATCGCCGCCATAATGTGGACCTGAATTATTTCTTGCATTGTACCTGCATATGAATTTCATAGTATTCCTAGGCGTTCCTTTGAAAACACGCCATTTAGGGAATTTCATAGTATTCCTAGACGTTCCTTTGAAAACACGCCATTTACGGAATTTCATAGCATTCCTAGGCACTTCGGCCATGTTGGGAATTTTCATAGTATTCCTAGACGTTCCTTTGAAAACACGCCATTTACGGAATTTCATAGCATTCCTAGGCACTTCGGCCATGTTGGGAATTTCATAGTATTCCTAGACGTTCCTTTGAAAACACGCCATTTACGGAATTTCATAGCATTCCTAGGCACTTCGGCCATGTTGGGAATTTTCATAGTATTCCTAGACGTTCCTTTGAAAACACGCCATTTACGGAATTTCATAGCATTCCTAGGCACTTCGGCCATGTTGGGAATTTTCATAGTATTCCTAGACGTTCCTTTGAAAACACGCCATTTACGAAATTTCATAGCATTCCTAGGCACTTCGGCCATGTTGGGAATTTTCATAGTATTCCTAGACGTTCCTTTGAAAACACGCCATTTACGGAATTTCATAGCATTCCTAGGCACTTCGGCCATGTTGGGAATTTTCATAGTATTCCTAGACGTTCCTTTGAAAACACGCCATTTACGAAATTTCATAGCATTCCTAGGCACTTCGGCCATGTTGGGAATTTTCATAGTATTCCTAGACGTTCCTTTGAAAACACGCCATTTACGGAATTTCATAGCATTCCTAGGCACTTCGGCCATGTTGGGAATTTTCATAGTATTCCTAGACGTTCCTTTGAAAACACGCCATTTACGGAATTTCATAGCATTCCTAGGCACTTCGGCCATGTTGGGAATTTTCATAGTATTCCCAGACGTTCCTTTGAAAACACGCCATTTACGGAATTTCATAGCATTCCTAGGCACTTCGGCCATGTTGGGAATTTTCAAAAAGACGAAAGATAATGCCATTAAGCAGAAGGGGAAAGGTGGAACCTGTACTCGGAAGATTGCCTATACGCAGTACTTCTTTAGGTTAGCCACATTCCAAGAATTCTTTTCCCCTCGGCTATTGGCGAACAGTATGCTTTTGATTTTGTAAGAGACTGGACTCGTTTGCTTGACGATTTCGTATGGGCCTTCCCAGGTAGGGCTTAGTTTTCCATGTATTTCATTGCGGGTATAGACCGTCACTCGTCGCAGCACCAGTTCTCCTACCATGAATTCTTTGGTTCCTTTTACTCTCTTGTCATAAATTTGCTTCACGCTTTGTTGATATTTGGCTAGGGTAAGGGCTGCTATCTCTCGTTTCTCGTCTATCATGTCTAGCTCTTCTCTCATTCTTTGTTCATTGTTTCCTTGCTCGACTAAAGTCGTTCGGAGCGTGGGTAGCCCGATTTCTGTCGGTATAATGGCCTCGACTCCGTATGCTAAGCTGAATGGGGTTTCCTTGGTGCCCGTCTTTGGTGTAGTTCGGCACGACCATAAAACGTTGAGTAGCCGCTCGGGCCACCTCCCATTTGCTTGTTCAAGGGTGGTCTTGATGCCGTCTAATATTGTTCGGTTTGACACTTCGGCTTGCCCATTTTCTTGTGGGTATGTCGGCGTCGAATAGAATTTTCGGATACCTAGTTCCTCGTACCACAGCTGTAAATTGGCATCTTTGAACTGGGTTCCGTTGTCGGCGACGATTGCGTACGGTATACCGAACCTAGTGATGATGTATTCCCAAATGAATTGTTTGACGTTGCTGGCTTTGATTTCTCGGAGGGGTTTAGCTTCGACCCATTTGGTGAAATAATCCGTCGCGACGATCAGATATTCCACACTCCCAGGTGCCCTTGGGAGTTTTCCGACTAAATCAATTGCCCATTGAGCGAACGGCCATGGTGCCGATACCAGGGTCATCATAGATGATGGGAGCCGTGGTATCTTGGCGAATCGTTGGCACTTGTCGCAACGTTGGACGTATGCATCGGCGTCTCGCTTGATATAGGGCCGCCAATATCCTTGGGTCACTGCCTTGTTTGTAAGGGATCGCCCTTTGATGTGTGCTCCGCAAGATCCTTCGTGGAGTTCCTCCAAGACCGGCAGTTGTAGCTCGGTCGGGACGCACAGTAGATGGGGTCCCCGGTAACTGGATTTGTATAGTTTATCGTCCTCAGATAGCCAGAAGCGAGGAGCTTTTCTTGTAATTTTCAGCGCTTTTATCTTGTCGGCCGGAAGCGTTCCATTTCGCAGATAACGAGTCATGTCCTCCATCCAACCTAGTTCGTACTGTATCGACGTCACCCGGTCTACCCTTTTTATTATGCTCGGGGTCGGCAGTAGTTCCACTGTGATCGACCTGGTGTCGGTCAATGTTAATGTCGAGGCTAGGGTGGCCAAGGCATCGGCATGTGCATTTTCGGTGCGATTGATTCTTACTAACTCGCACTGTTTGAAGGTTGCCATCAAGCTTTGGACTTTCTCTTGGTAGGAATCATTCTGTCATCTTTTGCTTGGTACTCGCCGATGGCTTGAGTCTGAACTTGCAATTAAGTGAGAGCATCCGAGGGACCGAGCAATGAGCATGCCGTTTATCATGGCCTCGTATTCTGCCTCATTGTTGGTAGCTCGGAAGCCCAGTTTTATGCTTTTTTCGATGATTGCTCCCTCTCTAGACTTTAGGACGATCCCTGCTCCTGATCCGTCCTTGGTGGCTGATCCGTCGACATGTATTTGCTAGTGTGATTGTGGAGAGAGTGCCGAAGGCTCGTCATAGCCTTCAGTGAATTCTGCGACGAAATCGGCCAGGACTTGTCCCTTTATGGCATGACGGGGTGCGAACTCGATATGAAATTGGGATAGTTCGACCCCCCAGGCGGCAACTCGGCCGCTAATGTCCGTCCGTCGAAGTGACTCTTTGATATGAAATTTTGTGTATACCCGGACCTGATGAGCTATGAAATAGTGTGGCAACTTTCTGGTTGCGACGACCAATGCCAGACACAGCTTTTCCAAGGGTAGATAACGTGTTTCGGCTTCGACCAGGGTCTTGCTGACGAAGTAGATCGGAAATTGTTCGCGACCTTCTTCTCTTAGGATAACTGCGCTCACAGCTGTAGTGGAAACTGCTAGGTAGCATGCCAGAATGTCTCCTTTGTTCGGCCTTACTAGCAGTGGCAGTGTCCTCAAGTACTCTTTGAGATTGTTGAACGAAGCTTCACATTCCGGGTCCCAGACGAATTTTCTATCCTTCTTGAGTGATTCGAAAAATGGCCGTCCCTTGTCTGCGGATCGGCTGATGAACCTGCTCAACGCGGCCATCATTCCCGTGAGCTCTTGTACCTGTTTCTTATTCTTGGGCGCTGCAAGGTTCCGTAGAGCCGTTATTTGATCGGGATTAGCCTCTATTCCTCGTCGGCTAACCATATGCCCCAAGAATTTCCCTTTGCTGATGCCAAATGCACACTTGCTTGCGTTGAGCTTTAGTTTGTGCTCGCCCAACGTCTGGAAGACGTCTTTAATGTCTTGGAGGTGAGATGTGGCCTTTTCACTCTTGACGACCATGTCGTCAATGTATACCTCCATTGTTTTCCCTATATGATCTCGACATACCCTTGTTATCATCCTTTGGTATGTTGCCCCCGCATTGCGTAGACCGAACGGCATTACCGTATAGCAATAATTTTCCAAAGGCGATATAAACGAAGTCTTTTCTTGATCTTCGCGGGCGAGGGGAATTTGATGGTATCCTGAGTACGCGTCAAGGAAGGTCATCCGTTCTGCTCCCGCAGTTGCGTCCACCAGTTGATCAATCCTTGGAAGGGGAAAGTGGTCCCTTGGGCAGGCTTTGTTGAGATTGGTAAAGTCTATACAGACTCTTTCCTTCCCGTTCTTCTTAGGGACGACGACCGGGTTGGATAACCATTTGGGATAGTAAACCTCCCTTATGGCTCCTGCCTCCAATAGCTTTTGTACTTCAGGGATTATAGCTGCTCTGTGCTGTACAGACACTTTCCTGCTCCTCTGTGCTATTGGCTTGTACTCAGCGTTTACACTCAGGTGGTGGCATGCTGTATTGGGGTCTAGGCCCGGCATGTCTTTAGGACTCCAGGCGAATTTATCAATGTTGTTGAGAAGGAATGCTTTCAACTCCTCGGATTCTTGTTTTGGAAGGTTATTGCCAAGGAGGAAGTAGTGCTCCTCGTCCATATCAGGAATATACACCTTCCTAAGCGTCTCTCCTACTTGTTCTTCGACTACCCTTTCGGTTTTGCATATTTGGTTGTTCAGCTTCTTTGTGCTGGAGGGTTGTTCCACAATGCTTCGTTGTTGTTGGAGAGTCGTGGTGATGTCTTCGCAGCGTCTTGAATCATCTTGACATCCTCGGGCTGTCTCGATCTCTCCTCTATCATTTGGATATTTGACCTTTTGGTGATAGGTCGAGGGTATGGCCTTCATGGCATGTAACCAAGGTCGGCCTAATATTGCGTTGTGACCGGAGTGGTCGTTGACCACTAAGAACTCCACGGGAACCGACACGGACCCGGTTGTGACACTGAGGACGATCTTACCCAACGGTTTAGTCGTTTCGGAGATGAATCCGATCAGTGTGACATCGGTAGGCTGTAGATCTTGCAGCTTGAGTTCCATCTTGTCGAAGAGCTCCTTGTACATGATATCACAAGAGGCTCCTTGGTCGACCAGTACCCTGCTGACTGTGTCTAGGCCGATTTGAACACGGAGGTTAATGGCGTCTCCGTGGGGGTAAATCACCCCTTCTTCATCAAGATCCGAGAAAGAAATGGGCGGATGTCATCGTGGTATGCATTGTCGTTTAGTGGTTGACGCTTGTGTTGCCTTGGTTACTTGGCCAAAGTGGGCCAGCTGCCGTTGTCTCGATCGTTCCCCGCCTGGGCCCTTGGGTCGTGACATATGAACGATGTTGATCGTTTTGCCTTGCCGGTTGTCGGATCCCTCGATGGCCAGTTGTTTGCCTTTATTCCCAGTTCCTTTGATGTACTTGGCTAGGTATCCTGCATCGCCCCACTGGTTCATTCTCCATCGCAGGTTACGGCAATGCTCAGTGAGATGGCCGTGATCCTCGTGATATGCGCAGAAGAGCTTGGAATCTCTCTGATTGGGGTGAGAAATGATCGGTTGTGGTCGGGAATACCAACTTTCCCTGCATATATCCTTGAGGATATCTTCAGCAGATAGGTTGAAAGTGTATCGCAGCTCGACCGGTCCGGAAGCGTTTCGGTGTTCCCTCTCTTGGGGCCGACCTTGTTGAAACGGCTTGGGTGGCATCGGGTAGGTGAGCTGGAGCGGTTTATGTTCGTTGGTCGGTGTTGGGTACGAGATCTGGAGCGGTTTGGGCTCTAGTGCTCGTGGTCGCTCTACCCTGCTATGGACCTCGGGATCTTTGCCCTTTCTGGTCGGTTGGAATGCTTCTCCCTGGTTATTCCTAACTCTTTTGCGACCCACCTGTGCCTCGCGGACCGACTCTCTTCTTTGTAGAGTTCGGTTGAGGAAACGCAGTTCGTCGTTTTTATCGGTGAGGTGGGTACAATAGGCTAGCAGCGAATCAGTGGTCGGGAAGTTTTTGCCTATGAACTTCCTTCTCGCCCAATAGCCATTAGGGATGGAGTTGATAAAATTCTGGATGGCTATATTATTGGCATATCGTGGAATCTGGTTTGCTACGTCGATAAAACGTATGCAGTAATCGTTGAGCCTTTCATTTGGCATCATCGTCATTTTAAGAAGGGTTTCGATGCTAACCTTCTTTTTCCGATGAGCGGCGTATCGGGTGGAGTACGCTCTTAGCAGTTCTGCCCAGTCTGTAATGGAGCCCCGTGGTAAGTTGTGATACCATGACGAAGCCTCTTGTCCCAAGCTGTTTTTGAAAAATTTGCACATCAGTGCATGGTCATCGCTCCACAGTTCCATCTTCGTCTTGTAGTGCCTCAGATGGTCGATAGGGCAACTCTTTCCATCATAGAGCCTGAATTCGGGGATGACGAACCCCATAGGATTGCGGTACCGCGTGATCTGTTCGGTACATGGGGTTTCTTGGCATACGTTCCAAGCCTGTTGGAACGCGTCATCCGTGACTTGGTAGGGGGGAGGGTATCCTCCCTGATGTGGTGGTGGGCCATATCCTTCCCCGATCCTGTATTCGGGATATCTACCGTCCTTCGTGTTTGTGTGGACATGTTCCATATGAGTGTTCGGATGGACGATAGTTATTGGGATATTGCCCCCTTGGTGGGGCACTCTCGTATCGGGTCGTCGACCCGCTGCCTCCAGGGCGGCCCGGTAGGCAGAATCTTCCACTTCATGGCGTGGGTCTTTGTCGGGTTGGATAACTGGCACTACGATGCCGGCCGCTGTCATGGCCGTCATGCATGCCGCCAGCTGAGCTTGTAGCTGGGCGTAGTTCCTTTCATCGGCTAACGGAACAACGTGTTGTACCTCCACCGTGGGTGGTGTAATCATCCTCGGAGGATTAGTTGGTAGTCGGGGCAACCGTCCGAGTACATGATCCTCAGGCACGCCAAACTGATGAGCTTCGTCCGTTTGTAAACGAGCACCGGAGTTGACCGAGGCTGTAGGCAAAGGGACTCTTGAGCTCGGCCCTGCCTGGGACCCGGATAAGCGTCTTCGTGCACGCCTTAATACGGGCACGTCTTGTTCGTCCTCCGAGGACGAAGGGTGTTCGTCGACAATCCCTTCAATGAAATGTTGGGGTGGTTCGACCGGTTGTTCTTGGCTGACGTAGGAGGTTGTTGGTTAGTTTCCGGATTGGATAGCTTCATATCTGTCGCGAGTGGCGAGTAGATCGTTGAGGTCTTGTTGGCTAATTTGCGCGTTTTGTTTGTTGGTTTCTATTATCTCGGGATGGGTTTCCTCTACATTGGTCACCATTGTCGCTCGTCTGGCAGAGTATTGGTATTCGAATTCTAAACTAGTTGGGAACTAGATGATTCTCGAAGACGGCGCCATTTGATAAAGCCATAACTTTGGTGGGTCGTGTTAGGCTTTTCAACAATAATATAATAGTAAATCAAATGTATATAATGGACACTTCATGATCTTTATTACTGCTCGGATTACTATCCTTATTCGGATTATTACACCTGCTCGGATTAGTATCTCTATTTTACAATTGTGCTCGATTTGACTGTTTAATCTATCTTCTTGGTCTTTCTCCTTTTATTCGATGCTCGGCTTCTCTCTGTTCGGTTTATTTCTTGACTTAATATGCCTTGACTATTTTCTCTCTTTTCTCAACTTCTCTCTATATTTTTTGGATAGATTTTCTGGTCCTTTTCTAGGAGGGGTAGTTGGCTATTTATAGGCAACTATGCCTTCTAGGATGTTGACAAATGTCTTCATCCCAGGGGTTTTTCAGACATGGGTCCCCATTTGATTGGGCTTGGGCTTTTGATAGTAACACCTTATTTCCTATAAAAAGTATGAGATAACCCATTTAAGCGTTGGATACTCATTTATAAAGTGCGTTGATTATTACCCGAATAGAATATTCGGGTCTAATTTTTATGTTCTATCACATTTATTACTAGAAGGATGTGAATTTATGATTACTAACGGGGCCAATTTTTTTTACAAAATATAACTATAACAATAGATATTTATTTTTTATTTATAACTGGTTCGAGTTGGTACCGAAATCTTTTATAACTATAGAGAAATTATTCTCATATACAATATTATTATAGTGATGTTTTATTGTACATCAAAGTCATATTGCAAAAATAGTGTCTTCTTAAATTGGAGAACTAAATTTGAAATAAAAATACCCCGGATTCAACAAGGTTGAGTGTATAGACTGCTCTTTCAAGAATTGAATAAAGTAGTATAAACTGTGTGCGAATAATTATCCTTTATATCCAAAATACGGCGCATTATCACCTTAGAATTAATAATATTTAATAGACAAACAAATTTAATTAAGTCAAATGTTAATTCCTATGTCCACGATGAAGGATTGATACAGTGAAGTAAATGGTGTAGTTAATGATATTAATTATACCATTTACAAAAAATAAAAAATAAAATAATTAATGATTATGGTGATCAAAATATCCTTGAAAAATGAGCATTAAATGTTCATTACTATAAACCGTTCGTAATGAAATTAATAAAAAAGATATTGATAACTAGTGTGTCGGCCGGGCACTAGCTAGGTAAGTATTTCCAACTCCCACTTACTTATTTAATGTTTACAATTAATAATTTAATATATCTTTGCACACTGCTAATCAAAACCATTATTATTTATGGGGAATACAAACATCATTAATGCATGTATTTTGGAGTAGAAAATTTATGAATATATATTTTTTTAATTTTATTAATATCTAATTTTAGTGTAGTCACTATTAGGGTTTATATTTTTTATTTGAGTGTTATTTTATTTTAATTAATATGTAAGTTTAGGTTAGTTCCAACTAGGATTCTATATTATTATTTGGGTTTTTATTATGAATGTATATTTTTATTAATATTTAATTTTAGGGTAGTAATAATTTGGGTTCTATAATTTTTATTAGGGTTTTATTGTGTTATAAAACTAATTTTTATTTGATATTAATTATAAATTTAACAATACATATGAAGTATTTAATAACATCATAACTAATTTGTTGTTATCATTCAAAATCAATTGCATATTTAATGCTTGAAAAATGCCCAGGGGCATGGTTAACATGACCGATTAATAAAAGACTGATAACGAGTAGACATTAGATAAAACTCATTATTACCCCCTCATTAAACGATAGAAATTCAAAACTAAATATCATTAATATCGTCTAAAATATCATGATCGACAGATATTTCGAGATTTTTAGGATGAGGAGGAAATCACACATCTCCTTGATCCTTTATAATCTCGTGCGACAAACGTGTTTCAGTTCACCACCTCTGGGGCTGAACGAATTAACAACCGGTCAACTTCCTCATATCTTAGGAAGGATGACAGACTGACGGCCGACGGCAGCGTCCTTTGCTTGGCGGGTTCGGCCAAAGCAACGTGTTACGACAGGAACACGGCGTCCGACAGGGACGTCTATCCTTGCAAGCATTTTGCAGCAGGTATAAATGATCTCGTGACATCTCATAAAGTCATTAAATGCATTTGGCATTTAGTTAGACTTGAGGGAGTCTATGCACTTACTTATCACTAAGTGCAGTTTTGGGGATCAAGCTAAGACTGAGTGGGTTATGTCATGTTACTTCACGTCGTTCCTTATCAAAGGTAATGTGCAAATCTCCCCCTAACGATGGGGAGAACAGTCTTAGCGATGTCACTTTCGCATATCATGCGGTAAACAGATCGCTTGCCAAGGTTACTCTATCAAATGATAGACAGGAGATTCATAATCGACTTATGTCCCCTTTAGAGGTCCATATTTTGAACGATATAGCGGCTCAATCAAAATATTAATTAAGCACTCCAAACACGCGTTAATATGAGACTTCTGGCTCATAACCAGTAACCAGCTGGTACGCTTATGGTGTTTGAGTGTCTATGGGCCTCATAACGGACCAATGCAGCAAAATACAATGTATTGTGACCCCACACAGAAAATATATAGGTGCGCATCACCAAATAACGCGTGTAATCATTTGCAACCGCTTAAAATTCTGTGAGTCCATTTTGGGTCGGAACATAATCAACATTATGTTCAATTTCAATTCCCAAAGTCAAGTAATACAAATCGAAATTTCGATTCTTACTCTTCGACATTATTAAGTCGACTAGACTTTTCAGGATAATCCGGATCATGAGCCATCAACTTAATGATAGGGCAAAAAGTTTGGAAAGTGCTGCATTTATGTGGACAACAGTAAAATGTGACCATATTATCGATGCATCAACCATAACCATTTATATTTATGGTCCGTCTTATGGTTGGATAAGTCCACAATAACTCCTTCAATTCTTTACAAGAATTCTACGAGTTCATTTCGTGATCTTTACACATACTAGTCTTTCAAAGTGAGCATTAGCGGCATTAATTTCGGATTAATCACGAAATATATTCTCAGAGAGAATCCAAATGCGATGCGATTATAAATCAAGCATCGTCTTTTGACCCGGGAATATCTCATCCGGTCAATGCCACAATATCAAAATGTTTTGATCAATCGACAACAGACGAATGATAGTATAGACAATAATGTCTTAGCATCTAAATCATTTATCATTTCGACGACAGGCGAAATGATAAGTTAACTTTAAATGATTTAAAGAATGTGGTAGTAACCACTTGAAAGACATTTCAACTCCTCTAAAATACACTTTTGGTCGTATTGAATGGAGGCTATGTAAAGAAATTTTAATTATTTCATGAGCTATTACCAGATAACACTGGTTTTCTCGAATATTTTATAACTCAACAAGGTACGACAGGACCTACATGAGTATAACGCCTCATATTTGACAAATCAATTTGGTTTTACCAAAGATTTCGATTTGGAACGACAGGTCCAGAATCGTTGTCACCGAGTACTCTTTTAGGCAATTAGTTGGTGAAATTATGTGGTACACTGTTACCCATTATTTCCAAAAAACCAACTACACCACAAGTATTGCCTAAAATTTCATAATTTAAAGTTTGGTCACATTTTTCAAAGGAATTTCCTCAAAACACTTTAAATTATTTCGAGAAATTTCGTAAACAGGCAAACCATAATCCAAAAGTATGTCCAAATGGAAAAATCATAATCCAAATGGAAAAAACATAATCCAGATGAGCGAAAAAATGGCTCAATGATTTATCAAAATCAATAAAGAAAGGTATCAAACTCATTTGAGCCACAAAATCGGGGGTCTCAATAGTTTCCTTTCAATTAACTTTAACCACATTAGCATTGGTTTTTCTACCTTTATAATAGTTGTGAACTATTTAAGGAGTAACCGTGCATGACCTTTGTCTTTATAGCATAGAGTTGGCTCATTGAGCATTATCTCTTGCTTTGTGACAACGAGCCATATTGTTCCTTTCAGTTACTGTCTTGGAGCCACAGGTTTTCGATTTTGACGATTGTCTAAAATCTCTCTTGGCTAGGCGATTCATCGGGATCGTGACAGTTCGAGACAAATAACACTTGTCTCGGTTCTCGATTTGTGGAAAAAAAATGTACACGAAGAGCATTAATATCAGGCAAACAATTCGCCATTGACCCAATAGGATTAAAACTACTCACCGGGGTAATTTTCTTATCCAATAACAGATGGGCGATAAAGGAACATGGTGAATATAAATTCACGATACTGCTTATGGAATACAATTTCTAAGGTAGTATTTTGGTGAAGGATTGCTCCAATATGTCAATTTCAGACATTTGTTCACCATAGTCGTCATCACGTTTCAAATGTGGCGGCGGAATAAAATCAACGCCTTAGCATTCATCATGAGGGTAACAACAAACTCGTGTTTTACTCATCAAAGATGGCATCCAAAAAAAAATTGGGCATCACATTTTTCACACATCAGGGTGAGTAACATGTGGTAACGGATTAAAATCAACGTTTAAACAGTCATTTCGCAAGTATGTTTTACGATTTTTTTCATCATAGATGGCGTCCAACATGTGTTGGGAGTTCTGGATTATTTATCATATAAAACGACTGGTTTATATGTTTATGGTTGTCATAAGCACAAACGTTTTTTCGAAACGACAGGTTCGAAAATATTAGTTTTGCTTCTCATGTGAATCGGTTCTCATTGATCGAACGACGGGTCGATACTGAAACACCAATTCGGCGAAACATACATCACTATATAAACACACTCGGGAAAATTATTATTTAGTCAACCCCTTTCGGTAGCTCTATTTGAACACGACCTGGAAAGACGGTGATGGGTGTGGGCACGAATGCCTCTTAAAAACCGACCTCATTAGGAGAACGACTTCCGCCTTTATCTTTCCTAGACATCGTATCCAAATAGGTGAGCCTATTTGGGGAAGATTCATAATTTTTCCAACTTAAATGTGAATATATACGATTTTCGCATTTTATATATGGCAATAATATTAGCAGCATAGAGAATATCTATCTAGATTAACCACACATATATAAACAGGCAGTAAATATATTTTAGAATCTATCTAATCATGCAGTAGATTTGGTGTTATAATCAAATCAATTTAAGATTATCAATCACAAAGATTATATCATACCAAATCAAATCAAATCAATTAGATCTAATCTAACAATTAACTGCCATATGTGATATTTATATATACGGTAATATCAAAAGATATGATTATGCTAACAAGATATCAATCAATTATCTATGTTTATCGCCATATTAATAATTCTATACATGGTAGTTTTAACATGAAAGCAAGCAATATATTTTTAATTACCAATCAATTCTATATATGGTAAAAAAATATTTTAACATGCAAAGAGTTTAAATATTTTATTAAATTTACATGGAAACATATCAATTTATTCAATTAACATGTAATTTTTATTCGCTTGCCTTTTAATAAAAAAAATTATATGCATGTGTGTGTATATTTACCAAATATTGTATCTTATCAACCATATGTACTGTTTTCATATAAGTATTATACTACATGACCATGTGTGTAATTTCAGCAAACTATATATCTATTTACAGCATTATTACATATACAGTCCAGAATTTCAGACAAGTTTCAGTTTAGTCCTTGAGTAATTTACAAAATAGTTTACAGCTTTCAGAGAATTACAAATCAGTACATACGTTTCAGTTTGTTGCAGATTTAATCCGACAGATTCATACATGTTTTACAATTATATGATTTTCGATTTACAATCCGATAATATATTTTTTTCAAAACAAATTACTAACGAATCTATACTATACTTCACAAATCATGGGATGATTTCTTTAACAAGTAACTTAATAGTCTAGGTTTTACATATATCATGTAATTGCTGTAATTCATTAGTCAGGTTGATTGATTATATTACTAGTCAACGTTGATTGATTATAGTATTAGTCATCTTACATATATCATTAGTCAGATTACATATACAATTCATTAGTCAGATTACATGCAAATTAACCTAAACAAAATATATTATGCAGCCGTAGTAACACAAACATACGAGGCTAGTTATATGAGTTTTGAAAATCGATACCTTACGCACGGTATGTTGGTGAAGGTCGATATAGCAAAATCCTTAAAAAAACCCGGATAAACCTCAAGGTTTATTGAATGCAGAATCTGTACTTCGATCTCCGAGAGCAGTGCTGATAACGTGTTGTGAGTCTTATTAGCTCAGTATATATATTATATAGGAGATACAGAGAATATAGAGAGAGACAACAACAGGGTCTTTATTAATCAGAATGTTATGAATGAATATAAGGGGACCCTAACCTTCTTTATATACTAGAGGTTAGAGTTATACAAGATAGAAGCCCAACTTAGGCCCACTATGAGTAAGGCCCAATAGTCCAATAATATCTTACAACAAAAACCATTTAATGCTAATTATTCCTTATTAAAAAAAAAAATCTGTTAGTCAACTACTAAATTGGTGTTTATAATAAAATTATTATACAAGGATTACATTTAAACGGAAGGCAAGCGAGTAACAATCTGTGTTTCTAACACTTTCTAAATTGCATAACTAATTTTTTTAAACAGTACATCCATATACCATATATACTTATGAGTCGTGGCATTACTATTCATGAGGTGAAACGAAAAGGAAGCGGTCTATTTCGTTTTCGTTTCATTTAGTTTTGAGTTAATTCGTTATCATTTCGTTTTCACGATGAACCAGAAAATTTCGCTTCATTTTGTTAAGGATATGAAAATTTCGTTTCGTTTCGTCTCATAAACCAATTTTTATACTTATGATATTAATTCATATATCTAATATTATATACTATAGATTTATTATTACAAACAAATATAGTATATATATTTAACGAAAAGTCTATGATCATTCTTTACTAAACGAAATATATATTTTATTTCATTATATATTTCGTTATCATTTCATTTAGTAATGAAAAAAAACAAGACGGGTTCTTAACGAAACGAAAACAAAAACGAAATTTTTACAAAATTATCGCAACATTCACATAGCTATCCCTTGTAATACGATGTGGATGTACAAGACTTCATGCATTTTATAATTAGTAGGTATATTTGAGAGTTATTACTTGGAGAAATGATATGGTGACAGATCAAGTAACAGATGAAGCTACGTAGTATAATAAAGTGTCAGAGCATTCTCATCCATCGTTATAAGAAGTATTATATGTATAACTTTATACAAAACCGTGAAAAGTTTTACCCAACAATGACTTTATAGTTTATACAACTCTATAAATTATACAAAAGCTCTCCACTTGTAAAGAGAAATTGAAAAAACTATCGGACATATTTTAAATGGGGCCCACCGATAAACAAAAGCTTAGCTCATATGTTTTTTTCTTTCACTGTTCACTATTTCTCTCTCTCTCTAGTTTTCACATTTATAAAAATCGATTTAACCTCTTTTGTCACTGTTCACCGGATCTATTCATCTACTTCTTCAATCTTTATTAACTGGTAAATCACTTCCTCGGTTCCCTTTCTCATCTAGCCGCATCCCCTTAACAATTATATATCACTTAATCAACTCTTCCGTTCTTCCCCCTTAATCTATTATTGTTTTTCATTCAAAATTTTCGTTTTTCTTGTGATAGAGTTCGATTATGTACAATTTTGATTTATGATGATGTCTTTCGTCGAGATCCACAACTCAATGAATGATGAAAACCATAATAAAATAAGGGGGTGGGAGGGCGGGTGATGTTTTGAATAAGAAAAATTGATATCTGGTAGAGAAATTAAATAAATGAAAGAATAAAAAAATTGTTTTAATAAGTTATATTAAAAAGATCTATAGGACTGTTGTGCAACATCTAAAATTATAGGCTAAATTGGTGTATAAGGCTATAGATATAGAGGAGAGTTTATAAAAACAGTTGAGAATGCTCTTAGGGCTTATTTCAACCAAAATTTGGTTTGAAATTTTGGTTTCCCGCCCAAACACACAACAAAGATTTCATAAATTTGAAAGGATTAATTAGGAACAGTCGACCTATATGACTGGTTCACAACCCGTTTGTATATAAAAATGTGTCAAATGGATAAAAAAATTTAATTATTGATTAATATTTAAGTTTAGTATAGGCCCCTTAAATAGGTAATTAGGTGAGTGACCAATCCTTAATTAGTTTTACAAATAATTGATAAATACTTAAATAAATTTTATACGGTGACCAATCCTTAAATATTTTTGTTTTGATGGACCAATCCTTAATTTCTTCTATTTTTATTTGGGTTTTAGTGTGTTGTACAATTTGTTTGTAATTTATCAAATTCTAATTTGTTAAAAATAGAAAAAATTAATTAGTTATTGAAAAAGATCATCTAACCATTAATTTTCTAATATAACGGTGGTTAATCTGACTGTATCATAAAGAGTCAAATAAGATGACTGTTTCGAATATACAGTCATCTCGTGCAGGATCAATGAGTATAGTAGGCCTCTATTACTTGTATTCTTAATGATCATTCATGAATCTTATTACAGTATCTTCAAACCTTGCTCTATATAAGAGGAAAAAGTTTTGGCCTATTGACTATTGAGACACCTTGAATACAAGAATTTAACTCTTACTATGCTTCTCTCTATTCCTAATTATATTGAGCTAATTCCTTTTAAAACACGTTATCGGATTTTTGCTAAAAAAAAAACGTTTATTCAGAGCATTGGAACCATTTTCTCGCTTGAAAGTTGAGTCAACGCTTAGAAATCAGGGTATACATATTAATCTTGGAGATTCGGGTATTTGCTTGGAGATTTTGGATAAACGTTCAGATATTTGGTGATAAAAATTCCAATGGGAGGTCAATTGCTGGAGCACTCGGAAATACGGTACTTTTTTCTAAATCCCCCTCGTATTATAATGTCGCGCACTTGCAGTATGATATGTTATGTATTATTAAAATATGAAAGATCTGTTAATACGTATATAACAATAATAACATACATGATACATCCAAAGAAACTGTTACTTTTGTATATTACAAGAAGTTGAACCGTACTCATTATACACTGATAATTAGTTACAAGTTAATATGCTCTGTGAATATGTATGCGTCTTTTTTGGCGCTCAATACTTAATTGTACTTTTTACTTATAAGTACCAAAAGTATATATATTATATTATTTGGTTGACACCAGAAAAAAAAAAAAAAATACTTATTCGTCTTTTCGTGACAGAAAATTATACTTAATTTCAAGTAAATAGTTTAAAATCCAGCTTTGAGGGAGGAATTTATATGTCGTGGGAGGATTAGTTATACAACTTATACTACTAGTAAACTAACCAAAAAAAAGAAGAGTATGGTTTGCTTTCTTTTTCATCAAGTTACTCTGTTCAAAATATAAACAAAAAAGTTGCGGTAACCATAACACGGTATATACTCCTTTTTCTTGAAGAACTTTTTAATATAACATATATTCCGCTACTAACTTAATATATAATCCAAACAGTACTGTTTATGATATCACTTCTCATTTCGTTTGTGTTCAAGTATATCTTCCTCGTTTCTCTATCATACACCCACACCGATCCCCTTTCTATATGAGATGAACGCCAACAAATTTAAGATATATCTAGATGTTAGCAACCACAATTCTTACAGTAAAAGAAAAAAGGGATCCCCTCGCAATTCACACCGATCCCCTCGTGATTTCCTTCATAATTTTGGAACAATCACAATCACAATTCACACCGATCCCCTTATTCATTAAGAAGACAACCACAATTCATAATGCATAAGGTTCATCTATTCTTACAGAATCACAGTGAAAAAAATTACGTGCATTCGACAAACAAAGGAAGCATTTGGAACACCAACAATCCGCTTTACTATAACACCAACTGTAGATATATGCAAATTTAACTGGTTCAGTATGTAAGGATCCTACCCTAAGCAGAATCGGTGCACAGTGGAGTCTTTATACATTTTTTTTCTATATTCTCACGAGCCTGGATTTTACACAGCTAATGAGACAAAAGGGGCCAACTGTTCTTTACCCATATGATCATTGCATATTCATGGTTGCACTTTACAAAAATATATCGAGTATCTATAACTATGAGCACAGAGGGAAACTAGGCGATACACATCATTGTAGCAATGACCTGCGATGTTTCTTCTTCTCAGGCGTAGCATGGACCTGAGTCTTCATTCCATATGTTTTCAGCTGAAAATTCTCAAAGGCCTCGGAAACTGCTTCCACCTGTGCATCACATATTCATCATTAATTACAAAACTGAAAATGAAATAAAATCATTCTGATCTCATGTGGATGTAAAAAAAAACCATCTTCACGAACTTACCAGTTCAGGCTTCTTTGAGTAAACCCTCACTATCATATCTTGATAAAATGCAGGCAACAAGTGACTGATACGCTCATCCTTAATTGGGAACTTGTCATCGCTCTCATAATCCTGGTGAAGAACAAGAACACTTTGAAGACTACTAATTCTAACAAACAAACAATATTCAAAAGAATTCTGATGTAATTTAGGTGAGGAAAATCAAAATTACCTGGAAGAACTTGATCCTGGCAGACCAAAGAAAAAGTAAAAAAGGAGTCAATTGTGAGTTGAGGGAAATAAAAACTCCAATCTATGTTAGGATGCATCATTTAAGGCTTCTCTAAGTTCAGTTTTGTCACAAACCACAATTTTTTGGGTGGTGAAATGTACTAAGCTTATAATATGCGAACCATAATATTCTTTTAACGTTTAATAAGAAAACAGCTTATCAGCTTGGCCGTTATGTATTAAATATAGGTTGAGCACCCCATTTATTCAATACCAACACATTTAACCAAATTTTGTTCAACTTACCTTTCGATTGGGTTATTTGTTCCATTCGTCAAGTCAATTTTGACGTTTGTCACAGCAATGTCTTCCTCCTTAAGTGTGACCCCACCCGATTTCTGGCCGAACAATCAATTGTAGAAGAAATGGTTATTTCAGGTGCATAGAGAAGAAAAATTATCGAATAAATAAAATTTATTTGAAGTACCTGTGAACAAATGATATCCTGTGGAGTAATATTTTTGAAGTGCCCCAGCCTTCCTTTAGGAACAGCAAACTCATTGCAGAACTACAGGAAAACGAATTATAGCATTATTTGCCTCAATAATAATAGTACGTTTCTGAAAGCATAGACTAATTGAAACTCAAATATCTTGATATCATTATAATGTATTCAAGTACCTGGTACAAATCTCTTCTACGAAT
Organism: Primula veris; assembly: GCA_963682055.1. NCBI lineage: Eukaryota > Viridiplantae > Streptophyta > Magnoliopsida > Ericales > Primulaceae > Primula > Primula veris. Next base: position 14,775,109 of record OY821741.1, read on the forward strand.
CCTTAAAATGATATCTCTAGATTCCTTGAGCTCTTGGTTGGGGGAAATTTCAATGGCTTTTACTATCGAGTCATCCAACTGCAATTTAATCCCAAAACAAAATGGGAAAGTATAAGTGAATGAAAATTTCCCAATCTAACCCACACGTCTAATATTATGCTATATTAAGTCATTTGAGAGGTCATAAGACCTTCCAATACGCAGCAGGGTCCTCAACGCTGGCAGCTATATCAAGATAATCATTGGCTTTCACGAGGGCATCTACAAGCATGAGTTCTATTGCCTGAGAAAACAAGAATTGAAATGCTCAAACCACATCGCATTCAAGAGCATAAAAATGATAGTAATTGCAGTTTTTAAATATTATAAGTAAGATTTGGTACCTTTACTTTAGCATGCATATAGACTGTTCGATGCAGATCAGCACGAGACGAAAACAACTTGTGTACAGTAAGATCTGATCAAGTTGTGATGTCAATTCAACGAGAATTAGAAAAATATTGATGCCATTTAAGACGACCCAGTTGAAAGTGTTTAATGACGTACATTCCTTGGCTCTGTAACAAATTTCATCATCTATAACTTTCATATTTTCAAGAAGCCTACAAATTACACAAAAGAATGAATTTCTAAGCTTTGTGAAGTATCAATAATAATAAAGAAAAAAGAGGTACTAATATGTCTTGTAATAACCTCGAAAACTGGAAATTACAGCCTAGTCCACAGGCACGGGAGTCACGAACAATGTAATCAAATCTAGCAAGGATACGATGTATCATGTCAGTCTTGTAATAAGGAAAATCAGATATAAGAATTTGCATGAGAATTAAGGCATTCGAGATGGGAGGTGTACTTGTCTACATCTATCCCGTTACGACCATTTGCAACGATATCGTATAAGAAACGTTTCTCTTTCAGACTCTACATGGAAACGAATTATTCATAGTCAAAAGTTGGAATGCAAGCAAAAGGAATTATTCATAGTCAAAAGAATTATTCATGGTGAAAAACTAAGTGCAATATATCATAGAAGTAACTTACTTCTGACGGAGTATCTTCTGAAGCTATTATCATTTCCTGTTGTAACAACGCATTTATATCATGAAAATGACTTTATGTGAATGATTTTTTAAAAACAAACAAACACTTGAGTCCTATAATATATATACCAGTGATTCTTTCCATCTTCACAGTACTTGTTAAGATTCTTTAACAAGTATCATAACTCAATAGTCTAACATTAAGAGTGCGAAATCAGAAGGGGTGAGATTAACATGAAGTATAACCTTCACTTTCTTCAGACTTTGAGGATCAATATCTATGTTGTGAGAATCAACAATATGGTCAACCATCTTAAGAGACATTTCCTCATGAGACCTGGCAAAAGTTAGAAAAATTATTAACACCAATCCGATAGGAAAGGGATATATCAGTATCTACTTTCCAATCAACAAGAAATGCAGTGAGTTGGTCATGTGTGTCAGGCATATATTCTAGGTGCGGTACTGGCGTACTGCACATCTATATTGTGAAAAAGACGAAGAGTTGTGTGCAAAAGAATCACAATATTTAACAGAACAAGCCAAAGTTAATGTCAAAATATCAACGTAGACAGTAGTCACAGTACATAATTCACATGCCAAGTTAACAACCTGATAAAATAACATGTTTAGACATCAATTGTGTCACTTTAAACATTAAACTGGTACTTTTATCAATGTAAAGCTCTTTGGCAACTTACCAAAGAACAAACTCCTTGGACCATAACAGATTGTATCTTCCTCTTACAAGTAATGATTAAATCAGTAGTTAGGAGTACCATTGTTGCAATCATATAGTTTCAAATCGTTGCACGACAACAAGACTTAATTCCAGGAACCACTAAGACATGGTCCAAATATGTTCAAGGAATATAACATTTTGACTAAAAAATATACGGGTAAATGAAAATCAAAACATTGGAGGATTTAAAATGCTATTTAAGAGTATGATAGGAGTACCATTTGGAGCCACTGAGGATTCGAGGAACGACAGAGTTCTCAAACAAGTGGCTGAATGGCCCATGGCCAACATCATGAAGTAATCCTAAATAAAATAAAATAAAAATAAGAACGATGGCTTTTTATGGCGAAGTAGGTTTAGAGTTACTATATTAGCATAACAAATTTTTCGCACCAGCAAGTTTAACTGTCTGCATATCAAAGCGGTCTATACCAAGCTCCTTGCCCTGCAAAGAGTTGGAAAAACAGGCAGGTTTGATCAGTTATACATTCAGAACAGGAATACTCACCGGATAAATAATAGGAAAGAGGAAAACCCAAGCTTCTTAAGTATATCGGAGTTAGATTGTTGTGAAACTTCAGTGAAACATAATCATTTCTAGGAATGGATTTCTATATTACTAGTTGAGACTTCTATAAAATCCCCTATTTTATTTTTCCGATTTCATTTTCCTCTTATGAAGTTTCTTTCCACGCTTCAAGTTTATCTTTAAAGACAAATGATGTTTACCTGGTCATTCCTGATTCTGTATATAGCTTCTCCTGCCAGGCAATATACGCCGAGAGAATGCTCAAACCGGGAATGCACTGCTCCAGGGTAAACCAGGTTTGTTACACCTGAAATGTTATTTGAAGTATAAGAATAGTAACAATTACAAGCAACCCATTAAAAGACTGAAAATGTGATCACATGTTGAAAACAAGGAGTCAAATGAGAATCCGACTAAAACTTTTGCCTGCTTACTGAATGTTTCTTATAAAAAAAACAGCTGCTTACGTATATAAAAGAAACTGGCAAAAGTATAAAAATTACAGAAACTAAACCAAGAGTTCCACGTGCTCTATTATGTTCGCTAAGTTGTCATGATAGCAGCTGTTATTATAGAGAATGCTCGGTACAGCTAAATTGCTACTATTTCGTAGTAAACTTGGATATGTTAAATTCACAGACAGAATCGGGTGAAACATATTCTTTCGATAGTAAACTTGGTTAGCATATGACATCTTCCCCAGTAACTTTAATTTCAGTAATTGGGGGACCAGAACACCTTCGAGAAAATTCAAATAACCCAAAAAAATTGGTAACTTTAATTTCAGTAATTGGGGGACCAGAACACCTTCGAGAAAATTCAAATAACCCAAAAAAATTGTTTATGGGTATATCAAATGTATATACAAATCAACTTATTAGTGCTCAGAAAAAAACAAAAACTAGAAGTTATTTAGCCTAATATCTGTATGCAGTCAAAACAAACAAACAGGTATAATCAACATTAAATCATTAAATAGGACTCTTAAGACTTGAAATTTGGGCCAAAATAAACTCACCAAGTTGCTTCAGGTCACGAAGCCTGCAATACGACAATGACTTTTTATCAGTTTATTGTGCTAAAGCAACTTCTATAAATATAAGAGCAGTTTGTGCGGTATTTAAAAAAAAAAGCAGTGTGAAGGCAAACTTGCCTCTGAAATTCTTCAGTGTCGATGAACTTCAAAGCGAGCTGCAGCAACAGATTAAAAAAAATTTAGTACCTAATTTTTCTGTGTATGAAATTTATCTATTTCGAATGGTTAAACCAGCTAGAGTTTAACACTGAAAGGAAGTTAACATATCTCAACATTAGTTTATTTTTCTAATAGTCATACTTTGTACTTAAAGCGACAAACAATTCTCGGAGGAAAACACATTTAGTTTGCAATGCAGATACCATATATGAACATAAAAAAATATAATCACAATACCTTAAGCATGTCCTTGCTTAAACTGTTCAGTTAAAATTACTTGTAAAATCAAAATTTTACACCAAAAACTCAAATCTATATGCATAAACTAAAAAAATACCTATGACTCATTTTAGCAATACTCCTCAAATAAACTGATCAGAACACTTAAGGCATTTAGACAAACACATAATACATCTATTAGACACACGCATGGTCATAATCACATGTCCTGTAACTATCAAAAATTGTGTGCTCAACAAGCAGATATATTGTAATCTGATCTTAGTTAGAATCACTTTAAATTAAGAAGAATGAAAAACTTATTTGAAACTAATTTATAAAATGATCAGTGGCAAAGAGTAGCTTCTCAGTATAATGCCTCAGCAATTGAGAACGCAATACTAATGTTAACATATATTTTATAAATCAAAAAAGGGAATGCAACTCATAATGCATCTAATGTGAAAATCTGTATTTATCAACCAAATATTAGTAAAAAATTCTAAGAAAACTGAAAAATGAGGGTTAAAACTTCCAAAAAAGTAAGACTGTGGGAGTGGTAAAAACAAACACTTACCAAGTAAATAAAAACTTCAGATAATAAACTAGAGTGAAAGAAGTGTCGCAGAATCAAGAAGACATAAACTAATGAGAAATCAATACATATGAAAATGAGAGCATAAACTGTCAAAATAAAAATAAATACTAATGAGAAAACATTTGAAAGCTTTATAACAATATAACAATCACTAATTCAGTATATAACTTTCAGAAGAAAAGAAGAGAAAATTGACACGTCTAAAAATCTATATGCACATATATACAAACACCTGCATATATTCATTTTAAAGTTAAGTTATAAGCTTAATCAACAATATACGAAATCAATTCAGAAACACGAAGAGAACAGTACCTATGAGCAACTAATTGAAAGTTTCGAAACATTGAATACTATAGAAACACATTAGGATTTGAGAACATAGGAAAATTAATTAGAGCATATAACTTCCAAAAACAAACAAAAAAGTGTCCAGTAGATACATACACAAACAAATTACTAAGTTATCATATTCGGCCCAGTTATAGGCTTGATCGAACAGAAACAGAAGAAACTAAAATATTCAATCAACCAAAAAACAGGGAGAAGCATTTTTTAAATTATCTTCTGAGCAACTAATCTATAGTTATAAAGCACTAAATCTGATAGAAACAACTCATAAACTAAGAAATCCCAAACTTTTATAGAACAGATAACTTTCAAAATCGGAAACATAGAAATTAATATAACTGATGTATAAATATATTTATATATGTGTATATATACACATACATGCATATATCTGGCTCCTCATATCCATTGGAAAGCTGATATCGATTAAAAACATGAAACACTAATAACTATGAGAAACTAATTGTAAATCCTAAAACATTAATTTTAGTAGAAGCAACTCATAAACTGAGAATAAACAGATCGTGATAGAGCATATTTATAGTCCTCTTGTTCATTTCAGTAATAAGCTGATAAGTGATCTCTACAAAACCCAATCAATTCAGAAGAAGGAAATAAAAGTACAAATGAGAAACTATTTAGATAATTGATACATACACGGCGATTTATTGAGAGAGAGATACATGATTAAGGTAAATGTTGATGGGGACATTGCTGCGAACAAGCTTGTAAGTTGATAACTTGATATCAATTCATAAATTAGGCACAAGCAAGGAATTTCAGATTTATAACATCAATACGACCTAGCAATGAGCTATAAAACAATCAGTTTATAGAAAGAACTAAGAAATTGAGATCACACAAATATCAACGTAGCAGATATATTCTAAATCAGAAACGTCCATAACTGATTCAAAATCTACACGTATACGCGTTCATACATACAAATTGCATATATATATATATATATACACACACACATCGAGCCGTCATGTTCATTCCAGTAATAAGCTGATAAGTGATAACTGTTACAAAACTCGATTAATTTTAACACCCGGAAATACCAGTACATATGAGCAATTAATCCATCCAATACATACACATGTAACGCCCAAAATCCGAAATAATTGAAATGTTTATAGCTGACAAATACATCTATACCAACACATATACACAGGTATATATATTCCAGTTCTCATATACATGTCTGTATTAAGCTGTAAATTCAATCAAATAAAAAGCAGAAATTGCACAAACACAGGAAACTAAATCAAAATCAGGAAACTAAAGTAGCTATGAGCAATTACTTATAACGTCTAAAACACTTGTTTTATAGTAGCATTAATTCAGAAACTCAGAATATTTAACTTCCAAAAACAATAAAAACATAGGAATGCAGACAACTGATGCAAATCTACGTGTACACACATACTTATATACATACTCATGCATATAACTTTTTTAAAACATTAAATTAAAACAACTCAAAAATTGAGAACACACATAATCTTCAAAATCAGCAACATAGAAATGCACATAACCGACTGCAAAAACTGATTTTATCGCTTCAAAAACGAAAAACAAGCATTTTTAAGCTGATATCCATTTCAGCCATTAACTCAATTCAATTCAGAAACAAAAATTGTATTAAATATATGCAACTAAATTATATACATAAACTGTTATACATCTATAATCGTAGAATTATCCAGAAACAGAACTATTGTCGTAGACGTTATCTAGCATACAGTTTCTGAACCGCCAAAATTGAGAATCCACAGATATTAATACAACAAATAACTTCCAGAATCAGAAACAAATCCTAATAACACATTATATATATACTCAATCATTTAAAAAACAAGAAATTACATCACAAATAAACAACTATCAGATACATCATATCATACTATTTATATAAGCCAACCCAAGCATTTTGAGGCTGCCCAATTTTGCACAAATTTTCCAAAAATACCCTCACTCTAATATTATAATTACTCTTAAATGCCATCACTCAATTCAAATACATAAATAACTTAAAAAATGTTATTTTTCACACATTTATATTCCAAACAAAATCGTTGTGTATTTTTTATGAGTAAAACATTATGTTACTCTTTATATACGATTGTTAATTAATTATATTTAATCATTTGATATTTAAATTTTAAAAAAAAATATTAAGTTTATTTGTCGGGATCATATCTATGTCACTACATATCGCCCTCGCACACGCAACGCGTGGGCACGATTACTAGTATACTGATACACATACATACAATTTCTAAAACATTAATTTTAATACGAAGAAATTGCTAAAAGTGAGAATCCACAAATATTAATACTAAAAATAACTTCCAAAATTAGAAACGAAGAAATGCTTATAACTAATTTAGAAATCAACTCACAAATGGAGATAAAAACAATTTCAAACTCGAAAAAAACGTCAAAATCAATATGTATAGATACACATATATAAATTCTTCCTCTTCACATTAATTTCAGTAATTAACTCAAACAGTTAATAAACAACAAAATTACATCACATAAAAGCAACTAATTAGATACGTATACTGACACACAGATATTATACATACAAACATAAATATATACTGATTTATAACTGATTGAGCAATCAACTCAAAATTTGAGAAAAAACAAGGAATTAACTCAATCAGTTAAGAAACAATAAATTATATCACATATATGATAAAAGCAACTAAGATACATTTACTGATACAGCATATGTTTTTTAAAACACTAAGGAATTGCTAAAATAAAAAATCCAAATATATATTAATAGTAAAATAACATCCAAAATTAAAATTCTTATAACTGATAGATTAGCTCAATATCAGTCATTAACTCAATCAGTTAAAAACATTAAAATACATCACAAATAAGCAACTACTGAAATACATATACTGATACACAACTATTATACATAAATATAAATACATATATATACAATTATATAAATACTCAATCAGTTAAAAAACAAGAAATAATATCAAACAGTTAATAAACAACAAAATTAATTTTACTACGAAGAAATTGCTAAAATTGATAATCCACGTGTATTAATATAACAAATAACTTACAAATTCAGAAACAAAGAATTTCTTATAACTGATTGAGAAATCAACTCAGAAATTGAGAAAAAAAACTCAAATCAGTTAGAAAACGAGAAATAAACTCAATCAGTTAAAAAAAACGAGAAATTACATCACAAATAAATAATCAACTAATTAGATACATATACCAATATAGCAAATATTTTCTAAAACGTTAATTTAACACTAAGAAATTGCTAAAAGTGATAATCCACAATTATTAATACTAAAAATAACTTCCAAAATTAGAAACGAAGAAATTAGCAACTAATTAGATACATATACTGGATTACTGAATACTGATACACAGCTATAATACATACATAAATATATACATACAATTATACATAAATACATATATATATATATATATATATAGAGAGAGAGAGAGAGAGTACAGGATCGATGTAGATATTTCCGTGTACGTTATCATGAACGACTTTAGAGAATCTCCTATCCTCCATTGATGACGTGTAACTGAAGCTCGGCACCTCGTTATTATTCGTATTATAAACTCCCATGATTTTTTATTTATTTATTATTATTATTATCTAGGGCTCACACAGATATTTATACAGTTGTTTTTTATTTATATTGTATGTATTTATGTAAGTATAGAGAGAGAGAAAAGAGAAGTAATTTGAAGTGTGTGGGAGTTTGAAATGAAAATGGAAACAAGTAACGTTTATATATATAGGGTAAAATGCAAATAACCCCCTGAAACTATGTATCTTTTGCAAATACTCTCTGCAAACTATCAATTATTACAATTAACCCTCATAAGATATCAAACTTTTGCAATTAACCAACAAATTCATCTTTAAAACGACAAAACTTTTTATTAATTGTTCCTTTTACAAAGTTATTTGTTTAATATAATGTAAAATGCACAAAAAAAAACCTCCTGAGCGATGAGTTATTTTCCATCAACCTCTTAAAACTATCAATTCTTGCAACTAACCCTCGTAAACTGTCGAACTTTTGCAATTAACCCCAAAATTTATCTTTAAAACGACAAAACTTTTTTTATTAATTTGTTCCTTTTACAAAACTTTTTTTAAAATAAGTAGTTTTTCAATGTACGTGAGTTGAGATGACAGTTATAAAAAAAAGCCAACAGAAGAAGATCATCAAGAAAATACTTACTATTTGATGAGAAAACCTAGTTTTTTGTGTCATTCCTTAAAATTTTAGTTGATATGCATGAATATATAATAAGTGGTTATGATAAATGAAAACTCAACCAAAACGGATCATCGAGAATAAAATTATATCATTTAAAAGATAATGTTGGGGTTAATTGCAAAAATTTGATAGTTTATAGGGGTGAGTTGAAAGAATTGATAGTTTATGTAATGGGGGAGGGTTTTGGAGCCGTGGTGGAGAGGGTGGCCGCCAAAAGGAAAAGAATAAGAAGTTATTTTTAATTTTTGTTACTAAAATAATATAATAGGTCTGATATCCCTAGTTTTAAGAATGTTCAATTTGGTATATCTATTTATTTATTATTTCCGGTTACGTGGTGGGGAGTCTCGTTTGGTTGTATCAGTGGAAGGTCGACATTAAACTTTTACCAGGCTAAATGATGTGTTTGGTTACTAAAAGTGCAACCATACTATTAGTACGAAGCAGATTGCAAATGATAACTAGTATTAGATTAGTCTAATTCCGTCCAAAATGCTAATCTGACCTTTCATTTAAAATCTCACCCACAATAAGGTCGGATTAGTAGTCCCGGAATACTAATCTGGCAACCAAATGAGGGTGTTAGTTTTTGAGTACAAGTTTCAAGAGTATGACTGATTTGATTCTTGGGACTTTGCGGAAGCTTTAACTTCATCAAATGTTTGAACTACTCACTTGAATTGGTTGACAAGTCTTAGAATTATTTAATATCTAACATAAAAAGTTAGAAGTTCAAAGCATGATAAATTATTATTTTTACAGGATCTCGATCCAAGTTATAACATAGTTATGTCACTATAAGTCTGAATGTAATTATTTCCATTATCATAGAAGACAGTTGCACTCACAACATGAATAATCAAAGATGGTGAATACATATGAGTTTCTAAATATATTAATTTCGGGACTTCGTAGGCAGAAGATAAAAAAAACACTAGCCTAGCACATATTTTATGGGGTCCATCGGACTTCATGTCCAATCCCATTACAAAAAATAAAATATGTAACCAAATGTACAACACAAAACAAAGCTTTCTTAAATTAATATTAATATTGTCTATCCTTCCATGAGCATGAAAACAATTTCAAAATCAATAAAATCCGTAACTAAAAGTACCTGACCATCATCAAATTACTTTTCTAAAACTTGAAAAATAATTCAACTAAAGCAAAACAAAGTGATAAAAAACCGAACACTTTTACAATCTCTGCAGTTTTCTCAAAATTCAAACAACTACTAGTGTTTTACCTGAATCTATGAGGACTAAAAGAGTTTATATCTACAATATGGGGACCTTAAGTAGAGGAATGTTGAGATTTTGTACACGCTGGCATTGTCACGTCTATGTCACGTACCATTGGGGCCAAGTGTTTATTTTATTTCATTTTTTTTATTATAACGTAACGCCAAGTGTATTCTTTATTTCAAGTTTTCTTCTGTTGATTGACTCCTGGTCTGCTTCTGTTTTTTTACCTTAGAAAACATTTCATAGAGGAAAAAAAAAAGGGTATATTCCTTTTTAATTATTCCTGATATCTGATTCTGTCTAATGTGGCTAAATTGGCATTTGGCGTCGTGTTCTTTTGTAGTAGTATCATTTCACCTTAAAAGGTCATATTTTGTTAATGTTATTGGTTTTTCATATGTTTTTCATATTTTTTTGCAAACAAACAATTAAATATAAAAAGATCAAATTTTGCAAAACATGAAGTGACCAAAACATGACTCTGACTATGTTTCCTTTTTGTTTTGTTTGCATGATTGCCAATCTTTTAATCAAAGTGAAATCTCAAGGTATAGCTTTGTTTAAATTTATTATTACTTATTTAACAGGAATACCTATGTGTTTGAAGCTGATCTTCTTTATTCATCAAGCATAAAATTTTAGATGTTTAAAAAGTACAATATAAGTTTTTCAGAATAGATAAATAAGGGCAATTATTAAAAAAAAACACTCATACATATAAGAAAAAAGGGCTTAATTACTTTTGTATTTGTATTCTACTTTTGTACTTATTGTTGTAGATAATTTATATAATATGAAAGGGCTTAATTACTTTTGTATTTGTATTCTACTTTTGTACCTATTGTTGCAGATAATTTATATAATATGAAATAAGGGAAAGATATATAGACACTCTGAGAAACATTAACTTTCACATCAAAATTCTAAACCATCTATTTTAATCTATTTTAAGAGCTAAGATTAAATGTTAACCTGCAAAAAAAATTCCATATTAATTGGTTAACCGTGGTTAACCATACATCATGCATGTAAATGCGAATCTTTATCCTTATCTGCATTAAAGTATATTAATACAATACAATATTCATAATAAAAACTACTAGTAAACTAGGAACAAAAGATTTCATCAGTAAACTAAGAAATTTCAATGGATAGTCTTAGTCAGGTTTCATCTTTAGCCAAATAAAAGCAACTTTGGTATTTCACAATTGATCCTTCCATTTCATATATCGCCAGGGGCGAATGGTTTTTTTTGGCGTGGTCGTAAAAAATATATCGAATAGAGAATAAAATAAATAAAATCTAATATAAAAATAAAGATTTTTTCCTATATTTAACATAATATAAAATAAAATTGAAGTTAAAACAAATGATATTGGACAATAAAATAATTTTTTTAGTAATCTTTGTTTGGAAAAATACAATTGTCATTTACGAAATTTGGTCATTTCAAAGTAAAAAACAGAATTTTTTAGAAAAAAACAACTAACATGATTTGAAATCGTAACCTTCCACTATCTCCAATTTTACCACTATACCAACAACTATTTTGTTTAATTAGGAAGGACCATCAATATATATATCTTAGAAAATTTTAAATTATACATATAAAAAAAATAAAAAAAATTGAAATTCGCCGCCGGGAGTGGCCGTGGCCACCCTCAGCCACCGCTGGGTCCGCCCCTGATCATCGCTAAAAATTCTTAGCAAGTGTTAACAACCAAATTGGTACTCAGATTCTGGATACTAGTGTTGTGTATTTGAGAATTTTTCTGAATATTTGGTATAAAATTTACCAGGTTTCATCTTTATCCAAATATTCCGAACCCTTTTTAAGTATGAAAAGAAACCCCAAATTTTGAATAAAAATTAAACCGAAGAAATAAAAACGACAACTTCAACTAATTTTAGTATGTAAAAAAAAAAAACAGTGAGAGAGAATTATATGAGGGAGGGGGAGGACGTGTTGGCTGTGTATTGAATTAGAGAGAGATTATATCATTAATTACTCCTAATTATTTGTCTTAACCCGAGTTAATTGTTGTGTATTAAATGTTTTGTTACAAGTTAACTTTTAATCATATCCATTAAAATAGATTAGAATAGAGAAGGTAGATTTTGATGTCAAAGTTAGTGTTTTTCATAATTATTCTATTATAATAACTCAAACCAAGTCAAATAAGTCTGTCAAATTTAGTCATTTTTTTAAAAAAAAATACTGCTATATTTTTTTTTATTAATTATCATATTAACTATTTTCATAAAAAATAAAAACTAATTACACTTTTTCTCTCTCTTTAACCACACAAAATTTCTTATATCCTATGTTTTTTTTCTCTAAATATTTGTATCATCGTCATAATTTATATCATATTTATTTTCTTACATCGTATATTTTTTTTTTTACTTTACATTTATATCATCATCATAATTTATAGCGTTCTACACATCGTACGAGTTCGTGTATATATATCCTCCCCATGAAATATTAATGTTTACTTTTAACTTGAAAATTTAAAGAGCAGAAGCCACGTAAATGTATCTTTAAGTTTTCGAAATTAGTCTAATGTAGTTGACCATTGGATTATAGCATTACGCTATTAGATTTAGCTGTTAACCACCTCATCATTGGTATCACTAGGATCACCCATACCTGTGTAGCTAAACTTAATGTTTGTCCGTTTATATCAAAGTTATATATAATAATTTTATTATATTCAGTTTTATTATATTCAGGCTAGCTCAGAGCTAGCTAAACTTAGCCAAATGAAAAAAGCTAGTTAGCTTCACCCATTCGCTACACTATTAATTGATTTTTATATTTCTCACATTTCACTTTTTACAAAACAATGGAATAAATATTACGGAAAACACAAAAAAAATAAATAAAAAATACTCAAATAACGACGGGATTAATGATGTTATTTTTTGATACGATCTTATTAGCGACGGTTTTTGTGACGGCTTTGTGGCAGTTTAGTCAATTTACGACAGATTTGTGACAGCTTTTTAAATTAGTGACAGGCTTGTGACAGCTTTTAACTCTCATTAAATCAAACATTATTTTGCAATGAAATAAATCTAACTTATTTAATTTTTATATATACTACACGGTGAAAATCAGTTTTCACATATAAAATATGTCATGTATGTATGCAAACCACTGGCCAGTCTTCATTTCTGGAAAACTAAAACACTACTTAAATCAATTTATGTTTTTTTGCTGTCGTGAAGATTGTTGGTATTAATTAGTGATTGAATCTTACACATTAAATTATACAAATTTGCATATACTATAGTTCAATGAGAAAACTTGAGTGGGAAAAATATTTAATAAAATTGAGCAAAATAATTCTTTATTCTAAATAGTAAATATATATAAATATTTTCGATTATATATCAGTTCGGATTATTATATTTTATTAATAAAGAAAGTTAAACAAATTGGACTTAAGATAAAATAGTATTTAATTAGTATGAAAAGAGTAATAGAGAGCCCGAGTTATTGTCGTAAGTGATATTGGATAGCTAAATCTAATAAAGTGAGATTTTTGTGTTAAATTTGAAGAATATTTTGGCTAGCCTGATAAATATGCTCTTAACATAGTCTATTACTACAAAAACACAAACAATGTGTAAATGGGGATTAATTAAATTTAAAACTAGGACTATCTGGCGTGTTTATTAGTCACCACATATACACCAGCTGCGCCGGCCAAAATATAGAGACAACGAGGTAGATAGGTGCAGAACCGTCTCCAACATTTAGGAAGTTCGACACAAACTCAAAATGTGAGGCACTTTTTTTTTATATCAATTGAAAATAAAAAAAAATAAAAAAAAGGTAAGATTTTGTTTGGTTTCCACTATTGAGTTAGTTTGGTTTTAGTGCAAATGGTTACGTTTTTGGTGATCTTTGCAAACATAATTAGTTTTTATGATGTACATGAACAAACTCAAAAGAAAAATAACCATACAGTTTGAACATAAATTTGGTATATCCTATCAAACACAAATGAAAGTAACTAAAACATCCATCTATTATAAGTGGAAAACTTTAACATACAAATAGGGGTATTATTGTAATTTGATAAAAAAAAACCGAGGCCCCTATATATTGGGAGGCCCAACACATTGGCTTGTGTTGTTTGTGCCTAGAGTCGGCACTGGAGACGTGTTCAGACTTATATAGTTCGCTAACCTCGATTAAAATGAATTTGTATTTTACCCGTTATCTTTGTATATAAATAAGTAGTAAATAAATCAGACGTTGTGTGCCGCCTGTGGGATAGTTTTTTTTTGGTTTTCCAAAATTAAATAGATCGTCTCTCAGAGTAATTTTTTTAGGAAAATTTAAATCGTATTTTTGTAAATTCAGTTGAGTGTGTTGCAGCATAACACTTATTCAGTTTGAAATGCTACTATGCAAAAAGCATATAAACCTCAATTGTGCACGAACTGGAAATAACCCTCCACCAAATACGAAAAGGAAAAGCTCGTTCGTTTATATACCAAAGATAACGGGCAAACAAAAATGACACAAATGGCCTTCTCTCTAGAATAAATAAACACATAAGGTATATGTTTGACCTCTCTTATAATTTCAAACATTACGTTCAATGAAATCCATTAATCACCCTTTTATGGCATTTAAAATAGAAACAATCACATATACACAACAAAAGCCAAGTTTCACGGTTCAATTATTCTTAGCAAGAGAGAATTTTAGATATAAAAGACCACCATGAATACTAGTCCAATATTCTTCAAGATTATTGCTCTTTACCGCTTACTCCCACGAGTATCTTTTTCGCTCGTCCCTGGAGACAGTTGGCTAGTCGATGAAGGTGAATATCCTGGTGCACTTGGGGAATATCCAGCACTTGGAAAATTACAAAATTAAAAAGAAAAAGAAGGGTAAGAGATGCAAATTTATTTTAACTACAAACAAAAAGACAAATGGAAAGTGAAGAGAAATAAAGAGGTTACACTTACCCAAAATGTGGTGAGTTTGGACTATATTCTGGGTTCCCCCACAGAATTTGTATGGACTGAAATTATACAAAACCCGAATTTATCAGATGAATATCAATGTTACGGATCTAAAAAGAGAAAGCAGATATACTCACACACTACATTCAAACATTATATTCCAGATCAAGTAAGAGGCATAAATCTGAAATCCATTTCGTGAAGTGTAACAATATATTATACATATGAGTAGGTTCCTCATCTAACAACTACTCAATTTAATGGTAATTAGAAAAAGCAAGCCATTTTCGGGAAAAGTATTTCATGAATCTGTCTCCCCAGTGTAAACTTAATCATCGTATTTGAACAAGTACAATTCTGAATTAAAAACATAAAAAAGAGCATGAAAACAACTGACAAGAAGATGAAATTGTTTACAAGAACACCTTTTAAAAGTTAAGTGAAGGCATGAGTTAACATTGAAATTTAGCACCAATGACCTCTCGAAAGCACAAAATTAAATGGTTTAGTTTGTAAGAATTGTAGAGATCAGGTAAAAGTGTGTGTGTAGCACAAACACACAAGTGTATTAATATCAAAATATTTAATAATTACACGATTGGTCCTCGAATTTAACAACATATTACATAATACACCAAATTGGAGCATACAAATAAAACATGCCTAACTTGGAGCACATGGATTGAAAAGAAGGTCAGGATAAAGGTTTGGTCAAAATATCTCCTAACTACGACTCGAAGCGCACAAATGGAGTACATATCTCTTTTCGAATTAACATATCACGAATGAAATGACAATCCACCTCAATATGCTTAGTTCTCTCATGAAAGACCGGATTATTGACAATAAAAATAGCTGATTGGTTATCACAATAAATGGACATATGGTCATGCACGAATACACCAAAATCACAAAGAAGTGAGCAAACCCATAACATTTCTGAGGCAGTATGAGCCATAGCTCGATATTCAGCCTCGACACTAGAACGAGCAACAACGTGTTGCTTTTTACTACGCCAAGTAACAAGATTAGGACCAATAAATGTACAATAACCAGAAGTAGGAACATCTATCACTATAGTCTCCCGCCCAATCAGCATCACTAAAACCGGAGACAATTAAGGATGGGGATGAACGATAAAGTAGACCCCGACCGGGAGTGCCCTTCAAATAGCGCAAGATACGACAGACGACATCGAAATGCAGATAGCGTGGTGCATATATAAACTTACTCACTACACCCACAACATAAGTGATATCTGGACGAGTAACAGTAAGATAAATTAATTTTCCAACAACACGCCAATAATGACCAACATCAGGAAATATATCACCTGAATCAATGCTAAGTTTGACCGAATAATCCATAGGTATATCAGCTGGACGAGATCCTAATAAAATAGTTTCCGATAAAAGGTTCAAGACATATTTTCTTTGAGAGAGAGACAATCCCTTAGAGGAGCAAGCAATCTCAATCCCAAGAAAATATCGAAGTGCACTCAAATCTTTAATGTGAATCTTTTTCGCTAAATAACGTTTCAAATTATCAATACCATTAGCATTGTGACGACTCAGATTTCCCGGAAAGAAATTGTGGTGCGGTGTTGTGCGTCAGTCCCACATCGCCCAGATATGAGAGTACCCGTGTGGTATATAAGTTTAAAGATCCATTTACTATCAACAAGGCCTTTTAAAGCCGTGCGGCACAATAGCGAGAACGGAACTCCATAGTTAAGCGTGCTTAGCTTGGAGTAGTTGGGTGACCCCCTAGGAAGTTGTGCCAAAGCGGACAATATTGTTGATACGAGCCAGTTCGATCCGTGGGGCCGGGTCGTTACAAGCATCATCTACATAAATAATAATATCATCGACATATACAATAAGAACGATAATACCGCCAGTGGATTGAGGAACAAAGATGGAATGATCAGATAAAGAAAGACGAAATTCATAATCAATAACAACAGCACTAAAACGGTCGAACCAAACACAAGGAGATTGTTTTAGACCATATAAAGAACGAGGAAGTCGGCAGACAAGTTGTTCACTATCAGAAGTAATATAACCGGGTGGTTGTACCATATAAACTTCTTCTTGAAGTTTAACATGTAAGAACGCATTTTTAATATTTAACTGGTACATTAGCCAGGAATGCCCCACTGCAACTGCCAGTAGAATACGAACAGAATTCAAACGAGCAACATGAGAAAATGTTTCTCTATAATCAATACCATATGTTTGGGTATAACCTTTAGCAACCAATCGAGCTTTCAATCACTCAACGGAACCATCTGGTGGATATTTGACTGTATATACCCAACGACAGCCAACGGGTCTTTTCCCGAGGGGTAATGTTGTAAGCTCCCAAGTTTGGTTTTGATAGAGTGCACTCATTTCCTCATCCATAGCGTGTTTCCATCCAAGCAAGGCATGAACATCATTGTGTGACAATGGAACGGAAACAGAAGACAAAGTACAAACAAAAGAGTAGAAACATGAAGAAGTACGATGATATGAAACAAAATTAGCAATAGGATGTTGGGTGCATGTGCGTTTACCTCTTCGTAGAGCAAGAGGTAGATCATCAGAGCTAATACGAGGAGAGGGGACCACATGAACTTCAGACTTGAGAAGATGTCGTGGCCGGTTCATGAGAAAGAATTTTACGGAGACGAGTACCCTGATATACTATATCTGTCGGAGGAGATACTAAAGGTGAGGAAGAATGCACTAACTTTGGTTGAGAAGGCATCAGAAGGGGAATGGTTTCACCATTGGGACAAGACATATTAGTATCCGATATAATATCCACAGAAAGTTAGTGACCAATGTTGGTAAAAAACGAAGTAGACTCGAAAAAGGTAACATCGGCACTTACAAAGTACCGACGAGATTGGGGGTGATAACAACGATAACCTTTCTTTGTACGAGAATAGCCAAGAAAAACACACTTTCGAGCACGAGGAGAAAGTTTGTCTTGTCCTATCTCAAGATTATGAACAAAGGCAACACATCCAAAAATACGAGGAGTAACAGAGAAAGGATCAACATTAGGATATAACATTGAAAACGGAGAGCAGTTACCTAAAACAACCGAGGGCATACGATTAATAAGATGACATGCAGTAAAAACTGCATCGCCCCAAAAATGTTTAGGGACCTACATATTGAATAATAATGTACGAGCAATAT